>CM076578.1:296344833-296853403 GCA_034641835.2 Pinus albicaulis
GTAGGGTCACTCATGTATTTGGTGAACACACGACCAAACATGTGTTATGTAGTTAACCAACATAGTCAAGCAAGTGTTAATCCAACCAAACTGTATTGGAAGGCGACCAAACATGTGTTGTGATACTTCAAAGGCACTACTTAGTATGGTTATTGGTATAGATGGACAAAGGGAGTGAAGTTCAAAGGCTTCACAGATGCAGATTGCGCAGGTAGTCCATCAGATCGAAAGAGCACTTCAATATTGGGTCAACAACAATTTCTTGGTACAATAGGAAGCAGAGATTAGTTGCACTCATTTCAACAGAAGTAGAGTACATGGCAGTTAGTCAAGAAGCTTGTGAAGCTATCTAGATGAGGAAGATTATTGTTCAGTTATTTGGTGAGATGATGGATCCCACTGTGATTTATTGTGACAATCATAGTTGTATCAAACTCTCTGAGAATCCAATTTTTCATGATCAATCCAAGCATATTGAAATCTGGTATCACCATCTACGAGATTGTGTGTAGAGGAGGATCATGTTGTTGGAATACATTCCTACAAAGGAACAAGTTGCAGATATTTTGACAAAGGATTTGTCAAGAGGAAAATTCAAGTTCCATAGAGACAAGATTGGGGTATTTGACAATCTCTTTATTGTTGATAGGGAGTGTTGAAAAATGGCAACAAGAAAATCATGATTTAAATTTCCCTTGAATTAAATTAGGAGAAAATCAAAATTCTACATCACAAGACAACTTAAATGAGTTAAATGAGTTGTTATCACTTAGTTAGCTTAGTTAATTCGAGTTGTGGGATTAACTTGAATTGTGTACAATGATTCCTAAATTTTAGGAGCTTAGGTTGAGCTTAATTTTGGTTGTAGCAATTTAATTTAGTTAAATTGAGTTAAATATAGTTAAACTAGTTCTAACTATTGGAGGAACTAGTCAGAGGTCTAGCAATGGGTGCAGCTTCAATTTTCAACCAACTAACTCTTCAATCAACTAATAATTAAATCATGCATGCATAAAATTTGAGTTACCTTGGTGAGATTGGAGTTTAAGGGAAACTTACTATAAGTTGTATAATTATCTAAGTTGTACAGGTTGTGCATGCAATCATAGAAGTACCTATAGGGATTGCACAGTTCTGGATGGGGATTTCCCTAATTAATAGGGGGCTAATTCCTTAAGAAACAACACAAGGAAATAAGAGCTTGGTAGACATCAAAATTGGTTATGTGTTGGCCAGATTCATCTTGTGAGGAAGTGAGATAGTTTATACTTGTGCAGAGATTGCTCAGGCTTGTGCAAGCATTGTATTTCTTCTCTATTTTCTAATTAATGTATATAGGAAGGGGTTTTGAGCAGTAGCTTTCCCCTAGATATATCCTCGTGTATGTGTGTTAAATTATGATGCATGTTTTTTATATAACTTCTCAATCGTGAATAGCTTTTTGCAAATGAGTAGAGTAGATTTGAGTCTTATGTTTTAGAACATTCCATGAGTAGTATTGAATCTACAATTAATTTCTACACTCTCCCTGGAGATAGATTATATTAGTAAGAGAGAAAAATTGGCCAAGAGGGTGAGAGGGGAAAATCCTAAGGCAACCTTGTGTTTTTTGAGCCTGGTTGGAGGAGGCCCAAACAAGATAAAAGACTTGTTGAGCTTAAAATTCCTCAGAATAGGTTATTGTTTAAGGAAGGCAAGACACTACGAGGAGTAATCCTATGTTGGACCTAGTGTTGTCTTTGTCAAGAAAATTGTTATGGATGTGAAATTAGATTTGGGGGAGTTCTAGTAGAGGGAACCAAATCTCATTGGTTGGGTGGATCATTTTTTTGCCCACTTTGATTTCGCAACAAACCAACTTTGTTTAAACTAGATAAGTAATGCAAGACTAAATTTCTAGTACAATGTATGATAAGAAAGTTCATTTCTATGCTTTGCATTGCAATGCTATGAAACTATGCATTGCAATGTTCTAAAACTAATGGTTAGGGTTGAAGTTTTTCTATACACGGTGTGATAGGAAACTTTATATCTAAGTTTTGTTTTATAACATTATAAAATTATTGGATAGGGTTGAGTTAGGTTATTTACTTTGGGAGATAAGGACAAGCTAGAAGTCTAACAACCTATATGGGTAATAGTCCTGAACTCTAACAATTAATTTTGGAAAAAAAGGGCAGTCCCCAGTGACAGGCCCCACGAGGACTTCTAGACTATATTTAAATATATACATAGACCCAAATCCATTTGTAAAATACACATATTGATTTGTTATTACTCTAAATAATCTTTACTATAACTTGAAGTAATTGAACTCATTAAAACATACCACATCACTCTGAGGGAGGAAATAACGAAATTATAATTATGTATTTCATGTAGAGTGCATGGTAAAATATATAGGGCTAAGCACAACTAATATCATTATCATAAAGTAATAAATATAGAATGGAATGGTTCTATCTA
The DNA here is from genome assembly GCA_034641835.2 of Pinus albicaulis. Classification (NCBI taxonomy): domain Eukaryota; kingdom Viridiplantae; phylum Streptophyta; class Pinopsida; order Pinales; family Pinaceae; genus Pinus; species Pinus albicaulis. Next base: position 296,347,300 of record CM076578.1, read on the forward strand.
TTATACCTACATTGAGTAAACTCTTACAGATAATGTAATACCCAACATTGGAAAAATATGAATTTATTTATGCTTTAGCTTTCAAATGGTAAGAATATCACCGAGAGTCAAACATTTAATTAAAGAGCAATCACTAGTAGAACGCAGATTGCGGAGCTTTAGAAAAATGATAAATAATAACCTTTAACTTCAAAAGAAACTATGGACAAGGATTTGAATACACAATATGAGTGACAGGGAAGAACCAAATGTATTAAGTATTAAATGGTGATTGATTTAAGTAATAAATATTCATACACTGAGTCACGTACCGCCATTTACTTTGGAGTTAGATATTGACACCCGCAGTTTGGATTAACGTTCATCATATTACAATGTTAAATCAATGTCACTTTTTCTATATCTTTTTATGGTTTTGATTTGCGTGTTTGAGACAATCTATACTTTGGGACATTAATTGCTACTCAAAAACCAATTTTCAGAACCCATTCCTCCCAAACTTGATGAGCTTTGATATCAAAATATTATTTTGAATTTTTGAAATGAAATCACTAAATTACTACTGCAAAAATTAAAAATAAATTTAACACTCAAAATGAATTACGCTCTAAGTTTAATGAGTCTTCTCGTTGAATTTTAAAATCTCCCTGTCAATTATACCATATGAAGACTAAGCATAGGAAAAGCACGTGAGATTTTGTTTTGAATAATAAATCTTTGAGATTTCTATTTCAAGTAGGTTTAGAAAAAGGAAAATGAAAGTGGTGATTACTTTTTTTTAAGAGAAAAGCTAAAAGCTATGTAGTTGTCTAATTGTTCTACATTTTGGAAGTTTTTTTATCAATTTTTTTTTTTTTATAGAAAAATTTAGTTTAAAAGTGTTTATGAAATTTTCACGTACATAATTTGTAAATAAATCAAAATCCTTACTAGCTTGCTTACTGTAAGGTTTTTTTCTCTCCATGTGGCCCAAACTATTGGGTTTATTCCAGTGTAGACGGTTATGGGGTTTTTTGGCTTCTTTTTGTACATTTTTGGTTCCAAGCAAACTCAGGAAGATCACAATTTGCTCCCCTGCGTGGGTTATGGCAATCTTTTCAGACTGGTTTCCCTGTTAATGGGCAGTCTCCATATCTATTTTTTCATGAAAATTCTGCCTCCAAGGCAGTAGATTTTGACTGTGGTCACGATGTAACCTTATCCCTTTGTTAATATATCAATTTTACTTAGAAAAAAAAAAAAAATTGGAGGGAATAAAAAAAAATATTATTTTTTATTGTATTTTTGAATATCTTCTTATAGGTTTACTCAATTTTCAAGTGTATAAACTCATTGGATGCGGAATTAAATTATGCATCTAACGAGTACCTATTATGCATATTTTTTAGAAGGTCCACATAGATAAAAATTGAAGATATATTAAAAAAACATGTTGACCCACATGGATAAAAAATGAATATACATTAAAAAATGTGTTCAACATGTTTTTTTAATGTATCTTTAATTTTTTTCTATGCGGTCTTGGATAGATGGTGATCGGGTGCTCTGTTAAGGCACTCCTTGATGTGAAATCACTGGTTAAATTCCCCACCCCATCGGGGTGATTTATTGGACATGATGAAGATGTAGTACTGCCAAGCTTACAAAAAAAAAAATTATCTTCAATTTTTATCAATGTGGGTCTTCTAAAAAGTAAGCATAATGTGTACTCATTAGATTCGGAATTTAATTCCGCATCCAACGAGTGTCTACATTTGAAATTTGAGTAAACCTAAAAGGAGATAAGGCAAAAATACAATTAAAAACAAATATTTTTCTTCTTTTCCCTCCAGAATTCATGACGATTATTTTATTATTTTTCCTTAGGAGGCCACTTTTAGGCTGAAATTTCCTCCAATGAAATTTGTCCATAGGATTCTGTTGGAATCACATGTTTGATTTGTGAATTTTGTACAATCCAAATGCATGCAAAATTTCCATTTATCAAATTTTCCTTCATAGATGCATGTCAAAATTGCTTCTTCGTAGCCTATAAGGAACCTCCCCTCATACGAAGAAGTAACTAGGGTTTTACAAGTGGATGCCCTAAAGCACCTCCCTTAACTCCATTTTAATCCTTTCATGGTATAATGCTCCATTTAGACTCCATTTTCTCTTGTAGTTAAATTCATGGGTCTAGAAGTGTGTTGATCATCTCCAAACTAAATAAAGTTACCTCAAATCCTCTCTCTCTTAGACAACTAGGGAAGCCTATAGGGTTTTCAGTGCATATTTGTGTATAAAGTATTAATTTATTGCATTGGAGTGGGTCTAAATTGTAGGATAATTTGCATATCTAAAAGCAAAATATAGCATCATATATTGTCTTGAATGCCTTAATATGGCTAACACTACCTCAATTTATTATTGTTTGCATATGTCCAACAACCCTAAAAATAGTTAGTTTGAGTAAGCCCTGGTATTTATTGGAAACCCTTGTCCTCTTCTCGTTGAACACCATTTGTAGGGTTTTTCTAAGGTGGGTCATTGTATGCCCTAATATTTAAAAGCATTCAAAACTTAACTTATATCATCCTTGTCATTGGTCTAGCCATAGAGTGCTTGAAACCTAACTTTGAATATCTTAGTCATCTCTGGTCCTGCCAAGCCCTCTACCTATCCTAGATCTCCAAAATTAAGTCACCTTGAGTCATAGTAGTAGAATATAAGCTTGTAGGTGGCATAAGGAAGCCTCTGTTGTGGTTGAAATACCACTAAAAAAAGAGAGGAAGTTTGTTGAGGTGACAGTGGAAACCTTTCCTCATTGTTTCCATAGGGTCAGGCCCTTGTCCATTGAGTCCTTTCATTAGGCCTGCTAGATTTTGCAACAATAAGGACTAATATATTGTAGCAAAAACCAAGGACAATATCTATTATAGACAAGACCAAAAACCATAATCTATTGTAGCAACACCCTTGAATGTGTAAAGAGAAGTAGAATAAATTGGGAACTACTTGTAATCTACAAATATAAAATCCACAAATTCCTTTTAATAACCCCTTATTGGCTTGTTTTAAGGGATCTTTTCCAAGGCCTTCCCCATTATCTTCCCAATAATGGCTTCCATGCTCAATCAACCATGAATCAAAGACATTGAAACATAATATCATGCTTTTCACTTGTTGAAAAACCATGATAATAGAATTGGTAGGCATCATAGATTTCATTATTTCTCAAACAACCTTATGATGTGTCATCTCAACTTGGAAACAAGAAATGTATTTTTGAAGAAATACATTGAGGACAAGTTGTTGACAAAAATTACAAACCTAAGCCATCATCTTGAACACTTCTTTAAGACAAAATTTTCAAAAGGAGTTGTGCATTGTGGCTTAGCTCTTTGTGAAACAAAATCTTTCTAACACAAATCTAGAAATGAACTAAAAAATATGATCACACTATACACTACCCACAATTGTTCTTTACACTATTGCAATAGAGTGAAATGGTATAATTTATAGAAGTTCATGCCCAACAAACCTCCATCCATTGCAAACAAGGAACATTGTTCTAGAAATTCAAAACATTGTCACAAACTTGCATCTGTCATATTTATACACACACCACAAAATTCACAATCTTTTGTGAAGAAGTGTTACAAAATATCCTCCACACAAATGAATATTGATATAAGTCAAACATTTAGTGCTAATTTTCACCTTTCCTTCACTACAACACTTGCCCCCACACACATCTTCTCATAAATCTTGCTCCCCATTGGTACAAATGAGAACATAATGGGTTTTCCCATATTTATGGTTTCATATGGTTGGAAAATGCACCTAATATGGAAACACTCCACTGGAAGAACCTAATTTATGTGAATGTTACAAATATCATTACATGTTGGAATCCACTAGATAGCCACTAAAGGAATCTCCAAGTCCATTTCTCCATTCATGATGATCAATATCTACTAAGTCGAACAAGAAATTTCACATTATGAGGAACTAGTTATGTTCATGTATGTGAAATAAATGGTCCACCCTTGAACGTCAATATAAAATTCCATGGGAGTTACATGTTACATCTACCATGTTCATTAACAAGCATAGCTGTAAACATGTATCCTTGCTTGAAATGATGATAAGTTAAGCATCCACAACAATGGCATACTTTCAATCTAGGGAGGAAATGTTGATTGTTAACATATTGTCTCTCATCGCATTGTACTGAAGTATATTTCAAAGTACACATTAAAAACAAAATTAAAAATAATCCCTATATGCTAGACAAAATCTCCCATGTTGTGGCTTCACAAGATCTTATTGTAGTTGTGATGTGAAAGTTATTTACATAAACTATTGGTGAATGTAACAAATGACATATCCACATAATAGACATGGGAGTTACATGTTACACCTACTACATTTATGGACAACCAAAGACATAAAGCATGCAACCTTCCTTGAAATAATGATAAGTTAAACATCCACAACAATTGCATACTTTCAAAGCAAGCTAATGTTGACTACCAACAAATTCTCTTTCATCACATTATACTAAAGTATATTTCAAAGTATGTATACAAAACAAAGGAAAAATCAAAATGTTATCTGACTATATGACAACCAAAATTTCCCATGTTATGCCTCCATAAGATCTTGTTGTAACTTTGCAAAGTGAAAGTTATTTGCATAAGTAATTGGTGAATGTGACATATGACATATCTACACAAAAGACATGACATATGTTGCAAAAACAATCCCAAACAGTTGATAGTCATTCATAGAAATATTTTAGCCATGTCGCATGTAATGCAAACAACTCGCTTTCAAAAACTAGCTTCATCAACAGATACATGAAATGACCACTTTCTTTGAAGGCATTGCTACTTATTGAAGTTGCTAAAACTTGGTCCTTTGACATTTAATGGGGAAAAGAAAACTGGAAAAAAGGGGAGCCCATCATGATTTTCCAATGTGTTGCACTGATATTTTGCAATTCCTTCTCTAAATTTGCTACATCAATTTATGTTTGAGCAAGCTCTTGCACTGCAAACCATTTCACAAAATTACCAATGATATTCAATCTTCTCATAAAGAAATTAATGCAAATTGGGAACAAATAAAAGCTCATAAAATGCATAGCATGTTTATTGTGGACCTTGAGAACTTCAAAATAATACATAGTAGGAGTTTAACAATACATAAATCACAAAACATAACATTAGAGTAGGTAACAACATATAGCGACATTGTTCATCAAAGTCTTACTTTCATTACAATATTAAGACTTTCATTACAATATTAATACTTAAGTCTTTCAATGACCTCTACATCTCCCCCAACATATTCATTTGAATGCTATCTATGTATGAATGAATGAGAGTGCATATGTGGAATTTAGAAAGAAAGAAGTAGCCTCAATTCATTCAAACTCTTTGCCATTAGATCTCATGTAATCCATGGACAGATTATTGCGCTGAGAGGCGCAATCTAAAGCCCAATATGACCTCGATGTCGGGTATGTCACGTTCTCAAAAAATAATAATTTTTTCATTTTCTAATGTCGGCCAAAGCATTAACCTAATTTTTATATAACTTGAATATTTAGATTATATATAACTTTTTTAACTTATTAATGGGTTGAGATTAACTATTAAAATACAACTATGTATTATTTATATAATTGGAATGGATAGTAAATTATATACGTGAATTTGAATGGATCATAAATTTACCTTTAACAAAAACATTTACCACATTGAATTTCCAAATTAAGTAAAATTTTAAACATCTTTACTCTTTACTAAAGTCAATACCATTTCCTAAATCAAAGGAAAAGAGTTAATTCAACAAACAATCAAAATCCAAAATCTTTTAATTAAATACTTGTAAAATGAATCATTAAAAAGAAAACCCATATTTTATGGATAAATTAAAATATTTAAAGACATAAATATTTCCCCATCAAAGTTGCAATATTTTAAAATTTAAATAAATAAAAATATAAATAAACATGAGGTATGGTAAATAAATAAAACCTATTTTTATACTTATTCCAGAGCTATGATAAATAAATTAAAATATATAAACTAGATATATGGTAAATAAATAAAAATTATTTTTATATTTAATCCATAAACCTTTTTATATTTAAAAAAACTTAAAAAAGAGGTTTTATTTAGATGAAGCCTATGGGACGAATACCATGGGACAAATTAATATTGATACCATGGGCCAAATACCATATTTATAAAATAAGTATGGTAAATAAATAAATATAAAAGAGTTATAAAGAGGTATGATAAATAAATAAATATAAAATAGGTATAAAGAGGTATGCTAAATAAATAAATATAAAAGAGGCATAAAAAGGTAAGGTAAATAAATAACAATATATCAAATAGGATTATAAATAAAAATCTAATTATATAACAAGCCTATGGGCCAAATACCATAGTAAATAAAAGAGGTACAGTAAATAAATATAAATATAAATAAACCAGAGGCATGGTAAGTAAATAAACCTCTTTTCATATTTACTCCATAATCTGCTTTATATTTACGAATATTTATGTTTATTAGTTTACACAACTAAGAAGAAATAGAGAGAGAGAGAGAAGTGGAGAGATAGAGAGTGATAAGGGAGAGACGGAGAGAGAGAGTGTGTATGTTTAGGGGTGAGATAAAGAGACAAAGTAAGATGTATGGAAAGAAGGGGGGAGAGAAGAAGAGAGAAGGAGAGAGGGAGGGATATAGTAATGTAGTTGGAGAGAGAGAGGGGCGGAAAGAGAGAGAGAAAGAAAGGGAGATGGGGGAAGAGAGAGGATTAGAGAGAGAGAGAGAGAGAGAGAGAGAGAGAGAGATGGGGGAAGAGAGAGGATTGGAGGGAAAAGAGAGAGGGAGGTAGGAGAGAAAGGGAGAGAGAGGAAGGATGAGAGAGGAGGAGGAGAGTGATGGGGGAGAGAGGGTATTGGAGGGAAGAGAGAGAGAGAGAGAGAGAGATCAGGGAAGAGAGAGGGAGTTAGGAGAGAGAGAGAGAGAGAGGAAGGATGAGAGAGAGGACTTGAGAGAGAGGAGCAGAGAGGGATCGATAGAGAGATGGAGTTTGAGGGGGAGAGATGTATGAAATAAGAAATATAGAGAGTGAGAAGTGGAGAGAGAGAAGGAGTGACAAGGGAGAGACAGAGAGAGTGTGTGTATTTTTGGGGCTAAGATAAAGAGGCAAATAAGGAGAAATGGAGATAAGGGGGAGGATAAGGAGAAATAAGGAGAGAAGGAGGGATATAGTAACATAGTTGGTGGGTGAAGAGAGAGAGAGAGAGGGAGAGAGAGATGGGAGAGAGAGGGAAAGAGAGGAAGGAAGAGAGAGGATGTGAGAGAGTGGAGAGAGGGAGGGAAGGAGAGATGGACTTGGAGGGGGAGGGAGAGGGAGGTAAGAAGAAAGACATAGAGAGAGAAAGGTGGAGAGAGAGAGAGAGAGTGAGTGATAAGGAATATGGAGAGAGAGGGAGAGAGGACAAAAGGAGGAAAAAAAGATATTAGCGGGGGAAAGGGAGAGAAGGGGAAGATAGACATATAGATGGAAGGTGACGAGAGGGAAGAAGAGAGAGATGGGGAGAGGAGGGGATTGACAAAGAGATTGATATATATGGAGTGCGAGAGTGTGTGTGTTTAGGGGGGTGAGATAGAGAGACAGAAAAGAAGAGATGGAGGGGCATATAGATATGGATGGAGGGTGGAGAGAGGGAATAATATTTCTCACACTAGATGGATTAATATAAGTGGAGATGGTGATTTATAAACCTATTTGATTATTTGCACTATATGCATCGATTTTAGTATAGATATTTATTTCCAATGATATTTGATTACTTGCACTAGATGCATTGATTTCAGTGTAGGTGGCGATTTCTAATACAATTTGATTGTTTGCACTGAATTTGTTGATTTCAATTTAGATGTTGATTTATAATTATTGTTGATTACTTGCACTAGATGAATTGAATTCAATGTATATGATTTCTAATCCTATATTTTTTGCACTAAACACATTTATTTTAGTGTAGATGACGATTTCTAATCCTATTTGATTTCATTGAGTAAATGCATTGATTTCAGTGTAGATGTTGGTTTCTAGAGAGAGAGAGAGAGTGATAAGGAAGATGGAGAGAGAGGGAGAGCGGACAAAAGGAGTAAAGAGAGATATTAGCGGAGGAGAGGGAGAGAAGGGGAAGATAGAGATATAGATGGAAGGTGAAGAGAGGGAAGAAGAGAGAGATGGGGAGAGGGGGTGATTGACAAAGAGATTGATATATATGGAGTGCGAGAGCGCGTGTGTTTAAGGGGGTGATATAGAGAGACAAAAAAGAATAGATGGAGGGGGATATAGATATGGATGGAGGGTGGAGAGGGGAAGGAATATTTCTCGCACTAGATGGATTGATAGAAGTGGAGATGGTGATTTCTAATCCTATTTGATTATTTGCACTAGATGCATCGATTTTAGTGTGGATATTTATTTCTAATGATATTTGATTACTTGGACTAGATGCATTGATTTCAGTGTAGGTGGTGATTTCTAATACAATTTGATTGCTTGCACTGAATGTGTTGATTTCAATTTAGATGTCGATTTATAATTTTATTTGATTACTTGCACTAGATGAATTGATTTCAATGTAGATAATTTCTAATCCTATTTGATTGTTTGCATTAAATGCATTTATTTCAGTGTAGATGGCGATTTCTAATCCTATTTGATTTCTTTGAGTAAATTCATTGATTTCAGTGTAGATGTTGGTTTCTAGAGAGAGAGAGTGAGTGATAAGGAAGATGGAGAGAGAGATAGAGAGACGACAAAAGGAGGAAATAGAGATATTAGCGAGGGAGAGGGAGAGAAGGGGAAGATAGATATATAGATGGAAGGTGAAGAGAGGGAAGAAGAGAGAGATGGGGAGAGGGGGTGATTTACAAAGAGAATGATATATATGGAGTGTGAGAGTGTGTGTGTTTAGGGGGGTGAGATAAAGAGACAAAAAACAAGAGATGGAGGGGGATATAGATATGGATGGAGGGTGGAGAGAGGGAATAATATTTCTTGCACTAGATGGATTGATTTAAGTGGAGATGGTGATTTATAATCCTATTTGAATATTTGCACTAGATGCATCAATTTTAGAGTAGATATTTATTTCTAATGATATTTGATTACTTGCACTAGATGCATTGATTTCAGTGTAGGTGGTGATTTCTAATACTATTTGATTGCTTGCATTGGATGTGTTGATTTCAATTTAGACGTTGATTTATAATTATATTTGGTTGCTTGCACTAGATCATTGATTTCAATGTATATTATTTCTAATCCTATTTGATTGTTTGCACTAAATGCATTGATTTCAGTGTAGATGGCGATTTCTAATCCTATTTGATTGCTTTGAGTAAATGGATTGATTTCAGTGTAGCTGTTGGTTTCTAATCTTATTTGATTGCTTGCATTAGGTGCATTGATTTCAATGTAGAAGTTATTTTCTAACCTTATTTGATTGCTTGCATTAAATGCATTGATTTCAATGTATATGTTGATTTATGATTTGATGTAATTGGATATATGACGGTACATTAATTTTAAAGAGATTGGATTAACAATATGCATTGATTTTAGTGTAAGCACAAAAAGTTATTGACAATGTACATTGATTTTTTTGTTATAGTAATTTAACCTATTAATATTGGAGAGCAAGAGAGACAAGGTGTCATGTTTACTACAACAGCTCGAGCTAAAGATTTAAATGGTTTACGATTTAAATTTTCTTTTTCATATAATCGATATGAAAAGATAACAAAACTAACAATGGTGGCAATAAGAATAGTAGAAGAAAATAGTTTGATATTGATCACAATGAAGACTATTTGTAACATGAGAACATTTTTCTTATTCACATTTTCTATCTTTCAACACTATTATTGTCACTTTGCATTCAAAAAAAATATTTCATCATTTTTCATCATTATAGTTATTAACAATATTTATCATGTCAACGAACTGAGGTAACTAAGAAAATTTAAAATTAATCTAAGAAATATTTAGCATATTCAAAATGATTATATTAATATTTGATATACTTACATATTATTGATAAAATTAAAAATATCTTCAATAGATTTTCCTTGGTAGCACACGACTGAAACGAGCCTAGATCCATCTTAACTCCGGATCTATCAAGCGTCAAAAGGGATCAAATCTCTTGGGGTGCAAACCGGATCTATCAAGCGCTGAGAGGGATCAAATCTCTTGCTCAAGAGATTTGATCCCTCTCGGCGCTTGATAGATCCAGAGTTAAGATGGATCTAGGCTGGTAAATGTATTTGCACTATAAACATTAAGTCATATACTATGGATTAGTTTCCACTTAACTAGTCTCACTTCAAAATGTAAACATTGGTTATAAATAATGTCTATAACAGAAAAGTGATATAGTATGTATTGATTTTTCTTAACTATTTCCTCTTCTAACTTTAACTTAATTGTAATTTTATTTTTCCTCCATAAATGCCTAATTTAATGCAGCTTTGATTTAAATTTAAATTTTTTTTTAATCTGTATACCATTTTTCACTTTTGATATAAATGCTTCTATAATATGTGTTCTGATCTGTGTTAAATGGATATCTTATTATAATATATAATGTTGCAAAATGTAGTTTGATTTTTATATAATCTAGAGAATGGCTTACCTCAGAAAAAGGCAGCATGTATCATCATCCATTCATTTCACATACTCTGGTCCGCGTATAAATTACTCAAAAAACAACTCTCTTTGTGTTTATTCATGGATTGCTTATGCATTTAGTAATTCAATTTGTGATTTCTAGTTATCCAGTACCATATACGGTGGCTGAAAGGATACAGATACTAACTCTATATCATCAAGTTAGTTATTTGGCCGGAGATGTATTCGTTTTGTTTGTAGGATTTCTTTTCTTCCTTAGTCTCTACCTTGTGTTACAGAGTGTGCTCTTTTACATATAAAGTATCATGAAGGTGAAAAATCATGATGTAAAATCCTGCTACAGAGCGTTAATCTACACTTAAAACAGCTGCTGCTACACTAAACAGTAGACAGAGTGCCTGTTTTGTACTATAATTTAGTATTTTTTTTTTTAGTTAATACAAATCCTTTGATCCTTCATTTCATGTCAGCAGCAGTACCATTGTTTGTCATATGTTCACTTGAAAGATAGTTGTCCAGGCTAAATCTACAGGGATAGCAATTTTACCAAAAAAACATTCCGACTTCCAGTATTCCTTGAACCCCATTTACACGAAGTGACAAATATGACACCACCATTGCTGAGAAATAAAAAGCGCAAACGAACCTGGATGATATTATAGTCTATGGAACTCAAATTTTCAAATGTAGTATTATTGACCTAAGGCACCTAAAACTACGTAAAGATAAACCATGCCAGAGTATTCTGTTGCAAATTTTGAAAGCTTTCCAAGTCTGACAACTTCATGCAGGAATTGGGGCAGTTTGGCAAACGAAAATATCGGTACATTGCTGAATTTCTTATTCAAAACTATTATAATTACATAGTATCATAACTGAATATATTGTAAGAAATCTCTGATGAGGAAATACGGACTTAAAAGAGATATCTTGGATATGGCAGTGAAAGTAAACTATAATGAAAGAATGGATTATTACCTACATATATGAAAGCTAAGAACTCTCTGGAACTTATATGTTTTTGGAAATTTAATTGTTGTAATAATTATTTTAAAAGTTTGCTGAGAAGATTATATAGGTGGGTTGTGATGATGGCTATTGTAAAACAAAAAGCTTGAGAAGAATACTACTATGATAGCACATGGACCCCATGTTGCTGTTGTGGGAAAACAAGAAAACACACAAGATAATAGGAGAAATGTAACTGAAATTGAACAACTGAAAGATAAATCACTTAGAAACTTTATTGATGAAATTCTCCGTGCCTACAAGCCTCTCGGGCCATCTCTTTTAACTTAGTCTATTTCGTTATTACAACCATATTTCGTTATTCAACCTACATTTTAGTTATTCTAACTACATAGGTAAATTTACAATACTCGTTGTCACATTTTTAACAAACTCCACCTTGACAACAAATTTTCCATTCATCATCTTTTCTGCAAGCCGAGAGAAGCAAGACACCATCTCAGCTTCTCTACTGTAACTGGCTTCGTGAATATATCTGCATGATTCTCCTGTGTGCGGACCTTCTTGAGGACTACTTTTCCGCCTTCGATTACATGTCTCATAAAGTGATACCTTACATCGATGTGCTTGGTCTTGCTGTGATAGGCTGGATTTGTGGCCAAATGAATAGCGCTCTGACTGTCACAAAACACATTCACTTTCTCCTGTGTCCTTCCAATCTCATCAAGTAGACCTTTCAACCAGATTGCCTCTTTACAAGAATTTGAAGCAGCTATATACTCAGCTTCAGTAGTGGACAAAGAAACTGTCTCTTGAAGCTTTGACATCCAACTGATTACTCCACCTACAAGAGTAAAAACATAACCTGTAGTAGACCTCCTTTTGTCCAAATCACCTGCATAATCAACATCCACATATCCGCAGATTGTACCTTCACGACCATCAAAGCTGATGCAATGGTCACTTGTGCCTCTCAAATACCGAAGCACCCATTTCACTGCTCACCAATGTTCTTCCCCTGGATTTTCCATGAACCTGCTGACAACTCCAACTGCATGTGAAATGTCAGGTCTTCTAGATACCATCGCATACATTAAGTTGCCTACCACATTTGCATATGGTACACGAGACATATACTACTTTTCTTCATTAGTTCTAGGACTCAAATCCGAAGAAAGCTTAAAATGGGAAGCTAATGGAACATTAACAGGTTTCACATTGTTCATACCGAAATTTTCAAGTATTTTCTCCACGTACTTCTGTTGTGATAACCAAAGCTTACCATTCTTCCTGTCTCTGTGTATCTCCATGCCCAAGATATGTTTTGCCGCTCCAAGATCCTTCATTTCAAACGTCCTAGACAGCTGAGCCTTTAACCTGCTGATTTCTTCCATTCTTTTGCTTGCAATAAGCATATCATCAACATACAACACCAAGATAATGAATATGCCATTGAAACTTTTGAAGTATACACAATGATCATACTCACTTCTGATAAAATTCTAGCTCATCATGAAGGAATCAAACTTCTTGTACCATTGCCTGGGCGACTACCTCAGGCCATACAATGATTTCCTGAGCTTGCAAACTAATCTTCTGTTGCGACCTTGTACAAAACCTTCTGGCTGATCCATATAAATCTCTTCATCCAAATCACCATGAAGAAAGGTTGTTTTAACATCTAACTGTTCTAACTCAAGGTCAAGTAAAGCAGTTAGTGCTAACACAGTACGAATAGAAACAAGTTTCACTATTGGTGAAAAGATCTCATGAAAGTCAATACCTTCAACCTGAGAATACCCTTTTGCAACCAGTCTCGCCTTATACCTTTCGATACTTCCATCAACTTTTCTCTTCAACTTGAAGACCCATTTGCACCCAACAACACTTCTACCTTCAGGAAGTTCTACAAGGTCCCAGGTATTTTTCTTGGCTAAGGAGTCCATTTCTTCTTCCATAGCCTTTTTCCATATCTTGCTATCTACATCATCAAATGCTTCCTGATAACAAGATGGTTCCCCATCTTCAGTAATGAATGAAAAAGATGAAGCAGAGTCTTCATACCTTTTGGGTGTTCTTCTTTCCCTTGTAGACCTTCTTAGAGTGACTGGTTGCTGACTGGATTCTGGAATTTCTCCAGTTTCCTATGCTTCTCCACCTTTTTCAGAAGTCTCTCCTTCCTTTCGACTTTCTGGAAAAGGTACAGACTCCAATTGAATCTGCTGACCCGGCGATACCTGCTTCTATTCAACTTTTTCAACATCTGATTTTAAAAGAGATGATTCATCAAATGTTACATCTCTACTAATGACTATCTTCCGTGAAGTAGGATCCCACAACCTATATCCCTTCACTGAATAATCATATCCAACAAAGACACAACATTTTGATTTTGGATCTAATTTTGAACGTTGATTTCTAGGAATAAGAACATAGGCATCACAACCAAAAATCTTCAAATGTGAATAATCACAAGACTGACCCGACCAAACTTCTTCAGGAATTTGACAGTTTATTGCAACCGAAGGTGATCTGTTAACTAAATAACAAGCAGTAGATACTGCTTCTGCCCACAACTCCTTTTGCAGATTAGCATTACTAATCATGCTTTTGGCTCTTTCCATAAGAGTCTGATTCATCCGTTCAGCAACACCATTCTGCTGAGGAGTATAAACAACATTTTTATGTCTAACTATCCCTTCAGGTACATGTCTAACATCAGATAAGGTTTTAATTGTACCATCATACATTTTAATTCTCACATTTCCAATCCCAACAGTCTGACAAGATGCATTATTTCCCATGAATATAGAATTACCATCTACAGTTTCATATGATGAAAACCAATTTCGGTGCGGACTCATATGATGAGAAGCACCAGAGTCTAATAGCCAATAGTCAGCATCTTGTGAGATATTACAAACAGGGAGTGCTTCAGTAATTAAAACCTCATCATCCATACCTGAATCGACCTGATTTTCTTCCTTGTTGTTTTCTGCCTCCTTCCGTTTCCAGCAATCCTTTTTGAGATGTCCCGGTTTGTTGCAGTACCAACATTTTGCTTTACTCTTCTTGCCTTCCTTTGACTTCGATCTGGAAGAACCTCTTGACTTCTCCCCCCGTTCCTTGCCACCTCACTACCATGTATTTTAGGTGCGTGTCTCATTGGCTGCCTCCACCTCGGTAGAATGCAGCTGGGGCTAATATTCTAGATGGGCTAATTCTTCATGCATTAAAATATGCCATAATTTCCATACATGAAAAAGTATTCACGCCATTTTGAAATAAAATTATTTTACCGAAAAAATCGCCAACATTATATAGACAATATATATAATATCATTATAAATTTGAATAATTTTACAAATACACCAATAAATATTTTATATTTTTCACATTAGGGACTAGTCAGATTCGCCAATTTTTTAAACTTCAAAATAATTTTCCATCCTTAAATTTTTCCCTGAGCACCCACGACAGATTCAAATTTTAATGAATTGGCGGTGCTCAAACTGACTGAGGTCACGAAGTGATCCCATGACTCAGGAAGAGAACAAAACAAGGTTATTGCCTTGTCTTCTTCCTCCATCTTTACTTCCATATCGGACAACTAACAAATAAGCGTATTAAAAACATTCAAGTGATCTGCAATTTTTGTACCCTCCTTCATCCGAAGGCTGTAAAGTTGTCTCTTTAAATAGATTTTGTTAGTAAAAGATTTTGTCATATAGAGAGTTTCCAATTTCTTCCACAACCCTGCGGTTGTACTCTCTCCAACAATATTGAAGAGTACTTCGTCTGCCAAACATAGCCGAATGGTACTGAGAGCTCGGGCATCCAAGTCCTCCCAGTCCGAATTTGACATGCTTGTTGGTTTTTTAGCTACCCCATCTAATGCCTTGTGCAACTCTTGTTGCATCAGAAAATCCCTAACCTTCAGTTTCCACAGGGAAAAATTGTTTTTCCCAGTGAATTTCTCCACCTCAAATCTTGTGTTTGTCATTTTCGCCATTTCTCCCTCCTAGGGTTTTCCCTTCTCTTTCCAACTAGGATTTGAAACAAATTGTTTTCCTTATTTTAATTAATTTCTGGTTTCCCAATATTCCCCTTTTCTCCTAGGGTTTTTATTTTCCTGAGTTTCAGATTTTTCTTTACCAAAAAATCAGAAAAACTAAGCCCTTTATATTGCAACCAATAAATTCCTTCACAATTTCTTTAAACTGCTCGGAAAAAAAAAACACCCTATTCAGAATTTTTTTTTTTTTTTTTTGGAAACCCCACTGCTCTTTCAATCAACAGATTTTATTTTATTTTAATTTTTTTTTTTTTTTTTTTTTTTTTTTTCTAAAAAAACCCACTGATTTCAACTGCCAGATTTTTTCCGAAAAACCTCATCGTATTTTAAATTTGTAGATATACTAAGCCAGTTAGCCTTCAACGACCTCAAAGACTTCTCTGACAAATGTGATCTGGCAAATACACGAGCTTCCGTATGCATACACGGTTTTTCCGGACAAGGTCGTCGGTTTTCTTTTTCAAACTAGACAATAGCAGTATTAAATAAATTTTTATTATTATTTTGGACCGTGCGGCCGACTTCAAACAAGGCTATAAAGACTGTGACAACAAGAGAGAAAAATGTTTTACACAGTTTTCTTCAACGGCGTGGGCGACCTCCAGCTATTGTATTGGTCAGTGCCTCTCAAGAATTCCAACCTTGTAATGCAGACGACCTCTTTCAGCGCCGTCTTTTCATCACGATGGCTCGAGGCAAGCAGCTGGCATAATCTTCAAACACCATAGCAACGAACAACACGAACAGCGGGCCTCCCTGGCGGTCGACTCCTTCTCTTGACAGTCGGATGTCAAAAAAATACCGCAGACTTCTCAAACACTTCAAAAGAAATTTCTCTGATCGATTCTGGCTTCTCCTAATTTTCTGGAAATCGATTCTGGCTCTTCTAAACTCTGGAAATCGATTCTGGCTCTCGGTTCTGGCTTTGATACCACTTGCTGTGGGAAAACAGGAAAACACACAAGATAATAGGAGAAATGTAACTGAAATTGAACAGCTGAAAGATAAATCACTTAGAAACTTTATTGATGAAATTCTCCGTGCCTACAAGCCTCTCGGGCCATCTCTTTTAACTTAGTCTATTTCGTTATTACAACCATATTTCGTTATTCAACCTACATTTTAGTTATTCTAACTACATAGGTAAATTTACAATATTCGTTGTCACATTTTTAACAGTTTCTCCTCTTCTCGCATACTAAAGCTTTGGCTATACAGATCACTTTATAAAATGGGAAAAGGGATGCTTGAGATTGAAAGGACAAGTTACTGCAAGGAAGGGGCAACATGAGAATGTATAAAAAACTTAATGGAGCTAAATGATGAAGACATGCCCTCATTATCGGGAAAGAGGAAGACTGAGAATGATGTTATCCAAATAAAGTGAGGAATGCAATATAGGATATGGGAAAAAGGAAGACTGAGGATGATGTTATCCAAATAAAGTGAGGAATGAAATATAGGATATAGGCATATTTGTGTAAATGCCTGGTATGTAATGAATTTTCTATTTCAATATATTTGAATTAATAATTATAAATGGGCATATTTTTGTAAATGTCGGGTATGTAATGAGTTTTCTATTTCAATATATTTGAATTAATAATATAATTATTAAAGTATTAGAAAATTAAACTAGTATAAATAGAAAAAAAGATGGGAAGTTTAAATCTGAAAACCATTTTTCAGGGCACGATTTTGATAAAATTTAGATGGAAATTTTTAGAAATCACAGAGTTATTGAAAGTAGTAAATTCATTTTACAAGTAAAAACGATTATCAAAACTTAACCATAAATATATTATCAGCCAAAAAGTTGAACATTCAAAGGTTTAGTGCATGGAATATATATAATTTCACTATGAGAACTCCCACTTAGCTCGAACACCAGCTAGGATGGCATTAAACAAGACCGCGGAAAAGGAGATGTACAATCCACAACTATCGTACCACTAGTTCAGTTTGCTTTCTGGTGAATATGGATGGATTGGAAAGACGAAATTGACCGCTATAATCCATTTCGACCAAACTAAGCATTGCAAAGCACTATATATCCATCTCCCAAAAAATTTTATACCCAAAAATACTGCTATTGCGTTATAAACAACAATGCAAATTATTTGTAAAACAATGGATGCACAAATGATAAGAGTAACCTTCTTATGATTTCTTCCCCTGAAACGATGCATTCTTCTCATTTTCAAACATAAATTCAAATCAAATCCATCCATGACCACATCAATCCAAATTCCCACCAATATTACAACAATCCTAGGTTTTGAGGGTGGCATAGAATGCATATGATACCATTTGTTCGTGCCTCCTTCCAGTGCAACCAACACCATCCAACTAATGCTACAAATCAAGTACACAAGGACGTATGAATGGTATGAGAGTAGAGAGTAGCCATGTTTGAAGAGTATGTCTAAAGAACAATGCTTGGCATACATTGGTCTTACTTGCGTTAGATTTGTCGTGGGTTCTGGTTAGAAACAAATATGGGGGAAAGTCAGAATTTGTTACCTCGAAATAATGTTTCATTACCATCATCAACAACAAATGGCTGGAGAAACCATCCACTTTGAGCCAGAAAGATAGTACGAGCATGATAAATAGCATTGTGAACCTTGGCACTACAATCAAGGAAACAAACCTATATTTTTCTTCAGCACCGCATTCTCCATTCCCATTCTTGTAATTTTCGAGGGCAGAAGAAGCGTTTGTTCTACCCTTTCTGATAGCGGGTCCTCTGAATTCTTCATTCGCGGGCTTCAAAAGTTTTATCAGCTAATTTTTCCACTCATCATCATTCGATGAACGCAGTGGAATGCAGATGCAAGTACCCACTTTATGGATGGATTTAACATCAAGTATTTCACAAACCATAGCAAGAGATTCCAAGTGGAAGTCACCCTCTCTCAATCCATCATTCTCCACATGCAACAGCCTGTAGTTGCAGCCATGGAAACCATTTCTGAGGCAGCGCAGACATGGGAGTAAGGTCAGAGAAGCAGATTTTTTTTTTTCGTGTAGCAAAGTCCATCGAAAGTATGAAATATGGATACTCCTTGTATGAGGAATTAAATTTTGAATCCAATGAGTAGTCCCCCTCGAAATTTGAGTAAAACCTTAGGGAGATAAGTTGAAAAAGTAGTTTTAATATTTTTACTTTTTTACTCCAAAAATGGTGAATCATCCCCCATGGTTGACATCATCATCTTCAATCCTATTGGTTATTATAAATTTTATTTTGGTTGTACAATTTTCTTAGGAGGCCCTTTTTAGACCTCAAAAGTTCTCTAATGATAAGTTGAGTCATTAGAGCCATGTAGCCAGTGTACCTCTTAGGTGACCTCCTTTTCCTATGCAAATTTGAAGGAGCTCCCACATTCTCCCTCACATCTTGCACAAGTATATCAACCTCCCTAGTTCTTTTTCTGCCTTCTTTGGATGGTTTTTCTTGAGTGAATATCTCCACTCTCTTCTCCTCAATTTTTGTCTACTCCACAACTTCTTGAGGACCCTCCTTTGGACCTAAAAGATCCTCTTCTGATGGGATCTAAAGCTCCCTCTCAAGAGAGCACCAAATTGCTTTCTCCTCATAAAACTTTACATACCTTCGAACAACTATCATTTTTAGGGATGGAAAGTACACATGGTTAAGATGACATCGTTGAGGCTGAGAGGGGAGCCCGGATCCCTTTGAAAGGTGACTGTACCAATACTAGTCATGTTGTACCTTTCATCATCCCATATATTGATGTGCATCTGGAGATATTTCTCCTCCAAGTCATTGAAAAATTTTTACACCCTGTCATGTGGAAATATGCACCTGAGTCCAAGTACCACACGCTCCCCATCACTGTGCTGGACATGCATGCGATAAGGGTAAATTCAAGCTCGAACTATGAAGCCAAGGCTTCACTTACTGCTCGTCCTAAGTTATTCTTGCTTTCCTTTTTGTGTGGAAACTCCATGGCATAGTGCCCATATTCATGAAAATGGAAGCATTTAATTTTTGATATATTTTTCTTCTTTCCCCCTTGGTTGGATTCTGGTTTGGTTTGAGATTTCTTCCCTTTACCCTTTTTTCCATTTCCAACCAATTCTATTTTTTCTTCATCCTCGCCCTTGGATGAGGTCCCATCTCTAGTATTCTGCCTTGTTTCCTCTTGTACTAAATCACACCATAAGCGTTCCAAATTCGGTAGTTTCTCCCTCCTGTTCACTGAATCTTCATAATTATTCCAGCTCTTGGGGAGGCCTAGAAGGGCTAGGCTTACCAAGTCATCCTCTGAAATAGTAACACCAACTCCTACAAGCTCATCACGAACTTATGAGAACCTTCTCAAATACTGCATGATAGTGTCATTCTTCTACATCTTGGTATTTCAAAGTTTATCCTTGAGTGCAAAATTCCTTTGGCCACTACTATTTTGGAATAGATTTGTCTGTACCTACCACATTGCATACGAATTTTCTTTCCCATGGAGATTGGTGGCAATGTGGTCTCGTACTCCCTCCAATATTATTCTCCTCACCTTGGCTACATCTTTCTTCCACTGAGCAAGGTTCTGGGCATAAAATTTTGTTGGTTTTGCAACATCTCTCTTGATGTATTATAGTAATCCATTGTCATCGAATACCTCCTCCATGCGATGAAATTAGAGTTGCCTTCCAATGCTTACTCTAGCATCAACCCATTGAAGGTCATATTCTCAGCTCTGAAGAGATCCTGCTACACTGAACTGCAAATTCGAACCTCCTGAGAAACAACTTTGAAATACCTGCTATAATGTTAATCCTGCTTTGATACCATGTAGAAATTATGATGTAGATTTGCAAATACTCATGAAGTTTTAATCAACATCAGAAGACACAAACATACTCTGCTTCTTTGTGGAAGTTAATTCCCAATTTAGAACAAAAATTTTAGACATGCAATCAGAAATAACACATATGCACATAATATTTTTCCTGAGGAAAGCAATGTCCTAAAAACCCCAACGTCTTCTTGCATTAATCTGATGAATATAGATGTATTCCAATTTATTTGCTCAACTGAACTCTAACTCCTCCAACTTGAATTTACTGAGTAAACTGGGTGACTCAAACCATGTTGCACAAGTTAATTGTATCGAATTTGTCTGCTGATGTGGAAATTCAAATTTCTCAATTTAATGAAGGCATAATCAAATTGAGAATTTCTTACTTCATTTTTTAACAATCCTTTAGGTGAATCTAATCAATGTTGTCGATGGCAGTTAGGAGTTCTAGCAAAACAAAGTGCTGATAATAGCAACCAACATATAGAAGTATCATTCAAAATAAATGAAATAGTCAAAAAACACATATTAAAACACAATTGATGGAGACCCCGAAAAGTACTACAACTATGATATTGCCTATCCATGTTCAAGGAAAGTGCCTCCATCTCTTCTCTCATGAAGCACACCTTTGTTATCGGCCTCCATCGCCCCTAATTCCCATCAGTTGTTTTCAACCTCCATCGCTCCACTTCTTGAAGAACCCATCAACAACGTATAGACACACCCCTAATCCTTTACCTTTAACTTTTTTACTAGCTCCCCGTATTGAAAATTTTAAGATAAAATTATGTTTTAAGACAAAATATATCTTTTTTCTTAAAATCCCCCTCCATGTAGTAGTGCCGAATGCAATGATAGAAAATTTGTCTCTAATCGTATTAGCAGATATCAAAGGGACATAAGAGGAATTGATGTCCGAGAAGCCTTGTCACGAAAAGTTGTCGCGTTCTTAAGAGTCAGCGACCCCCCAACAATAACATTGTCTTAAACTGATATGTTTTTATCTTAATTGTTAATTGTCTTAAATGAGTTTCGTCTTAAGTGGCCATTGTCTTAAATATAAAGTTTCGTCTTAAAATATTTTTGTCTCAAACTTTGTCTTAAATTTTATATTTTTGTCTTAAACTAATTTTTGTCTTAAATATAATGTTTTGTCTTCAAATATTTTTGTCTCAAACTATCTTTGTCTTAAATATAAAGTTTTGTCTTTAAATATTTTTGCCTCAAACTATTTTTGTCTTAAATATAAAATTTTGTTTTAAAATATTTTTAACTTCAACCATTTTTGTCTCAAATTGTTTTTGTCTTAAATTAATTTTTTTGTCTTAAATATAATGTTTTCTTAAAATATTTTTGTCTCAAACTGTTTTTGTCTTAAATTTTATATTTAAGACTATTTATTGATATTAAATTTTAATGTAAAATAACTAAAATAAAAAGTGACTTTTTTAAAATAAAAGAAATATTTCTTTTGGCTTAAAAAATGTCTTCAAAATGCTCTTGGTATAGTAATGAAAATTAATTTGATTTGTTTATGTGATTTATTAAATGCATCTATGTAAATAATATTGCACTATATAAATTACTCACAAAACAATTTTTTTTATATTCATAGATTGCTTAGACATTTAGTTTAATTGAATTTGTGACTTGAAGTTATCCACTACCATAGACAGTGGCTGAGGATACAAATATTAACTCTATACCATCAAGTTATTTATTTGGGTGAAGATGTTTTCGTTTTGTTTATAGGATGCATATTTATCCTCTTAGTATTTACTTTGTGTTACTTGTGCGTTCTGGCACATATAAAGTACGAGGAAGGTGAAAAGATGTAAAATTGTCAATTTATACTTAAAAACAGTAGACATAAGTTCATGTTTTGCACTATAATTAGTAGTTTTTCAATGTAAAGAAGTGCTATTTATGTGACGATTATTTTTGTTTTAAATATAATATTTTATTTTAAAATATTTTTTGTCAATTTTTTTGTTTTGTATTTTATATTTAAAATAATTCAATTGATATTAAATTTTAATGTAAAATAACTAAAATAAAAAGTGATTTTGTCAATGGAGATCTATCGAACCCTAATAATAATATATAATTATGAAAGTTAGTTTAGAGGTCTGCGACGCTGCGCCTTCCACGGAATTTCTTAAAATAAAAATAAAATTATGAAAGAAAGAGACGCATACAGATTTGCAATGCTGTTGCGATAAGGCGTAGGGACCAGGATAATCCTTCTTCGCTTTTATGTGAAATATTTTTGGTCAGATTACAGGTTTAATGTGTGATTTTTTTCCCAAAACGTTAAATCCATTTAAAATAAATAAAGTAGAAAATTTAAATTTCAAACACGTTTTTGTCACTGAAACTTCAAATTCCTATCCAAAACACTCTTTGATGGAGAACACCAATAAAAATCTTCCTTCGGGGAAGGTCTCCAGTGTCCACCAATATCCACCACCATCCACTACCC
The DNA here is from genome assembly GCA_034641835.2 of Pinus albicaulis. NCBI lineage: Eukaryota > Viridiplantae > Streptophyta > Pinopsida > Pinales > Pinaceae > Pinus > Pinus albicaulis. The sequence continues at coordinate 296,370,375 of CM076578.1, forward strand.
GCCATTGGACCAAATGCCATAATAATACAATGTTACAGGAAATGAAATTAATTGATGGATATTGATGGCCAGTGGACCAAATGCCAAAATTATCCAATGTCCAATTAAATTCGTTGATGGAGATGTTGAAGGAAAAAAAGACGTGTACACTATCATCAAAAGTAAGAGTCATATCGTTCCGTCTGGAATTCGAGAGGGCAAAATATCCATAGAACGGTTTTATGCCCCGTTGAAATACGCTTTATAGTGCACTGTGGACCATCTAACTGTGTTTTGCCCAGTCAAATACGCATTATACGAAACGTATTAATTTTATTTAGACAGGGAATAGCAACCTCTGTAAGTATATGTAATTGCTACTAAGTTATATATATTAGAAATTATCCAATGTCCTATTAAATTCGTTGATGGAGATGTTCCAGGAAAAAAAGACGTGTACACTATCATCAAAAGTAATAGTCATATCGTTCCGTCTGGAATTCGAGAGGCCAAAATATCCATAGAACGGTTTTATGCCCCGTTGAAATACGCTTTGTGCACTGTGGACCATCTACACTGTGGACCATCTAACTGTGTTTTGCCCAGTCAAATACGCATTATCCGAAACGTATTAATTTTATCTAGACAGGGAATAGCAACCTCTGTAAGTATATGTAATTGCTACTAAGTTATATATATCATGATTTTAGTAAGGCTTTTACCATTGGGGGAGTGTGGGCGGGGTTATATAGAGAACCACGCACTCACTCACGATGGCAGGATTTGTTCATCTTTACGAGAGCTATTTTACCACTATGCCACCTCCACAGACCTTTAAAGGTTCTGAGATTGGCCTGAATTGACTCTCCTAGAGAACTACACCTTCACTCAAGATCGTGCACAAAACCTGTCTGTCTTTAAAAGAATAACCTTACCATTATGCCACCTCCACCGACCTTTGAAAGTCGTGGGCTTGGCCGAGATCAGTTAATCTCTTGCAACAAGCCACACCCTCACTCAAAATCTAGCACAAGACCAAAACAACCTTTACGAGAACAACCTCTTTATCTTTATCTTATTTGTTGACTGGTATGTTCCCATTTGATGTTTTGCTTCACTCCCACTTGGAAATGGATGAAATAGTATAATAAGTGCAGAATATTCTTCTTAACAAATAAATATTAATTTCAAATCTTTCCTTGGTACGATTTTCTATTACTACAAAACTTTAGAATTCAAACAGATTTGCTACTATAAAACTTAACATTGAAATCCGAATAGTTTGTCTTATTAGATGTGACTCGTGGTTATTCTAATCTTGGAGTTGTAACTTTAATACTTTCTAGATCTGTGTAATTTTTGAGATTGTGAATTCTTGAATAAGGGTTTTAAAAGTGGTTCAAGATATTTTTTAGTACTTTTTAGAGTCGTGTAATTTTTGAGATTGAGTGAGTTCTTGAATAAGGGTTTAAAAGTGGTTCAAGGTATTTTTTTATGATGATTCTGAATGTTTGGAAGGATTAGAGGAAGATAATGGCAGTATTCTCAACTTTATTCAACTTTATTTTACATTCCCAATTTTATTCAACTTTATGTTAGTTGTGACTCTAATACTTTTTAGAGCTGTGTAATTTTTTAGATTGCCTCAGTTTTTGAATAAGGGTTTTATAAGTGGTTCAAAGTATTTTTTATGATGATTCTGAATGTTTAGAAGGATTAGAAGAGGATAATGACACTATTCCCAACTTTATTTTACATTGGGCTAAAATTAAGAGTCATGTTAACCATAAGCTCCCTAATTGTGATATAGGCATTATTCATTGCCATGCCACTTTAGAGAGCTTGGTTCTGAGTGATATAGATGGCCAGGAATTCTGTATGGAAAATAATTATATGAGATTCCACCTAAGTCCCAAACTTTTCCATCTTAGCATAGAATATAAGTCTGGAGCTTGAATAAGAAATTGAGGTATGTACCCATACTAGGAGTGAGAGCTGTGATAGTCTAAGATTTGAACCTAAAGCTGAGCTTTTATTATGAATTAACTTATGTAAATTGATAGCACTTTATAAAGAGTATATAAATGGAAAAATATTCATTTATAGAATTGAACTTTTCATTAATTGTTATTTTTAAACTTTATTTTTTATATTAATTTTATAAAAATGTATTGGTTTTGGTTTGAGTTTATGAATAGATATGATAATAATTATTATTTTGTATGTGGTTGTACAGAAAAATTAAATTTAGAAATGTATATATATGTATTAACATTTTATATTGGGTTTATTATGAGTTATTTTTGGTTTAGTTTATTAATAAATATAGTTATTTATAATAAATATAATAATTATTATTTATTTATTATTATTTTTGGTATGTGTTTGATATAGAAAAGTAAAATTTAGAAAAGTGTATTTTATATGTGTGTGTTTTTTAAAAATTTATATGATGATTATTATTAACTATTTTAGTTTTTTGAGTTGGAATTCAATAATCTATTTTTTAATGAAATTGTAATTTTGAATTGTTTAAATCGCTCTTTTCAATGTATAAATCAATTTAGTATGTTTAGAAATCTCTCCAATATTAAACAATTAAAATTTAATAAACATAACTCTTGTTTTATTTATGCTTTAGTGAAAAATATTTGAAATACATTTAGTGAATTGCTCTGCATAATATTTTAATATTTTTGTCTATTTTTTCATTTTTAACATATTGGAAAAAATGGCTATGTTTTCTTTATGATGTCTTAGTTAAAAATATTAGTGAATTGATCTCTATAATATTTTAATATTTTTTATCTACTTTTTTAATGTTTAACATATCATGAAAAATGATTATAATCCAATTGTCAAACTCACATTACGGATAATCATCCCTAGGAGTCATCCATATTGCAGGTTGACTCAACATAGTTATTCAACAAAAACCACGCTTGGAACTACTCGGCCATTAAAATGTTTACTTATGTCCCATAAACTCAAACTCTTAGCCAAACAAAAGAAATTTTAAAACATACTCTAGACCTAAAAAAAATTCTCAATAGTTCTAATTTATAAACATAATTCTTTATAAAATTTGTAAATTTGTGTTTTACTCCTCTATCCATCACCGACTAGGTGTTTTATGAAATGGGTACTTGAAATATTTTAAAATCCAATTTATTACTTGTAAAATTTGATCATCAAAACGAAATGAATCTAAAACATCACTTGAAACCATTCATTAAAATTAATAAATGTATGAATTGTAAACATGCTGATAATGTAGATATTTTACCTTGGAAACTTTTTCGATAAAACTATCTAGAAATGGCCTTTGTTTGACCCTTTTTACGCTTTAAGAATTATTACAAACATAAATTTTAAATTTGTAGATAACTATTTTTTGTATTTTAACTCCTAGGCTTCACATTCTTAGTCTTTCTCTATTTTCTTTTGTGCCATTAATTTTGAAAGCTTTCAATTTTCCATGGTTAAATCTATATAGGCCCCTTTTCACCTTTTATTGTCTCCCTTCCTTGTTGATGCATCTTGAGGTGCATGTGAGTGGATCATCTGAATTGAAGGGAGCTTCGTATTGAATTTGAATGTGCACAAACATAGAAAGAAAAACATATTTTCATTCAAGTAGGAATTAAAATACACCCAAGTTGTTCAAAAGAACATATAACATAAGAGCAAACAACCATAGAAAATGGATATGAGACCATTCAACAAAGATTATTACATAGTCTCCTTAAATATATTTTGACAAAAAGAAGTGATCAATAAGCATCTAGTCTACAAAGAATTTAGATCAAATAATGTCATTCATATATATATATTTCAAAAAAGATTACTACATAGTCTCCTTAAATATATTTTGACAAAAATAAGTGATCAATAAGCATCTAGTCTACAAAGAATTTATATCAAATAATGTCATTCATATATATATATATATATAAAGTGGATATACATATGCCGAAAACAGAAAAAATTTGGCTTCGTTTAAAATGTTTTTTTCATGATGATAGCTTATCAACTGCTCGATCTAGTATGATTGAATTCCCGTAGGTGTCACCTAGACGTTCACTATGTTCACCTTTGGGAAAAGGGGAAAAAACATGCATATTTCATACTCCTTTGAAGGAATGCCATTCGATAACTCACAATTTGTTCATTTAATCAGGGTAAGTTGGATTAGAATCCAAGTCTAAATAATTTCCTTGTAATCCAATAAACATGCATCTATCTCTTATGCAAACATCATTACAAACCCCACTTGAATGAAACAAACAATCGATTAATGAGTTTTCTAGTGCATCATCGAACCTATGTAGATGAAAGCACAAAACCTCTTCCTTGACATAATGAATTTGGACCACAATATTTCTTGTTTTCACTTGCTCTCCCTGAGTGTATTCACCACTCATCCTTATTAAATTATTTGGGTGGGGGGTCTGTCACAATGTCACTGACTTTGTAAACGCTTTTAAAAGCTATCCTATGTCACAATGTCACCTATGGAACAATGGAATTGTCTCTTCAACTATAGTCTGCACTAGATCTTTAGTGTCTCAACATATCACTTAAAAGCTCTCAAAAATCCAGCTCACGAAGAACAACATCTACTGCCACTTATGAAATATTAAAACGTTTTTAATATACTATGCATGCCTAACTACAAACTCCCCACAGTAGACCCCCACATTGATTCCATGTGATTATTATTGTGGAGAAGACGCAAAGGATAGACCATATTATAGTTTTAATTTGCTGGTAATCTTATATGTCCCATAATATCCCCTTATTCGTTTCTTATATATACATATTTTATGGCATGTCATGGTTAAGGACATTTGATTTCATAGTTATGGATATTTTATTGTGAGTGTTCCATACAATTTCAAACCAAGGTTCATAATTCAATAAGTTATAGTCATTTTGTTTTTTTCTTATTATAAATATGTGAAAATTTGTAACATAACTATGTTATTGAAAGGTAATTTTTTAATGAAACCTTTAATGTTGAAGGGTTAATTTATTATCAAAACATCATTCTTGAAGGGAAAAATTTTAAGCATAATGCTCCTTTAAGGGAGGAATAAAGACCTAAAATGTCAAAAAAATATTGTATGACGGGTAAAAAGAAATCTAAATTCCAACCATTCTCCCATCTGCCATCAGAAAGCCAAGGCATGACCATGTATGATGAAAGGGCCACCATAAAAGCATTAAATTCTCTATGCTAAGCTAGTTATTGGTGAAATCTAAATTCCAACCATGCTCCCATCTGCCATCAGAATGCCAAGGCATGCCCATGTATGATGAAAGGGCCACCATAAAAGCATTAAATGCTCTATGGTAAGCTAGTTATTAGTTGTCGTTGATTATCACAGGGTGGAAATTGCTTTTCATGCTTGTCAATTTTTTTAACATTTCATATATATTATAATTTTTTGAAACACAAATTAATTTAAAAATATATATAAATAAAACATTAATAATAATAATTTATTCATAATAATAAATATTTTTATTTTTTGTATTTTCAAAGTAAAGTATTATAAAATAGTAGTGAATATGCGCTAATAACTTTAAACAATATGGAACAACAACATTTTTTTCCTATAACAAGTTTAAAATGTAGAATTGTATCAATTATATTAGACAAATATTATATTTCTTTCTCTAATTGTAGAAAAAGAAAATAGATTATTGAGAAGCACTCTCTTTAAAAAAAAAAATTCATCCCTATATCACCAAAATATTTTTTTATTTAAGAAATAGATAACTCACTCATTTATTTCCTCATAAAAATAACCACCAATGTTCTAACTTAAATAACTAATGAAAAATGTTTCCACATGGAAATTCAATCTTTTTATAAATTTACCTTCCCATAAGAAAAAAAAATCAAAGTTTACCTCTTTGTAAGAAAAAAAATAAATCACAAAAAATTTAAGAAATATGACAATATATAGACTGTTTATTTTAATTTATGTGACATTTAAAACTTTGTACATTTAAATAGAAAATAGAAAAACCTCATCAATAAGAACATCTTCCTACATGGGTGTTTGTGTTTTTTTTTTTTGGGTCATATCTATATATATATATTTATATTTTGGTTTTGTTTTTGTCATATATATATAATTATATTATTTTTAAGTAATTAATTTATTTTTAAACGTTCACTTTTGTTAGTTTAAATATTAGTAAAATTTTATTAATTTTAATATTGGATTTTATTTTTTATTTATTAATATTTTATTTTTATAATTTTATAATGCATTAATTATTGGTTAGCTTCTGACAAGTGATCATTGCATCTCAGCAATATTTATATTTTCAACTATTTGGATTATTTTCAACTATTCAGATCAGCACAATTAACATAGTCTTGATGATGAATTACACTGTGTAGTTCGAAATGCGTCGGCCCTCCAAAAGATATTGTGATTTTTTCGAAAGAGTTTGTTAAACAATTATGGATCACAAAAGTTTACAATCTAAAATATTATTATAATTATCTAATTTTAAGGTCACCCCCAAGCACCAAATTGGTGTATGAGACGCCCTTGTTTGTGGGACAAGGGACCCACTGCAGCGATTGGCGTATAAGACCCCCTTGTTTGTGGCACAAGGGACCCACTGCAGTGATTTGACTGCTAAGTCTACGAAGGCATACATACTCTACCCCTGTCTGGTTTTAAACCTATGATCTCTTAAGATGAAACACATGCTCTTAACCATTAGGCCCACTCAAACTCTATAAATATAAACTTTTCAAATTCTTCAAAAAATCATTTAAGCTAAGATATTTTAACTTTTCAAACACTAATATTTAATAAATACTTAAAGGTAAAATAATTTACATGTTCAACATTTTTTTAATTTTTCTATTTTTCTATATATTTTCAATAATCTAGTAAAGCCTTTATTAACTTTCAAATTTTAATGTTGATTATTGAAAATGATTGGCTTTATTACTATTCAATATATAGACAATCTTACATTTTTAACATCTTTTTTTTGAAGTTTTCATTTTTCTTTCAATAAATTTGTGTTAAATTTCAAATTTTATTTTTGAATTGTTGAAATTGTTAATATTATTAATTAATGTGTAACATATATTTTAAGTTAAAAAATTTATATGTTCAAAATTTTAGAAGTTTTTCAATTCATTTTAGTAAGAAATTATTCTTTATCTTTTACTGGGAAGTAAAGCAGGAAAAACACCCACATTTCATGAATGCTAAATCTGGTAAACACTTTTCCTGGTTATGATACCTCGAACAAGTGAATCGAAGATAGTTTAACAGGTCAACAACTAGAAACAATATCAAAGCCCTTAGCATGTGGCTCTAGACCACTTAAGCTAACCCTTCGGGATAAATTATATATGTTATTATAAAATATATTTCAATTTTAAATATGGAAAATTATCAATATTATTGTAAAATATATCTAGGTTTTGAATTTTAAATTGGCGTTATATTGTATGGCTGGGCAGAATTGTAATATTCCCTTGTAACCTCATAAATACTGAGTAAGCATATCTGAATATGTGCGTGAACCATGATTGGGAAGCAATGCTAGAGAAAGCTCACACCCAAGTAGTTGGACACTTACGGGGATGTAGTTACTTACCCAAGATCCTCCATTGGAAAGAAAATAAACTTTCAAAATAAGGCCAAGAGGGTATTCGGAACATGAGGCAAGAGGACAATAAGACAAACACAAGTCAAAAAGGCTTGATCAAAAGAGACTCTAGAGTTTGCTGGCTAATGGAGTGTGTCTGGAGCCTGGGTGCTCAAACTTTTAATTGTGGCTAAGTATGGTTATGACTAGACAACCTATGGGAATAACATTCATTTATTTTCCACTGTCTTGGAAAATTTCTTTATGTGTGCAACAATCTCGGGGGGAGATGCAGTGTTAGAGACTTATCTCATGGTTGGGTGGAGCATTTCCTTCCCAGTGGTTCATGGATGCACAGAAAAAACATAAACTCATATAAGTGTTAACAAATGGTCTTGAAGTTGTTTTGTAATGGAATGGTGTTATCTAAAACAAATAATTATGATCTATGGATAGACAATAGGTATGTTTTCATTTGAAGGTTTACAATAGAATTATTTTAATTTGTGATCAACTCAATAAAAGCATTGGTAAGTGAATGAACTAACTTAGAATATTCAACTCGGTGGAGCAAGAGTGAATAAAGTGTTTTCATATATATTAAACTGTGAGAGTACTCCGATGGGAAATGGGTTAGTTTCCCATCCTAGTTGTTGAAAGAGAAACAACTTCGTAAACAGTCTCATTCCATACAAAGTTAGAGCTAGAACTAGGTATAAAAAAAAGATGTAAGTTGGGGACAAATCGACTCAATTTAATTTGGGTCATGAAACCTAATATTGAATAACGACCAAATGATTTTTTTCACGAATTTTGGGTTAGGTTTACAGTCCAACCATTGAGTTGGAAACCTAGGAAACAATCTCAATATCTACCTCAGGACGATTAATGTAAACCTTTGTATGTTACAAGTGTAATAAAACAAGAAATTAAAGAACATAGTGACTTATTTCCTGATTTAAGAAAATATTGTGACACGATGTATATAAACTTCGAGAGACAAAGATTACTCATAAATGGTGAATTTATAAGGCAAGTAAACTTTGTAAAGAAGTACACCAAATCAGACATAATGCGATGAAGAAAGTTACAAATATATCAAACATGCAGTTCAAATAACTTTAAGGAACCGAATACATATATATTGAAATATGTCTAATTACATTAAAAGGGATAGGCATACGAAAGTCGAGAACAATTACATAAAATAATCTTGACACAATCATAGAAGTGGGGACATAGAGCCTCTTTGAGAACAAAGCCATTCGAACAATATATACACAATTCAATACATTAAGCAAATAAGTGTGCATGGGTCCCGCCCTGACAAAGTGACGTTCTTAAAAATTCAAGTCTACATTCGGGGTCGACAGAAGCCTCTGTCTCCCTTATGCATTATAAATTATAGAACTACAAAGCTAGAAATAGTAAACTACTCTAACCCTATTAGGGTTTTCAAAATGTACGGTTCCCTGCATAAACAGGAAAGTGCGAATAAGACCACAACTGAAACCAAATGAGAAAAGCGCTAGTCATTTTCCTGACTTTAAATTTGAGAAAAATGGATGAGGACTGAATCTAAAGATATTATGTATAACACAAATCTAAAGTGAATTAATACACCAAACTATGTAAAGATTATGAAAATTGATGGGCAAATAATCGCGAATATTAAAAAGATTACCCACATGGTTTATAAACCCGTCGGGAAGAAACCACACCGAGAACATGAACCTAAGAAAAGAAAACCCAAGAATGAGCAGAAGCTTAAGAAAAGAAAATAATGAGATGGAAGTGGCTAAAACCATAGTCGACCAGGAGAAAAGGAATATCTGTGTAATAGTTTCGAGTAGCGGTGTAAATTGTTGAAGACGAAACTGAGAAGTGTACACTCCTTCAACTGTAATGACCGTAGTTGAGAGTTAAAATCTAAACAAAAGTGAAAGAAAATGAATACATAAAAAAAAATAAAGAGAAACCTCAGCTACATGGCCTCAATGAACTAATCAGATAACTCTGAAGATTCCACGTTGCTTGAAGGACCTCGGGTCGTGGAATACCATAGTAGAGATTGGAATGAGGCATCTTTCTGGGCATGAAATCTTCACTGGTATTACTAGGAAAGAAACTAGAATGATGGGTATGTAAATGAGACCGAACAACGAGAGAGGGTTGGGTTGGTTTCTCTCTAACTTCTATGGACAATCAACATCGTCCATTAATCGCATATCTATTGAACCTTCATTCAATGACAGATCTCGGAGTAGAAATCACCAAGTGGATGGACCAGATAAATCATCTAGATGGTTTGAGGATAACTTATCAACAAATCCAAGGTGCATTAAACATGTTTAATGATACACTCACCGTAACCCTAAATCATAGCTGGAGTATATATGAAGTACACAGAATATGACTTGATATTTAAAACAAAATATTGTTTTTTCAGGTAATACGGTACACCTAAGGTACAAGGTTTTCAATGGAAAACTAATGAAATCCATGTATGTTAACTTATGTTTTGCAACACAAAAATATAATTTTTTGTTTGTGTTATGTAGCATTGAATATTAAATTAATTTTTTTTACTGGTCTCTAAGTTAATTGTTGAATTTTTCCTTAGAGGTATGTGACAGGTGGTATCAAAGCCACGTTCCAACATTGTGGCCTCATTGGGTGATAAGGAAATAACAAAATTTATTTGTGTTAATAGAGAGTGGAGGAAGGACACCATGAGGAGACTTGGGCATACAAAACCAGTAGGTCCAATGATTGGAGCTATCCTAGTGCCAATGGTAGAAGCTAACCCAGAGATTTCGGTCCTGGTTTGTAGTTGATCTAGCGTCTGGTTGTGTTGGTACTTTTTTGAATTCTCCAGGTATCCAAATTTTATGTTGTAGTTGTCCATTATCTTTTTTGATGAAAACGTCTATTTTCAACTGGTCTTCCTTGCTATTTGTCTTATTTTGTTTTTTGTGCCTCTTCCTGGGCATTTTTCTCATTAAAACACAAAATTATTCAATTACTATGTCCACTTCTCCTCTTGCCTAAATTTTTCTCTCATTATTTGATTTTTCCACGCTTCTCTCTTGTCCATTATACCAGTTGAAAATTTCAACTCCATCTGCATCGCCTTTCAAAACAATTCCATCCTTCTCCAAATCTAGTTTTACATGCTAAATATGTTCCTTCTGGTTCATGATTTTCTGCTCCAAATTATTTAGCTCATCATACAATTCAAAATCAAATTGAATTGTATCATCTCCCGTGTAGCCTTGAACCTCTTCCAGCATTCCTCCGAAGGTTATAAAGCAGCTACACTATTGGTTTCATCCTCATGCATCGGATCTTCTTCAAAACTAGTTTCTTTAGTTTCTATTGCTACTACAATAGCCTCATATCCAACAAATTCATGTGCATTAGGATCTTTTATTTTAGACATCTCCTTCATAAAATTTAATTCCTCAATACTCCAGATAAGCACATTATTCTCTCACGGGTCATATCCTGCAACCATACACCATACATTAGATTTAAAAGCATAATATCATTACTTGGTTGAGGTGTTTGATGTCCCATCTTCAAGCTTCTTTGACAAAACTTTGTGATCTATAAGACTATTGATGAACTCTTCCTCCACATTTCTTCCCTTTACCACACTATCGAAACAAATTTGTGTCAACCATTCAACTTCAAACATGATATGATCTCTTTTTTGATCCTCCATTATTGCATAATCTCTTTTTCCAATTTCCCATATGAGTTGAACTTCATCACTTTCTCCATGTCTCTGGCTTTCCATAACTTCTGTGGAGACAATTTTATTAGTTGGATGCCTCTGTGCAACTTCTTCTCTTCCATATGCATTCTACCATATGTACATTCTTCTCCTCTCTGTCTTCAAAATAATTCCAAAGCCTTAAAAAAATTAAATATAGAAATTAAATCAAAAAAATTCAAGTGAGGATGCTTCTAAAATTTATATCACACCACTGAAGTACCTCTCCTTGAATCCTCTCGTGGATTCTTCTCTCCATGGAAATCCTCCTCAACTTCTCATCCTCATCTTCATGTTGTCTTCTATCAGCTTGCTCTTGTTTCTCTGGTACTTCCACCATCTCTACTATTCCATCTACAAATATACAATAACAAAAATAATTAAAATCAAAATTATGCGGCATGCTAGTCTCAGAAGATGCTTCTTTCATCTTTCCATCATCATCTTCCTCTCCAAGGATCAGTCCTTTCGTAGGTTCACAAATGGATTTTGTGACTTCATAATCAACTCCTATGAGTGCTTCCTCTTCCTATACTTTCTACATTAGCTTCTCAACATACAACTCTTTGAAAGGCCACTTGACTCTTCTTCCTACATAAAAAACTTTCTTCAATCTTGCTAACAATTCCACTTCCACTGCTTTGTTTGTTCTTACATCTGTTGCTTTAATTCACTGAGTTCTTCTTTTATCTTAGTCAACTCTCTCTTCCTTTCTTCTTCACTCATCTATTGTCTTGTAGCCTTTTTTCTTACCTCCTTTTCCTTTTTGTTGTGGCTTCCTTCTGAACTCTCCATTCTCCTGTTTTCCTTTTCTGGACTTCTTCCTCCTTTTGTGAGTTGTTCCATGCTCACTGTGAGCTGCAACAAGTCAAAACCTCACCAAGATCATCCTCAACTTGGATTTTTGGTATTCCACTAGTTCTTTCACCTAGAACCTCCTTTGAGCACTCCTTTCTCTCTTCACTATTGCAATTTCTCTCGCTCACTATCTTCTTACTTTCTGCATTTTGAGAACTCTCTTTGTTCTCTTACTACAATTTATGCTACAAATTATCTTTTATGAGGTATTTTCATACTCTATGTTGCCTCTGACTGCTTGTCACTATCCTTGCTACCACTTCTTAGCATTGTTTTATTTTTCCACTTGTCCTTCTTTTTATTTTAATCATTTATGTAATTTAATTGTTGTATAATGTCTTTGGAATTCATTCCTTCACTCTAATGTCATTATCCATATTCTGCAACACTCTCCACATTCATTTTCAGAAGAAGAAATTTTTTTTTCCTCACCAGGATCTTTGAAAATTTGTGCGTACCAATTCCCTGCTATGTTTTCCAGTTGATTTTGCTTGCCAACAATTTCTTCTACCTCGTCCCTACTTCTGATATGCGCTTTATCTCCTCCATGCATAGCTCAAACATGACCTTTCCCCCTAGATCCACATAATTGTAGACTTCAACAATCACAGAGGATGATAGAAAGATTAGAATGCAGGTCCAATGTTCTTTTATACAATACAGTTGGATAGATGCTTCATCCCATATGATTTACGCTTCCCGACGCAACTCTCTCCAACGTCGTATAACCCAGGAAACTCCATGAAATTGTAAAATGAATATTTTCACACTATATCACAATCTTAAAAATCCTTTATATGCGAAAATACACATCAATAATGTAAATAAGCCTCTGCTCTCTATTCGATCCAGAGACAAGCAGATCGTGTCTCACCAGGAAACATACTTCTTCACTAGCTTGGGGAAACTGGTAACATATATTTCCAAGTCGACCATGTACATGGAAAAATTCATAAGGATGGATCCTTCCATCAATAGCGATGACTCTTTTCTTCAACCAGGGTTATATCAAACACCCACTTCCTTTTTCAAACATGGATGAATGGCCAACATTATACCTTATCTTATTCAATTATTTGATAATGCACAAGATGCAATCTATAGCTTACAACACAAAGAACCACATCCACTTCCTCTAATAAAATATTTTCCTCCTCACCTTATCATATAACATGAAAAAAATCAACCCTTTATTGCAACATGATTTCTCTCATGTAACATTCCAATTTTAACATCAATGCTTCATATATGTTGATATATCAGAGGTAGATCTATTACAAGTAGCTCCAACATACACCTTCTTCATTGCACACAAAAATCTTAGCAAATTATAAGCAATGCAACAACTTTCTTTGATTTCTTCTTCCCAAAGTATGTTACTATGCTTTAATACCAATTGATGCAACCTTGGCAAATAAATACCAAGGCCGCTCTTTCTAGAGCTCCCAAGGTTCATATCAACAAAAAAACCACTGGAGCCTTGTCATATTCCCCTAAAATCCTAAGGGAAATCCAAAGGGTTTCATATAACCATCGTGGATACATAAAACAACTAAGTATCTTTCCCAGTACCTGTACAACTTAGTGTGAGACTCTACTCATAATGAAGGTTCATAGACTTTTTCTTCTACGATCAATCTAAAATCGTTTGCAATGCCTCAATCGATTAACCAATTTTCCTTCAACACAACATCGTCTTATTACAATCAAGTCAATGAACTAGCAAAACTTTGACTCAATCTACCAAAGTTGACTTTCCTCCTTGACATATACTCTTCCTTGGACTACCTATCACTTCTCATCAATGTTTGAATTGGTTTAAATCATAGTTCAATATTAGAGACATATATCGTTTCAAAGAGTCGAACCCTTTTGACAGTTCCTCGAACTCGTTTATTTAAGGACTTCAATTCTTCCTAAACGCAGGTTTATTCAATTGATTTCACATTCATAATCCGTAAATCACTACTTTGAATCTCAAGAGATAACTAGGAAATTGAACAAAGATTTACCTCAGAAGCATCCTCTAGTCAATGATGTATAACTACTTGTAGTGATCGGATGAACCAAAGGTTCGATTCAAGAGCTCGAGTCTCTGCACACGATTCTTGTAGACGGTTATTCATCACGAATTCCAAAATAATTTTCTCTAGATTGCATTGCTTGACCTAATAAATTATTTGGTAAAATCAACTGATTATCAATACATATTTTATGTGACACAGAGGAGACTCAATATGCATCAACGCCCTCTTTTACAAGCCTTCCACACTGATTCAAATTCCAAGACTTGGTGTCATTTTATCTGAGTTTCCACAACTATTACAGAGCCCTTATTCACAATTTAAGGATTCAATTCAACAAGCAATTAAATGGAACACATAGAAAAATTATAACTCATCCTCCAACCATTAAAACTTTGTCCATTATTCTTGTATTTGTAGAGCCACTAACACATCCATTCCACTATAATTCGTTACTAAATTCATCATCATATCCATAACATATAGATTTATGGAGGCCCTATTGTCCTAGTTCAGATTAATTTTCCATTCTGGCTATAAGCCATTTCTTGGCTCTAAAGCCTCTTGCTTGTCCACCCAGACCTTACCTCTCTCTATATAATTCATTTTATATCCCTATTTACAAGAGAAAAATGATCTTGGAATGATTTATTTCATATCCATGAATATCTCAACAAAACCACTAAGTTTGGATTTATAGATCCTTAAATCTCTTTATGAGATCTAACTTCCCCTACATATCTCTAACCTTTAAAAAATATCGAGATTTCTGATCTCATTACAATTTCTTCTCTTAGTTACATTTTCTCTCATATTCTCTCAAAAGCTTAGGATATATATTAACAAATATAATTACATAAGCTATGGACCCAAATCCTTTAGAAATGAAAAAAATGCTTTTCCTTGAGGATCAAATGCTCTTGCATCATGTGACCATGGAAACAGAGCTCGGTGTTGTGCTATACAACAACCCCCATTTATTTTTATAAATAGGGACCCTTTAGAAATAAATAGGAAATTCTTTCTATTTTCTAAACAAAAACATAGAAAATAAATATTTTATTTTTAAAGTTTTCCTCTTTATTTTTCTTGAGCGCATCGTAAATCGCATATCTTATGAATTTAAAAGGCTCATAAACTTTAAAATATGCGAGTTGCAATATGCGCTCAAATTTTCCAAAGATATGTTTAAACTTTGCAAAAAATTCAATCACCGTTATATTTACTTTATCGCATCGCACCTCAATTAATCAATCAAAAACATTAAAAAAAATTGATATAAGTTGCGACTTCGCAGACCCGACGAGAAAATAAAGAAATGAATATAAAACCTTCGGCAATCATGGTCACTTGAGTTTTGCAAAAAGCGCAATTCACATTTCACACAACTTATAACATACACCAAATTGTTATCCTATAAAAGTTACGATCTATGATTTGCGCAGATCACATTTCGTAGTCTTTAAGGGTAAGTATTACGAATGGTTATAAGTTATAACTTGCGATACGTGCGTTGATGCCATTTAATGGATCAAGCATGTGAAACAACTTGTGTCAGATCAAAATGAAATTCAAGGTCTTAGCGACTTTAAAATGATTGATATATTTTACGTGTGAAGGTGCATGAGATATTAATTCAGAGATTATGACTGATGATTGATGTTATATCTTGATAAATTTATATCTGCTTGCATGTGTTTGAAATAAATGATAGATTTGTCTCTTCGATACTCTATACTTGTAAAATTCACTCTATTTTTAGGAAACCAGTTAATGGATTGAGGAAGAGAAAAATTAGCAAAAAGGGTAAAGAAATTTCTTAGACTTCGTCCACTGAATATACAGAGATGTCTTCGTTATTTTCAGATACAGTTTGCAATAAAGACTGTGACAGTTCGACATGGGAGGCAATGATAAGATTTTTGAAAGTGAAGGACCAAGGGTGATAACCAAATTTTCTTCGACAGGCAGTGCATCTACCTCCGACGCAACTCTTTTTGACGTTGCATGCTCATACGTCCACAGGATAGCTGCAAGACCAAATTTTCTCCTTTACACAAACATGGTTAAGTGGGTAATTGATCAATTAAACATTGAAGATAGAATGTTAAAGAATTCGAAGGGGGAAATTATGGGTTCTTTTAGGGTAGAAGATTTAACAGCAATGTACCATCTACCATCCCTACAATAGAAATATGACAAAGAATTTTTGTAGAATTTTAGAGGAGAACATCTAGATATTATTAAATTCATCCAAGAATGGAAGGAGAATCAGGGGAAGTTGAAGCAATATAAGTTTGGTACGTACCCAATTTTCCAAATCCCTAATCCTTACCATTATGCTGTCGGTATGTTATGTAGATTATTTTCCAAACTTGATAGCACTAGATTCTCAAAAGAATGGGTTCCCCTAATTGACACAATCGTCAATTCATCAATTTTGAATTGGGCAAACACTTTATCTAATAACCTAGCCAAACACATTACCGAATATAGGAATAAAATGAGTATTTCATTCAGATAAATACCTTCCCTTTATGTGTCTACCTATTTCATGGACGCTATCTGTTTTACTTCTAGTTTTCCTACCATGGGATGGAAATGGACTACCCAAGACCCTACCCCAATTCATATTCATCACAGAGAACTCTGGGATTCAGAACTCCACCTACACTTCTATAAAATCTGTTACAGAGTCATATTGCCTATGCACTAGATGATTTTCAATAAAATAGCCCCTAGGGTTTCTGAAGAAGCCAATGCAGACATTCTTCTTGTAGCTAGATGGTTTGTAGACGATAATTTTACATATATTAGAATATTTGGGAGTTATGCTTCTCCCCATGTTTTACTCTATTACGTTCCCGATAAGTTACTTGCAAAAGAAATAGCCTATCATCTTGTTAATGATGTTACAAAACAGCTGAAAGATGCTAAAAAGGATATTTGGCCTAATTTCCCTGTACAATGTGGCACTTTTGCACTGTCTAACGTCGGCCATACTTACAAGGAATTTTCCAAAATTCATTTATTGAAATTGGCAGTAATGCCAAAAAGGTTATATGATCCAAATGACGTAATTAAAAATTACATCACAGAGCTTAAGTTAAAGCCTTTTGTAAAAGAGGAAGATGGATTTGATGATCTCTTCCAGGGCATGGAAAATTTTTCAAACATTATGAAGTATGCATCTAGCCAACTAAGTCAAGATGATTTTGAAGATTTCCAAATGTAGAGAAACAAGAGACTAGAGAAAGTCACTCTCAATTTGTTAACCATTGAAGATGACAACAAACACACTCCAAGTGTTAGCCTGGATGATGAAGTAAAAGATATGTCTAAAGATGAATCGGGTCAGTCACAACAGTAATCTCATAATTCAGATCACTCTGAAAATGAATTTGAATCTAAAAAGGAAAACTCAAAAAATATAATTGACCAAGTAATTCATGAGATAGAGATGCTATAGGAAACGAGAAATAATGGAGCAAAATCAGATTCTCAAGTAGTTCATCACAGTCACAACATGCTAGATAAGTTCACTTCACCACAAACAAAATATCTTATAGATGAATGGAAGGAGTTTTCCGAAGCAATAAAAACTCCTAAAGAGAATCCCAATACATATCAGGCAATGTGTTTCCAGACACCTGAACACTCCCAGAAGATAGTGGAAACTGTTAATCCACTACAAAGAGTTCCAGCAATGCATGATAAAGAAATCATACCAACCTACCCTACAGATAAGATAGTTATACAAATTGAAGATATTACTTCGTTAGATATTTTATACAGTCTTAATTATAAGGTTGTAGTTAAAATAGACAAAAGGAGGAGAATTGATGAAACAACTTCAAAGCCTACAGATGAATCAATTGATGTATTATGGAAAGATTCCTTAGATGATCCTACTAAACATCTAACCAAATTATCACAGTATGCAGGGGCATATGCTACTGCTATTGTTGATAAAGCTACTGAGGTTAGAGTGTTGTTAAAACAAAAGGAAGCCATAGTACAAGAACTAGAGAAGTTGTTGAATGAAGAGAAATCTAATTCCAGTGAGCAAGTCAAAGTAATTACAGCCCAATTTCATAAAGATGGTGAAAGCCTCAAAATTCAACATCAGACATAGATTAATGAAAAAAAAGCACAATTGGAAGTAGCAATGACCAAGTTATAAAGCCAAACACAATTAGAACATTTTATCAAAGAAGCACTGGATTTAAACACTAAGTTAAAGAAAGAACAAGAAATGGTTTCTCATCAAGCTTCTATAATTGAGTCTTATTGCGATTCAAATAAAATACTGATCCAGCAGATAGCAATCTAGAAACTTGAATGTGAAAGACTTGAGAAGAAAATTGAAGAACACATTCAATGGAAAATATCAGATTTAGGGAAGGAAGCTAATCTACCTCAAGTAGATAAGCTTCAAAAAGAAATTCTATTCAGAGAATGGGAAGCACAAATCAAACAGGAAGAGAAAGCAGCGGCAAAGACATCCAAGATATCAAGTGATATTATTGAATCTATGTGTGAGCAACTGTCTAGAGCAGAACTTTTCAAGGAAAACACGTCTGATGTGTTTTCAGAAACAAGACAGGTGGAAACACAGTGGAAGCAAAGAGAAGATACACAGGAGGAAATTATTAAAAAGGTAAATAAGTTTGATCAAGAAAATTACTGGAATTTTCTGATCAAACCTTATCATCATCATCAAACTCTGTAGTCTCTTACAGATTCAACAAAGAGATCCCAGTCAGCACTCTCAAATGCTATTTTCAAGGGACAGATCCGATCAAGGATATCGCAGCTAGCTCAACTCAAAGAAATGTTAGATATTTTTCAACTTCGTGACCACATTCAGAAAGAAGGGCAGGACTCATAAATCATAATTGTTAGTTTAGTTTCCTAGATTATAGTTTAAGTTAGATTTCTAAGGAAGGTTGTTTGAAACCTCCTCTATATTTTTGTAATAATATATTTTAGTTTATAGTTAGTTTAGTATTTAAACCCTTCTCATGAATTTAGAGAAGGGTCTAGAAATTTGTCAAAAACATTTGCAAAGAATGCACTATTGTAATTTTGTGAGTGCTTTGATGAATTAATGGAACACATCTATTATCTTTTTGACAATTAAAGTTGTTTAACTGATGTTTCACTACTGTACTCTTTAAATTGCTTGAAAGTGAGAAGGAGTAGAATCATTTCTGTCAGTTTACATGAGTAGAACTTTTTACATATGGTACTTCTATTCACTTGTAATAAGTCGTACTTCATAAATTGACAACCATCTTTTTATTTCATTATATATTTGAAATGCCATCATATATAAATATTACATGCACTTCTGTTCTAATATTTATCTATGGTTTCTTAATTAATATGTAATCACACTGATAAATGCGATATTTCTTTCACAATTCTTCTATGCAAACTACTTTGTTAGAAGAATCATTTTACATATTTTTCATCTCTTTCAGTTGTTAAATGATCTATATTACTGATAGTTGAAAGATATCATTTTAGATCGCATAAAGGAAAAACACCCCAGGTATATATTATATTAATAGTTTAGATAGATGCATATAGATTAAAATCTTTATCCATTTGCATGCTATATTCACAACACCCTCAAAATCATCCTTATTGGGAAATTGGTCCCATTATACCCAGTCATAGCCACTACACCAAACGGAAAAGGAATTTCTTTAAGGTCCAGACCGGGTGGTTTTCCCCCATGTTTTGGCAACAGAATTCTGAGGCTTCAACATTGGGACAAATAGACAAAGAGACGATAATCTAGAATCTGAAGGAGATCAAGAAAACTATGAGGAATTATATGATAATTTTTTTTGACATAAAGTACCTAAAAGTCATAAAGTTGAATTTTAGGGGGAATTTAAAAAAATTAAACCCTCGATGTTTGATGGTGAGCAAGAAGAAGTCGCCAATGCCTGGCTCATTAATAAGAACAATTATTTTTAGATTTATGAACATGAGCACAACTTGAAGGCTCAATTGGAAATTTACCAACTACAAGGGAAATCCAACTTATAGTGGGAAGAGGTTAAGACAGTATGGAATATTGATGAACATGAAGTAACATGGGAAGAATTTCAAAGACATTTTAAAGATAAATATCTAAATAGATGATTTTATGACAAGAAGGAAAAGTAATTTCATGATATTATATTAGGGAAACTTGCGATGGATGAATTTATAATGAAATTTACCTCATTACCAAGATATGTTTTGTATATACGTGAATAAAAAGTCAAAGTTAAATGGTTTATCGGTACCTTACCTTCATTCATGAAGGAATGGTTGGAATTTGAAAATCCCAAAACCATGGACGAAGTTATCAAAAAATCCTGGTTATGCTATCAGCAACAGATGAAACCGAAAAGATACAATAGTAAGAATTGGATGGAGAAGAAAGTGCAGAAATAAGCACATAATGCTAAAGAGTTTAAATCCTCATATTTTAAAAGTTCCTACACAAAATTGCAAAATAGGAAGTCAGGAAAGATCCAACAAAAATCCAAGTCACAAAATGTATTAAAGGCTACTGAGCATTCTAATAAATATGAACTTGAAATAGTATCTAGACCCCTATTGCACTACGGGGGATGTGGTGGACCACATTTTGTTAAAAACTGCCCTTATCGAAAAGGAGCAGAACCAATAGCTCAGATTCAATAAGTGTCTATAGTGGGGCATGTGGAAATAAGTCTTCCTAGAATTAATGTTTCGTTGGAAGACCATCAGGCAGAGTATCAACCAACCATGATAGAATTTGAAGGTAAAATTTTGAATCATGTTCTGTCTATTTTAATTAATCCAAGGGCTAGCTTAAGTTATATCAGCCCCAAGATAGTAGAAAAATGTTATTTGAAATTAATCATATTTAAAAACCCATAGCTAATACATCTAGCCACGAGAGCTAAAAGAAGGGTGACAACTAAATTAGATAGTTGTCAGTAGTGCTGGAAGATTGGTTAATAACTGCGAATTTAAATGTTCTACCCCTAGGATCAGATGACATTTTAATTAGCATGGATTGGTTGGGAAAAAATGGTTTGCTATTAATTGCAAGGATACAAAAATTAGTTATTTGAATGAGGAAGGAGTGAGACAAGAGGTGTAGGGGGTGAAAATTCCTTCGAAGCTAAGACCCATTACATCATCACAACATGCAAAATGTATTAGGAAGGGATGTCAATTTTATGCAGTGCAAGTGGGGTATACAAACTCTAAAGAGATGACTTCCACCTTAGGGTACCCTTTGTGCAAGACTTTATTGATGCTTTTCCAAAGGAAATATTTGGACTTCCTCCTAAAAGAGATATAGATTTTATCATTGAAATATTTCCTGGAGCTACTCCCATGTCTAAGGAACCATATCAAATTAGTGTCCTAGAACTAACTGAACTTAAAATGCAACTGCATGAATTATTGGACAAGAAATACATTTGCCCAAGTTTGTCACCATAGGGATCTCCAACTCTTTTCGTTAGAAAAAAGGATGGCACCTTAAGATTGTGTATTGACTATAGATAATTAAATAAATTAATGGTAAAGACTAAATACCCCTCAGCACGCATTGATTATTTGTTGGACCAAGTAAAGGGGGAAACTGTATTTTCTAAGATTGACTTGCGATTTGGATACCACCAGAATAAAGGAGGAGGATATATACAAAAAAAAAATTATAAGTCACAACGTTCATATATATCATTAACAACATATTTCATTAATATTTAGATAATTTTTTGTCGATTTTTATAGATGATATTATTTTCTACTCAAGGAATATGGAGAATCACAAGAAGCATATGTATATTGTTTTGAAAACCTTGAGGGAGCATTAGATATATGCAAAATACAGTAAATGTGATTTTTTAAAAGAAAAAACTGAATAATTAGGGCATGTTATCACTAAAGAAGGGATAACTGTAAACCTAGAGAAGATAAAGACCATAATGAAATGGCATGCACTTAAGAACATGGCTGACATAAGGTTGTTTATGGGTTTGGATGGCTATTATAGGCGATTTATCGAAAGATTTTCGAAATTGGCCTATCCCATTACGTCTGCCAAAGAAGGGAAGAATGTTTAAGAGGACAGTCACAGTGTCAAAATAACTTTGATCAATTAAAACATTTACTGGCCACTACTTCTATTTTAAGGATCACTAACCCAGATGAACAATTTATTGTTTTTACAGATGCCTGTAAGGGGGGCGTAGGGGGAGTATTAATGCAGGAGGGGAAATTTATAGTCTATGAATCTCAGAAACTAAAAGAACATGAAATAAAATATTTAGCTTATGATTTAGTGTTGAAAATTGTAATCCATGCCTTAAAAATGTTGTGGCATTATTTTCTTGGAAAAATATTCATATTAATGACATATCATAGTAGTTTGACTAATTAATTTAAGCATCCTACCTTAAATTCTCAACATGAACACCGAGTTGCATGTTTAAGTGAGTTTGAATTTGAATTAAACATTTAAAAGGTAGGGAGAACTATGTGGTAGATGCCTTGAGCATAAAAGTGAACTTTGTTTATGATATTTTGTTTAGTGAAGCAGAAACTGCTTTTAAGGAGAAGATTAGAGAAGCTGCTAAAAAAGATCCTGAATATCAGTTATTGTGGTAGCAAGTAAAAGATCCAAATAGAAGCGACTGAAAGCTTGGATACGAGGTAAATGAAGAAAACTTGTTGATTTATCGAAGCAGAGTGTATGTGCCAAATAAAGTAGGTATCAAACAGTTAATCTTAGATGAATACCATAAAATCCCTTATGTAGCCCATATGGCCATTAGAAGTTGATCACTGCTTTGAGAAAGGAATACTTCTGGCAGTGAATGAAGAAAGAACCGGTGAAATATATATCTAAATGTTTAGAATGTCAATAGGTGAAGACTGAACACCAACATCCATCTGGATTTCTTCACCCATTACCCATT
Organism: Pinus albicaulis; assembly: GCA_034641835.2. Lineage (NCBI taxonomy): Eukaryota > Viridiplantae > Streptophyta > Pinopsida > Pinales > Pinaceae > Pinus > Pinus albicaulis. Next base: position 296,393,630 of record CM076578.1, read on the forward strand.
CCTGAATGGAAATGGGAGATTATCACGCTTGATTTCATTATTGGCCTACCTAAGACTAAGAAACAAAATGATTCAATAATGGTGGAAATGGATAAATTGAGTAAGTATGCACATTTTATTGCAGTGTAATCTACTTATAAAATGATTCAAATAGCTAATATATCTATGAAAGAAATTTTCACGTTGCACGGAATACCAAAAGTGGTAATCTCAAGTAGAGATGTCATGTTTACATCTGCATTTTGAAAATATATGTTTGATGGATTAGATACTCAAATACAATTTAGTATTGCATATCACCCTCAAATAGATGGACAGACTAAGCGAGTAAATCAAGTACTCAAAGACATGTTAGGAATGAACATAGTTACCGATCAAATGAGAAAATGAACGATTACCCATTTTCTGAGGTAGCAAAAAAAACACATGAATTTGGAAAGTGGTTATTCAGAATAACCTTTTTTTTGCAGCATATTTTTCACATTTTAATTTTTCTTATGAACATTTTTTTTTTTTAATGTTATTGATTTTCATGTCGACTTTGAAATGTGGTGATGCAGAATCAACCCCCCTTTTTTAGAGGCTTGATTTTTAACACTTTAAGTTTTTTTTGTATTAAGTATGAACATTTGTTTTAAAATGTTAGTGATTTTCATGTTGATTTTGAAAAGTTTTGATACAACGTAAACCCTTTTTGTTTAGAGGACTTATTTTGTACACTTTAGTTTTGCAATGTATTAATTGTGGATTCTTTTTTTAAATGTTGGCAATTTTCATGTTAATAATAAAACATTAAAAAAACGACCAAAAATAAATAAAATATATAAAAATATATAAAAAAGGGAAAAAACCATAAAAGTGTTAAAAAAATCAAAATTACCTTGTAAAAAGAAAAAAAATTAAACAAAACATAAAAGAAAAGGACAAAAAATAAATAAATAAAAGGAGAAAGAATTAAAAAAATTTTAAATTAACCAAAAAAAAACATCAAAATAATATTTTTTTCAAGTTAAAAAAAAATTACACAATTAAAATAAAATAAAATTTTAAAAAAATTCAAATAAAAAAATTTAAAATTGAAAAAATAAAATAAAATTAAAGAATGAAAGTTTATAAATTGAAATTAAAAATAAAACTAAAATAATTAAAAATAAAATAAAATAACTAAAAAAAACGATGGTCCATAGGGTTTTGGATAGACGATGATTAGGGGCGTTTTTAAGGGACTCCTTAATATGAATTCACCAGTTCAATTCCTCGCCCTGATCAAGGTGATATATTTGGACATGATAATGATGTAGTCCTACCCAAATTACAAAAAAAAATTCAAAATTCAAAATTCAAAATCACCACCCCCCCCCTCCCCCCCTTCAGCAATGGGCCACTGGGCCGGGGTTTAGGGGAGAGATGGGCCTGCGTGTAGCTCTGCTACCCTCCTAGTCCTAGGCTCGACGACCCATGGGCAATGGGCACCAATTTTGAGAAATATATATATTATAAATATTTTATTTTCTTTTTTATTTTTAAAATTTTAATTCTTTTGATTTTTTTTTTAATTGTGCGTTTTTTTTTTTTTTACTTTATAAAAAAGTCTTTTTTTTGGTATTTTTATTTTTTTCCTTAAATTATGTGTTTTTTAAATTTTTTCCCTATTTATTTATTTATTTTTACGAGTTTATTTTCTTTTTTTGATATATGTATTTTTCAATATATATATATATATATATTGCAACATGAAAATCACCAACATTTAAAAAAAAAAAATCCGCACTTTTTTTTTATTGGTCAAAGTCTAGTTTATATTATCATATCAAAATTTACAGTAGATAACAACATAGTTGTGTTATATTTAGGCAACCCAAAAGGCATGAAATTCTAAGAAATACTTGGTTGCTTGCCCAGGCGTACGATGCTCTCGGTTATTTTTAGAATATATGCTTCTGTGATCCATATAAAATTGTAAAATCTCTTTCAGTAATAACCACATGCAATGGAACATTGTCGACGCGTTTCCAACCAACTCGTGTGGTTCATAATCAAGACTAGGTGAATCATCACCTAGTCCTGATGATGAACCACACTGGTTGGTTCGAAATGCATCGACAATGTTCCATTGCATGTGATTATTACCGAAAGAGATTTTATAGCCCTTGGTTATTGTTCGCACAAAATTAAAAAACAACCAAAACAAAATTATCATTATGGAGGAAGGTGCAGAGGACCTGCCGGAGGAGCTACGAAGATGTGCCTCTGGTTGTGCATATGGTAGTCAATATGGTCCACTTGGTCCTCTAAAGCTTGGAGGTGGTCATGAGAGCGCCGCAGAAGACGATGCAGACTCTCCAAAGCTTCAAGGGTCTCATTCTCCAGGCATTGAATAACATTAATGTAGGCCATGAGTTCATTACGATCCTCATACCTTTGTTGGTGTAAAATGTCCAGGTTGAGCTGGATAAGCTGGAGTTGGGCGGAAATTGATTCAAGGGTGGCTAAAGCCTCAACCTATCTCAGTCACTGAGCCGGAGATACTGCCATGGCCGCCATCGAATGTTGACTCTTAGTGGATTATGAGTGTGAAATCGAGTCCCTAGATACCTAGCAATTCTCCATATTGCGCTTAAGACCTTCATGCCACGCTCGACCTCTCTCTCTCAGAATGCATTCGTCTAACACCCTTGCACCCTTTGTTGGGTTGCAGCGCCAAGTCACCGTGGGCCCAAGAACCCCTAAAACCACCGCACTGTCCCTGAAACCTCGACCAATTTTTTCGCTGAACACCTCCTTAGCACCATGGAGGAGAGTCACTATACCACCACCAGCCGCAATGCCGCCCTCAGATTAGGTGAAAATTCTCCACCTTCCAAAAATGCTAAATGTAGGAGAGCCAGAGTGCTCAGTGAGGCCAAGGCAAAACCACCCTGGGGCTTGGTCGGGGTAGGGCCCATCCTGTGCAATCCTCTGGCTTGATTCTGTCGCCCGGGCGGAGCCCTAGGACCACCCTTCAACAGGCCCTCCCTCCACTAAGAAATCACCCTCATCACCTTTTTCTATCTCCCGGTGCAGCGTGTTATTACCATTACCAAGATTCCTCCCGACGTTCAGACACTAGCCACAACTTGCCGTCTGCACTTGCACCCACCTCGTCTCCTGCCAGCGAAGCTCAATCCAAGGCTTGAGAGCCAACTTCTGCTCGTCTATGAATATTGGATCGCCAACCTTCACCATCGCCCATGAATGTTGAATGAATTGCCTCTCATCCGCTGTGCGCTTATCAACTACCTCTTATGTCGTAATTTCTCCTGCCCCGAGGATGATTACCTCTCAAGCGTGGGAGGTTAATGAGTCAGTTGGCGTGTGTTTGGGGGATGGTTTAGCCATAACTGTCCGCTGCTCACCTGTCTCGTTGATTGGACATGCCCAATGGGGAAAAAAATAACCACACTTAATACATTACAAAATTTTGTGTTATTTTTTAGTATTTTTTATTTTTTACTTTTATTTTTGGTTTTTATTTTTACAAGATAATTTTGTTTTTTATTACATTTTTATTGTTTTTTTAATATTTTTTATATTTGATTTTTTTGTCATGTTTTTTATTTTTATTTTTTTATGTTTTATTACTTGTTATTATTTTTTAAAATTTTTGTGTTTTTTTGTTTGTTTGTTTTTTTTAATGTTTGAATTTTTGTTTTATTTTGTATTTTAAATTTTAAATTATTTATATATTTATTTATTGTTTTGGTTTTTATTTTTTTTATTTTTTTTCTTGCAGTGTTTGTGTCGATGTTCGACTAGAAAACCGATCCCATTATGCATAATTTGATAGTTGGTTTTAAAAATTTTGATTATAATGAATCGAGTGAGCCCCCACAATGTATCAATTTCATGTTTGGTCTTTAAGTTTTCATTAGAATGGGTTGAGTTCACCTACACTGCATTTCAATTTGATGATATATTTTTAATTTTTTGTTGTAATATATCAAGTTATCTTAGGCTCATTTAACATTTAAAAAATAAATTACTCTTAGTATAATAACTCTTTCATTCAGGTGTTCATTTTAAAAATAAAATTAGTCATTAATTTTTTCCATAATGTCATGCTTGAGATATTTTGAAACTTGTTTTATTATAGTCATAATGTTTGGGTTTAGTTCCATGGTTGAAAAATTGTCAAGATTTTAATGTTTTTTCTAAGTCATGATATTTTAATTTTAATGTTATTGTTCAAAAAAATTATCATTATGTTATGTGTAAGACTTTGTGATCCATAATTTAGTTAAATGTCTTTCGGATTAATGACATCATTAGGATTTGGTCAACGTTTCGAACCATCTAATGTGGTTCATCCTGAGGATGAACAACATTAGACGGTTTGAAACGTCGACCAAATCCTAATGATGTGATTAATCTGAAAGACAATTATCGAAATTATAATTATTATTTTTAGCACCATGACTAAAAATTGTTGTAATTTTAAGGCTTTTCAAAGGCGTGATATTTTATATTTAATGTCATGTCTAAAAATTGTTGGAATTTGAAGACATTTCAAATATGTTATATTTTGTCTTTAATTCCATGCTTGAAAATCGTTGGAACATTAAAGTTTTTCGGAGTCATGGTATGTTATATTTAACATCATTATTAAAAATGTTGAAAATTTAGCCTGAAAAAATAATGATGTTATTCCAGCATCAACACTTTTCATTTTTAGGGTGCCTTTTGCACACAAAAAATTGGTTTTTACTGTCATTTTTAATTTTTTTGAAAATTTACCCTAAAGGAAGAAAGAAAGAAAAAAAACGTTATTCCATCATTAACACTTTTCCTTTTCAGGGTGTTTTTGTTGAAAATTTACCCTGAAAAAAAAGGAGTTATTCCTGCATCAATACTTTTCATTTTAATGGTGTTTTTTGCACAAAAAAAATTAGTTTTTATTATCATTTTTAAAAAATGTTGAAAATTTACCCCGAAAAAACAAGGTTATTCCAGCATCACCACTTTTTGTTTTCAACCCATTTTTTCATGTTTTTTTTCTAGAGTTCTCATTTAGAGGTAATAGTTCTCATTTGGTCGATAACTTTGTCAATGTATGTAATGCAACAACCGACCAAGTGGGAAGATTACATCCACTTGGTGGAGTTCTCCTACAGTAATAGCTACCACACCTCCCTAAAAATGAGTCCATTTGAAGTGTTATATAGGCGTAGGTGCAGAACACCAATTAACTAGAGTGGTCCAAAGGAAAAATTGATGTTAGGACCCGATATGTTGAAAGAAACAAAAGAAGCGATGAAGAGGGTAAGGATGAATTTGAAAGTTGCCCAAGACACACAAAAAATGTATGCTGATAAAAATCGAAGCTATTAGGAATTTCAAGTAGGAGACCACGTGTATGTGAGAGTAAAACCTAAGAAAAGTACCTTGTGGTAGGGAAGTTGTGCTAAGTTGCCCCCTCGATTCTGCGGTCATTTCCATATCTTAAAGTGAGTTAGGTCGGTGGCTAGAAATACATTATGAACCCGTATGAGCCCATATGAAATATATTATGAACCCGTATTTCTAGCCAAAATATTTTTTGGTGTTTTTTTCCTAGCCACATAAGAGTTCATAATGTATTTCATGTTTCATTATTAAAAATATATATATTTATGATCCTAGACATATCATTGATTAACAAGATATATATGTAACTAATCTATAAATGCATATTTGTATACATATATTATAGAATGTTAGCAATAAAGACTAACAGAGACATAATGGTTGTGGGTATATGTCGAGCTAGATGAAGATTTTCTGGTCGAACCACTATGCATCATATATAGGAGAGAAGTAATACTATGGAAGCGAGTTATCACCCAGGTTAAGGTGTAGTGGAGGAACTTTAGCCTTGAGGGGGCTACCTGGAAGGATGAACTGAGTCATGAAAGAAGCTTACCCTGACCTATTTTGAAGATTTAGAAACACCAAGATGATGTTTCGCTTGAGGGGGGAAGATGTAATATCCCATGGTAACCCTGTAAATATTGATTTACTATTTACTATAGTTAAAATAATGTTGTTTTAATTATGGGCTGAGAAGGCTAAAAACTATCAGTAGGCATATATGAATAAATGTTTTGATTTTCTTTATTTGCATAATGTTTGTGTGTGGACCATGATTGGGAACAAATTATAGATAAATCTCACACCTAAGTAATAGTTATGGGTTGGTAATTACCTACCCAATATCCTCTGTTGGAAAGAAAAAAAACTTCCAAAAGAAGGCCAAGAGGGTATTGTGAACCAGAGGCAAGAGGAGAGTAAGGAAAATATAGGTCAAAAATACTCGAATAAAAGAGTCTCTATAGTTGGTTGGTCAGTGGAGTCTGTATGAATCTTGGTTGCTCACACTTGTAATTGTGGCTAAGTCTAGTTATGATCAGATAGTATCTAAGAATAAAATTCTTCTACTATCCATTGTCCTTGAAAATTCCTTTGAGTGTGCAACAAGCTCAGGGGGAGATGCAATGTTAGAGATTAATCTCAAAGTTGGGTGGAGTGTTGCATTCCCAGTGGTTCATGGCTAGACGAAACAAACATAAACTCATATAAGTGTTAACAAATGGTCTTGAAGTTGTTTTATAATGAAATGGTGTTATCTAAAATAAATAGTTATGATCTATAGATAAACATTAGATATGTTTTCATTTGTAGGTTAACAATAGAATTATTTTTATCTATGATCGAGCCACTAAAAGTATTGGTAAGTGAATGAACTAACTTATAATATTCTACTTGGTGGAACATGAGTGAATAAAGTGTTTTGGGATATATAAAACTGTGAGATAACTCCGACGAGAAATGGGCTAGTTTCCCAACCTAGTTGCTGAAAGAGAAACAACTTGGTAAATAATCCCATTCCTTATATGGATAGACCCGGAACTAAGTACAACAAAAATAAGTGATTTGGGGACAAACTGAATCAGTTTAATTTGATTCATGAAACTTAATATAAAAAGACAACTAAATGAACTACTAGGCAGAGTTTGGCTTAGATTCACGGTCCATCTAGGGAGTTGGAAACTTTGGAAATAGTCCCAAAATCTACCTAGAGCTGAGTAATGTAAACCTTTGTATGTTACAAGTGTAATATAACAAAAAATTAAAGAACATAGTGACTTAGTTCCCTATTTAAGAAAATACTGTGACACGATGTATATAAACTCTCAGAGACAAAGATTACTCATACCTGGTGAATTTATAAGCGAAGTAAAATATGTAAATAAGTAAACCAAATTAGACACACCGTGATAAAGAAAGTGACAAGTCTATTAAACATGAAATTTAAAATAACTTTAAGGAATAGGCTTACGAGTGCCGAGAATGATTACATATAATAATCTTGACACAATGGTAGAAGTCGGGATGCAGAGCCTATTTGAGAACAAAACCATTCAAATAATAGATACACAATTCAATACATTAAGCAAATAATTGTTCATGGGTACCCATCCGTGGCATTCTTAAAATTTCAAGTCTACAGTTGGGGTCGACTGAATCCTCTGTCTCCCTTATCCATTCTAAATTATATAACTATAGATATGACAATAGTAAACTATTCTAACCTTGTTAGGGTTTTCAAAATGTAGGGTTCTCTACATAGACTGGAAACTGTGAATTAAACCACACTTGAAACCAAATGTGAAAAGTGTCATTCATTTTCATGACATTCAATACGAGGACTTAATCTGAAGAGATTACCTACAGCACATTTCCAAAATGAATTAAAATGTTAGCCTATATAAATATTATGAAATTTGATGGACAAATACTAGTGAATATTAAAAAGAGTACCCACCTCGTATATGAATCCCTTAGGAAGAAACCAACAAGGAACATGAACCTTAGAATAGAAAACCCCACAATGAGTAGAATCTTAAGGAAATAAAATAATGAAATGGAAATGTCAAAAACCCTAGTCGAATAGGTGAAAAGGGATATCTGCGTAAGAGTTTGGAGTAGTGGTGTAAACCGTTGAAGATGAAATCGATAAGTGTACACTCCTACAACTGTAATGACCGTAATTGAGGGTTAAAATCTAAAGAGAAGAGAACATAAAATGAAGACATAAAAATAATGAAGAAAACCCTTAGCTACATGGCCTCAAAGAACTTACCAGAAAATCCTAAAAATTATGCGTTCCTTCGAGGACCTCGAGTCATGGAATACCATAGTAGATATTCGAATGGGGTGTCTTTCTAGGCATGAAACCCTCACTGGTATTACTAGGAAAGAAAATAGACTAATGGGCATGCGAATGAGACCATACAATGAGAGAGGGGTGGGTTGGTTTCTCTCTAACATCTCCAGACAATCAAAACCGTCCATTGATCGTAGGTCTATTGAATCGTCAATCGATGACAAATCCCGAAGTAGAAATTGCCAAGTGGACGAACTAGATACAACATCTAGAGGGTTTGAGGATAGCTCATCAACAAATATAAGGTGCATTAAACATGTTTAATGATACACTCACCATAACTCTAAACCATAATTGGAGTTTTTATGAAGTACATACATTATCACTTGATATTTAAAACAAAAGTTTGACCTTGGGTAATATGGTACGCCTAAGGTATAAGGTTTTGGATGTAAAACTCATGAAATCCATGTATGTTGACTTATGTTTTACAACAGAAAAATATAAATTTTTGTTTATGATATGTAGCATTGAACATTATATTAATTGTTTTCAATGTTCTCTATGTTAATTATTGAAGTTTTCCTTAAAGATATGTGACAAGAATGGATCTTATTTTCTCACCTAAGTTCAATTATATATAGTGAGAAATATTAGTGTAATGAATAAAACATTTGAACTGAAAAATATAATGATTTCTATTGAAAAATAACTTATATAAATTTTGAGTAAAAAAAATTATTAATATTTTTTATTTAATATTAACCATATTATATTTTCCTTTTAATATAATATAGAACAAATAAAAAACTTAAAAAATAATTAGATGATTTATTCCTAACTTATTTAAAATGATAATTTTTATTATACTCAGATCATATAGAATACTTCCTATAATTAGATTATATAATATTAATATATGTTATATAGTTTGTTTATATATATTTTTAATTAATTTATTTGTTTTGAAAAGAAATAACAATAATTTTTTTTAGGAATTTGACTTTTGTGATCCATAAATTGTGTATAAGAATTTTCGGTGAAAATCACATGTAAGAAAATTTTGTCGACGCGTTTCGAACTAGCTAGTGTCGTTCATCATCAAGACAAGATGAGAAATCTAATCAAAAAACCTGTTTAAATAGATAGGGACAACTCCAACTAGCTGTTGAAAAAAATGGCTAGTTTGACTGGAATGAGAAAATTGAATAATTTTTTTTTAATTTAAATTCTATTATATTTTTTAATTTAATTATATTTTAATTTCAATTTGACTATATTTAAATATAATCTAATATTAATTTTTTTTCAATAATTTAATATTAATACCATTTTAATATAATTTAATATTCTTATTATTTTAATAATTTAAATTATATGTTATATAATTAAAATAAAATAAAAAATAAAAATAAATAAAAAAATATATAATAATAATAATAATTCATTAATTTATTTAATATTACTAAATAGGTAATTTAAAAATTAAATCATAAGTATAATACCAATAATAAAAATCATACTAATAACCATCAAAATAATAAAACAAAATGAACAAATGGGGAGAGAGGAACCAGGAATGAGAGAAGATGGAACGACTAGAGGGAGCAAACGGGAAGGGGTAAAAAAAAAAAAAAAAAACTAAGAAGGGTAGGAATCCATTAGTTTTTTTTTTACCCCTTCTCCTTTGCTCCCTCTGGTCGTTCCATCTTCTTTCGTTCGTATTTGTTCATTTTATTTTATTATTTTAGTTGTTATTAGTATGATTTTTATTATTGATATTATCCTTATGATTTAATTTGTAAATCACCTATTTAGTAATATTAAATTTATTAATTAATGAATTAATATTATTATTATTTATTTATTCAATTTTTTTTTAAACTATTAATGAATTTTAATTATATAAGAATAGTGAATTATATTAAAATAGTATTAATATTAAATTATTGAAATTTTTTTAATATTAGATTATATTCAAATATAACCAAATTGAAATTAAAATATAATTAAATTAAAAAATATAATAGAATTTCAATTAAAAAAAATTATTCAATTTTCTTATTCGAGTCAAACTAGTCATTTTTTTCAACGGCTGGTTGGAGTTGTCCCTATCCATTTAAACAGGTTTCTTGATTAGATTTCTCATCTTGTCCAGATGATGAACCACACCGACAAAATTTTCTTACATGTGATTTTCACCGAAAATTCTTATACACAATAAAAAATTTATCATTTAAAGAGTTTGAATTTGATGATTCTAAATTTATTTAATGTTTTGCTATTAGATTACAAAATATTAATATATATTATATATTCCAAATGGTTTAATTATTAAATATTTTAGATATTTTTGCAATTTTTATTATAATGAGATAATATAATGTAATGTGAGTATTTATTATAATTTAGATTATATAACATTAATATCTATTATAGGTAGTTTGTTTATATATATTTTTAATTAATTTAGAATTTGATGAGAAAGTCTAAATTTATTTAATGTTTTGCTCTCAATTAGATTATAAAATATTAGTATTTATTATATATTACAAGTAGGCTAATTATTAAATATTTTAGACTTTTTTTTTTTAAATATTATAAATAATAACTGTGGTTGATATACGCTGATAAATGTATATCAATTAGATGTACAACTATATTAACAAATGTGATTGGAAAACATTGATAAGCCTTAATAATAATAATAATAATAATAATAATAATAATAATAATAATAATAACAACAACAACAACTACTACTTTAATAAAAAAATTATTATTATTAAATTAATTTAAATTAAATGATTATTATAATAATTAATTTATGTTAATTATTATTAATTAAAATCATTAATTAATTTTAAATTAATTATTATTAATCATTAATTATTAAAATAATTTTAAATTAATTATTATTATTATTAATTAATATTACTATTATTATTAATAAATATTATTAATTAAAATTCTTTCACTATTAAATAATATTAATTATTAATAATTAATAAATAAATTTAATATCATTATTAATTTTTAATATTAATATTAATTAATATTAATATAAATAAATAATATTAAAGAAAATAACATTATAAATAAATTAATATTAATCAACAATATTAATTAAATTAATGATAATAATAAAATTATTATTATTATCTCGGGGCAGCTTAATTGGTTAATCAGAGAAATGTGAAATTGTTGTAACTCGAAAGACCCAGGTTCAAATCCCCCTTGTTGTGACCCGAGTTGCAGGGAGGAGGACATATCGTAGCCCCCTAGAATTTTGTTAGTAGTTATGCGTTAGGCGGGCTGCTCAGTTCATCTCGTTTATATATATATATATATATATATATATATATATATATATATATATATATATATATATATATATATATATTATTAATAAAATAATTTATTAACATTAAAATTATATATATATGTGGTGATGATGATGATGAGTGTCCGCTAAGACCAGTGCGACATATCATACCTCAAGAAAGGAAAAAGAATCTAAGTTTGATTCTTCAAAATCTTGTTTCTATGATCAAAGAGAAGGGAAAGAAGCGCTTGAAGATTGCTATAGGTGGGTTGGCTTAATAGGTCAAAAAGATTGAGAGTGTGGAAAATGTTAGGGAATTGAGAGTGGATGCGAGAAAGAGTCGAGAAGTCTGAAAGGAAGTGGGTTTCATCTTCCACCTACTTAGTATCATAAATCTCATAGATATTATCATTCCAGGGAGTGTTGGGAATAGAACACCACCCAGTCTCAATCTGAAGCTCATGAAAAAAATTTCTTTTCCTAACGATTTTCATTTTTTTCATAGTGTTGGTCAGCACAGAGAGATAATTATGATTATTAAGGGTGGGATTTATCACCTCCTTATAGTGTCTTAGCTTCCTTTTACCCTCTGGCTCCTTATATTCCCACAACTTGACCTTAAAATTAGAGGTAATAGTATTTTTGACATTATCTTTGCTTCTCATAATGAGCTCCTCTTTAATTCCCCAATGGTTCAGCAAAGACTGGGTATCCTTATGCCACCCACACTTGATGAGGAGCTGGTGGTTTTGACTAAAGTTAGAAGAAATTTTTGGGAGCCTTTTGGATTTCATGCTGTAAAGCTTCTTCTTATATATCAAATATCTAAACATAGTTGTACTTTCAATGGGGGATAAACTAGCTTTGATCAAGAGGATAGGATAGGGAGTATTTCCTTTGATCTTTAGGTTATAGGTTATGAATTTATTTTGAATCATCTCAATATTCCTCCATGACTCTCTGGATATACTGCAACCCCAAACTTCACATCCATATAGGACAACAGGGATGACAGGAGTCTCAAAGAGGAACCATTTTTTACTCCAAATGTAGATATCTACCGACTTAAAATTGTTTTCAAGCTCATAATAATATTTCTAGCCACCAATAATCATTTTCCTGATGCTATAATTCCAGTTGAGTTGATGAGGAAAGTTAATGCCCATATATTTATGAGAAGAAACCTTCTCTAAGCACTAGTTATTATACACAGAACTACCATGGGTGATATTTTTGGATTTAATGATCATGACTTTAGTCTTGTTGGTATTGATTTTCATACCCATCTTGGAGCTTTAGACCTGAAGATTCTGAAGTTGGTTGTCAAGGTCATCATTGCTTTTTGCAAGAAGAACGATATCATCGACATAAAGGAGAAGATCAATGAGAACACCATCCAGCTTGGTGCCCTTGCATCCTGCAGTTTACAGGAAATCCTCAAGCTTATCGATGTATATGGAAAAAATGGTAGGGGATAGGGGACACCCTTGCTTAACTCCAATATTTCATTTAATGTATTTAGACCACCCCTTGTTGGTCTTAATCTTGGCAGTGACAGTCTCATAGAGATGGATCATGACAGTCCTTAGCTCAAGAGGGACTATGATTTCTTTAAGTCTCTCCCAAATTTTATCACAAGGAATAGTGTCTAAATATTTTATAAAGTCCACAAAACAACAAAAGAGATCAACTTTAATATTGCGACATTCCTCTGCAATGATTTTGAGAGTGAAAAGATGGTCAATAGTCGAGTATGTCACCTAAACTAGTTAGCTCTGTTTCCTTGGCTTTCAAGCCAAAGGCTAAGATTTTTTTTCAAAATGAGCCCATAAAGCTTGGCCAGGGTGTGGCTAATCATAATGGTCCTATAGTTATATGGAAAAATTTTGTCCCCATTATTAAATATAGGCACAATAAGTCTTTCCATCCAAAGATGAGGGAAGCCATGTGTTATAGCCAAATTGAGAAGCTTGTGGAGATGAGGAATGATGATATATCTTCCCATTTTAAGGATCTCAGCTTGGCATCCTTCAATATCTTTAGCTTTCCCATTAGCAAGTTTATTAATACCAGACTCAACGTCATCCAGAGATAATACATCCTCCTTAATTGGAGTGATTAAGGTGGTGCCAATAGTTTCCAGAGAGGCATACAACTTCTTAAGATAGTTGTCCCAGTTCTCTAAGGGGATAGAATTATTATCTTTAGCTTTGCAAATAAGCACATTACACCAAAATTTTCTGGGAACAACTTTAGAAATGTGGATAAGATAATCCTGTGTTTTATTAATATATGACCTTTTCTTTCTCTTGATGAAATTTTTGTATATATTGATATTTTGGAGCTTAATGATTTCATTAGGAGCATCTTTGATCGCTTTCCTGGAAATTTTACAATCTTTTTCATACCATGGATTGGATGTTCTATTAGTCTTCTTAAACAAAGTCTCATTAAAGAACTTGCTAATGGTATTGGAAAGGATAGTAGTGAAATTGTAATAGAGTTGATCAATGTTATGATTATAAGTCATGGAGCCTAAATCCCTCTCTAAATCCCTTAAAAAGAGGTCGGATTTACTTCTATCAAAGCGAATGTGTCTTTTTATTTCATTAGTCTCCTACATGTGGGTGGTATTCATAGAAATATTGAGGGATAGAGATAGAGATTTGTGGTCAAATTCAGGCTTGAATCCATTAAGTAGCTCAAATTTTGTAATACGATTGAGGACAAGGGTGTCAGAAATCACATAATCCACGACACTGCTACCCAGCCCATGGAAGCATGTCATGTGACCATAGAGAGGCCACTTTCTAATACTATTACAAATGGTTAGGTCCTGGGAACTGCAAATTTTGAGGAGATCGGTGTCGAATAAGTTCTCAATAATGTCCTCATATTGTCTCTTGAATTTATTATCTAAGTTACTATCTTCATCAAGTGACAAGGGGTCAGAGTTAGATTTGTTACTAAACTTAATGGCTTGGTTAGTAGTATTTATAGCATTAAAATATCCGAGAAGAAGGATGTTACCTTCATTCCTCAGGTTGAAGATGTCTTTTTCTAAAGTATTGAAAGGACAATTCTTATCCAAGTTGTTCTTATTATAGGATGAATAGTTGATAGGAGAAAAATAGAAGATTGCAAGAAAGATCCATAATCAGAGATTTTGATCCAAATGTATTGATTGAAGGGTTCGATTTTATGAAGTCAAGTGTGAGAGGAAACAATGTTGCTTATATAGCAGGCTATACCACTAAAACCCTTTCGAGATGATTTCTTATTCCAAGCAAACCAAAGAGTGAAATAGTCAAGTTGAGGGACCCTAGATTCATGATGCTCCCAAGTTTCAACTAAGAGAATAAGTCCAATATCACTTGGGATCCAAATTAACATGGGACCTTTACACCATGGAAAGCTACGACTGTTCCAGAAGAGGATCCAGAGTGATGAAAATCCCTATTTATCAATCATTCTTGAGGCTTTATCCCTAATAATAACTTTCTGATTCCTAATGATTGACCATGCCCCTGCCTTTCTTGCCTCCTTTACCTTTTATACTTATTTCCTAAGTTTAGCTTGGTCTTCTGGAATGAGATCTTCATTTATAAAGGTTCTTATTCCTTTTCGGCTTAGGGATTTCCTAATTATATCCAATTTATGTTCATTACAACTAACCTTGACACGGATGAGTCTGTGTTTATGCTCAAGTATCTATCCGACACTTATTTCTTCCGTGAGATAAGTTTTTTCAATTTGAGATTTTGATTTTAATTATTATTTAACTATTTCTAATGTGTTTTCATTGTTTTTTATTCTATACCTGCAATTATAATATTTAAGGCTCTTTTGTGGCGCTCATGGTCAAGTACAATTATTTTATTAATTTCCTCTTTGATGGGTTTAGTATCTAAGTTATTTTATGTGTTATGTAGGGCTGAGTTATTATGTAGTTGTTCTTTTAGGATTTTAATCTCGTTTTTCAAGGTGTCGTTTTCTTCAACCATTTCTTTTTTACTATATTCTATTTCTGAAATTTTACTTTTAATTTCTTGGAGTTCAATTTTGAGTGTGATTATTCTATTTTCTAATGATTTATGGTCTTTGTCAAGCATGGTAGTTAGTTCTAGTTTAAAATGGTTTTCTCTTTCTTCTCTTCATCTTTCTAAAGATTCAATGTACTCATAAAGACTCTCTAAGGTAATTTTACTTGGCCTACCTTTGCTGGAGGGGGGCTTAGAAATATGAGGGGAAGTATTCATAGTGTAATAAAACAAAACTTAACTTAACTTAACAAGAGGAGGGTAAGAGGGTAAGTAATAATAATAATAAATTTATTTGAATAATAATACATTAATTCATTTTTATTATCTATATTATTTAATTAACCGACTATATTAAAAAATAATGAATGAATTAATATTAATATTAATATTAATTGATATTCATATTAATTAATTAATATGAATATTAATATTAAACATGATTGACCATGGTTGACAATGGTTGATTTTCATATTGACCATGATTGACCATGGTTAACCATGTTTGAACATGGTTGATTTTTATATTAAGACATTGTGTCACAATGGACCATAGTTTACCATGATTACCAAGGGATTTATATTAAACCCTAGGATTAATATTATAAACCCTATGATTAATATTATACCCTAGAAATATGAACCATTATATTTTTTTTGTTAGGCTAATATATATTAAATCATAAAATAAACTTTACATAGGCATAGGGCTAAGATGGAAATTTGTGCTTAGCCAATCCTAGCCTTAAAAGCTTTCAAAATAGAGCAGGTTTGGGGCTGCCTCCAAGGAGGAAACCAACCCCTTAATAGCGGCAAACAATCATGTTTTAATAAATTTTTCGTAACACAAATGAAACATAGTAGCTATAATAGGGCTTGAAGAGACAAAAAATAGAGAAGAACTAAGCAACTGTGTAGTCATGGTGTTCCTTCGTCATCCTCTGGTGTGGGGTCCCCCTCCTTGATTATGAACCATTATATTAATAAACTAAAAGGATTGATATTTTAAACCGAAGGGATTGACCATGGATGAAAATGATTGATTTTCATATTAACACAATCTTTGTCATAATGCATCATTGGATCATGGTTGAACATGGTTAATTTTCATATTGAGACAATCTTTCTCAAAATGTGACATTAGACCATGATTGACCATGGTTTATTTTCATATCGAGGCAAAATTTGTCGCAATGCGACATTAGACCATGGTTTATCAAGGATACCAATGGTTATCACAATGTGACATTGGAACGAGAGATAATTTTTGTCACAATCTGATCATGGTTATCGACCAACGTTAACCATGGTTTATTTTCACTTTGAGACAATCTTTGTCACCATGATTGAACATAAATGAATATGGTTGATTATAATATTCAAACAATAATTGTCATAAAACCAAGGGATAAATAGAATAAACTGAAGGAGCATAAACCTTAAGATAAATATTTTTTTTGTAAGCCTCGTAGGACTACATCATCATCATGTCCAATATATCACCCCGATCGGGGCGGAGAATTGAATCGGTGACTTCACATCAAGGATTTCCTTAACAAATCACCTAATCATTGTCTATCCAAGACCCCTTGGACAACCCTAAGATAAATAAAATAAACAATAAACCCTAACATCAGTATTTTAAACCTTAGGATAAGTATTATAAACCCAAGGGATTAATAAACCCAAGTGATTAATATAAAAACCCCAAGGGATGATAAACCCAAATGAATAACATTAAACCCTAAGATTAATATTAAACCATAGGAATATCAACCCTATTAAACCCTAGGATTAATATTAAACCCCAGGAATATAAACCCTAATATTTATATTAAAAACACTTGGATCAATATTAAACCCTAGAAATATAAACTGTACGATTGATATTAGAAACCTTATGATCAATATTACAAACCAAACATATTAGTAAACCCGTTGGATTAATATTAAAAACCCAAGGGATTCTAAACCCAGGAGAAGAAAATTAAACCCTAGAATTAATATTAAACCATAGAATATAAAACCTAAGATTAAATCCTAAGGGAATAATAAACCCAAGGCATTAATACTAAAACCACAAGTGATTATGAACCCAAGGAAATAATATTAAATCCAAGGGATTAATTTTATAAACCCAAGGTATATAAACTCTAAGATAAACATTATAAACCCTAAAATAAACATGTTTGATCGTGGTTTATCTTCATATTAAGACAATCCTTTTTACAATGCTACATTAGACTATGATTAACCATGCATGACCACGGTTAATTTTAATATTGAAATAATCTTTGTCACAATGTGACATTGAACCAATGTTGACCATGATTGACCATGGCTGGCCATGATTGATATTATAAACCCAAGGGAATAATATTAAACCCAAACTATATAAACCCTAAGAAAAATCTTTTAAACCCTAAAATAAACATAGTTGACCATGGTTCATTTTCAGATTGAGACAATATTTATCACAATGCGATGTTGGACCATTTTCGACTATGGTTGACCATGATTGATTTTCATATCAAGAGAATATTTGTCACAATCAAACGTTCGACCATGGTTGATTTTCATATTGAGACAATAATTGTCACAAATATAAGGGATAAATATTATAAACCCATGCAACATAAACTCTAAGATAAATATTATAGATCCTAAAATAAAATTTAAACCCTAACATCAATATCTTAAACATTATGATAAGTATTATAAACCCAAACGAATAATAATAAACCCTGGGATTAATATTAAACCATAGGAATATACACCCTGATATTTATATTATAAACCCTTGGCTCAATATTAAACCTTATGAATATAAACTGTATGATTAATAGTAGAAACCCTAGGATCAATATTACAAGCCCAATGGATTATTAAACCCATTGGTTCAATATTGAAATCCCAAGGGATTGTAAACCCAAGTGGTTGTAAACTCAAGAGATTGTAAACCAAAGGGAATAACATTAAACCCTAGAATTAATATTAAACCCTAGGAATGTAACTTTAGATTAAACCCTTAGGGGATAATAAACCCAAATGATTAATACTAAAATCCCAAGTGATTATGAACCCAAGGAAATAATATTAAACACAAGGTATTAATATTATAAACCTAAGGTATATAAACCATAAGATAAATATTATAAACCCTAAAATAAACATGGTTGATTTTCATATTGAGGCAATCCTTGTAACAATGTGATGTTGGACCATGGTTGACCATGATTGAACATCGATGATCATGGTTAGACATGAATGACTGTGGTTTACCATGATTGATGTTATAAACCCAAGGGATTATAAACCTAAGGGAATAATATTAAACCAAAGGAAATAATATTAAACCTAAGGGATTATATAAACCCAAGATATATAAACCATACTATAAATATTATAAACCCTAAAATAAACATGGTTCACGGTGGTTGACTTTCATATTGAGATAATATTTGTCACAATATGATGTTGAACCATGACCGACCATGGTTGACCACGATTAATTTTCATATCAAGACAATCATTGTCACCATCAAATGTTAGACCATGGTTGACCATAGTTTATTTTCATAATGAGACAAAATTTGTCACAATAGGATATTGGACCATGGTTGACCATGGTTGTGTCAATGTGACATTGGACCATGATTAACTGTGATTGGCCATGGGTGACCATGAGTGATTTTCATATTGAGAGAATATTTCTCACAATGAGATGTTGGACCATGGTTGACCATATTTGATTTTCAAATTGAGACAATATTTGTCACAAGGTGGCATTGGACCATGGTTGGCCATAAATGACCATGTTCAACCATGTTTGATCATTTTTGACCATGATTGACCCTAGTTGATGATGGTCGAAAATGGTTGAGCATGGTTTATTTTCTTATTGAGACAATCTTTGTCACAATGTGACGTTAGACCATGGTTGACCATGGTTAACTATGACTATAAACCAAAGGGATCTATATTAAACCCTACGTTTATTAATATAAACCACATGAATAATATTATACCCTAGGAATATGAACCCTTACATTAATAAACCCAAGGGATTAATATTATAAACCCAAGGGAATAAAATTTAAAACCAAGAGATTAATATTGTAAACCCAAGGTATATAAACCCTAAAATAAACATGTTTGACCATGAGCCCCAGGGATAATAAGTTGGTTGAGTTCTTGTTGCTAAGTACCTTGCTTATACGAAGGTCACAGGGTCAAATCTCATCAATACCCATGGGGTTAGGCCTTTCCTAGTTTCGTCGGTGGGTAGATCCCTTGGGATTGAACTACATGTATTTTCTCATGGATGTAGTAGCCACTCAGTGTTCGTGAACCACATTTAAAAAAAAAGCATGGTTGACCATAGTTGATTTGTTTATTGAGACAATACTTGTCACAATGCGATGTTGCACCATGGTTGACCATGGTTGACCATGATTGATTTTCATATCAAAACAATCTTTGTCACAATGCGACGTTGGACCATGGTTGACCATGGTTGATTTTCATATTGAGACAATCTTTTTCACAATGCGACGTTGGGCCATGGTTGGCCATGCTTGATTTTATAGAACATGGTTGTCCATGGTTGACAATGATTGATATTATAAAACCAAGTGAATAAGAAACCCAATGGATTAATACTAAAAATCTAAAGGATTATAAACCAAAGGGAATAATATTAAACATAAGGGAATAATTTAAACCGATGTTATATTAACCCTAAGAAAAATATTATAAACCCTAAAATAAACATGGTTGACCAGGGTTGATCGTGGTTTATTTTCATATTGAGAAAATCTTTGCCACAATGTGATGGTGGACCATGGTTGACCATGATATAATTTCATTTCAAGACAATAGTTGTGTCAATGAGACGTTGGACTAACCATGGATGATTTTCATATTAAGGAAACCATTGTCACAATGTGACGTTGGACCATGGTTGGCCATGATTGACTCTGTTTGAGCATGATTGATTTTGATATTGAGGCAATCTTTCTCACAATGCAACATTGGACCATGGTTGACCACTAATGATTTTCATATTGAGACAATCTTTGTCACAATGTGGCATTCGACGATCGTTGACCATAATTGACCATGACCGACAATTTTTGACCAATATTGACAATGATTGAGCGTGGTTGATGGAAGTTGAAAATGGTTAAGCATGGTTGGTTTTCACATTGAGACAATCTTTGTCATAATGTGACGTTGGACCATGGCTGAACATGATTATAAACCAAAGGGATTTATATTAAACCCTGGGATTAAGATTATAAACCATATGAATAATATTATACCCTAAGAATATGAACCCTTAGACTAATAAACCTGAGGGATTGATATTATAAACCCAAGGGAACAATAAACTCAAGGAATTAATACTAAAATTCTAAGGGATTATAAACCAAAGGAAATAATATTAACCCCAAGGGATTAATATTATAAACCCATGGTATATAAATCCTAATATAAATATTAAACCCTAAAATAAACATGGTTGACCATGGTTGATTTTCATATTGGGACGATCCTCATCACAATATTACTTTGCACCATGGTTGATTATGCTTAACCATGAATGATTTTCATATCGAGATCATATTTGTCACAATCTATCATTAGACCATGGTTGACAACGATTGATTTTCAACTTAAGACAATATTTGTCACAATGCGAAGTTAGACCATGGTTGACCATGTTTGATTTTATAAATGCAAGGGATTAATATTATAAACTTAAAGTATATAAACCTTAAAATAAATTATAAACTCTGAAATAAACAAGATAAACCATAGTTAACCATAATTGATTTTCATATTAACACAATAATATCATGTTAATAATATATTTTTTTAAATTACTAAAATTTATTTAATTTTTTAAACGTTATTAATATTATTTATTTTAAAATTTATTACAAAATTATCATTTAAACCAATGAAATTCATAATTTATAACCATTAATTCCCCTTATCATAACAATCAATTTTGTTTTAATACAAATAAAAAAATTATTATTTAAATATTAGAGGATGATATAGTTCCCTTACTATAACTATTTATACTTTTTAAATAATATTTGTAATTATACTTGTGTAACTATCATTTAAAGAAAACAAGCATTTAAAACTAACTACCTCATACAATAGTGTTTGGATTCTATTTTGATTAGTTTCTATCTAACTCGTCATCCATTTCATAATTTGAGTGTTTATATGATGTAAATGACATTTTAGTGATAAATGCCTCATATTAAACATTACTAATATGCTAATCCAACATTTTTTTTATTTACTTTACCATTACAAACATTCACATTTAGTCACATTAAGTTTCTCCGTAATGCACCTTTTCTATATAAATATTATTAAATAGAAAGTAGGATAAGACTAACTTATATCTTAAATTATTTATAAAAAAAAACCTCTATTAGTTTAAATCTAAACTTTAAAGCTTTGCAGAATTTTAAAGCATTTCACCAAAGTTAATGGCATCAAATTTCAAATATTCAGCGGTAACTCGTGTGCATATTTTTAAAAGCATGTTCCAAAATTTCATAATTTGTTCTATCAGGTCAGATGTAAATGGAGATATGATCCTTACACGGTTTCACAACTTTCAAAATTCCTCTTTGGGGATTTTTATTTCAATTTGAGTCTTTATTAAATTAAATTCATTAATTGTATTGTGATTATATTGTAGTGTAATATCATTTAATTAAATATTATTATTTTTTTATTTTATTTTTTTTTCAGATGAAAAATATTTTTGGTTTAGATTTTGTATCTGGTCAATTTAGAAACAAAATTTCATCATTTTCGATGTAAATCATGAAAAATTTTCTACATAGGTCATATTCTCCAACTTAGAGTGACTGTATATTGTCTTTCCAGCATTGCCTGTTCTTATTAAAAATACTAAAAACACAGAGTTCCCACCATCTTCTCATATTCTCTGTCTTCTTGATTCCCTTTGCGCTATACATTAGCATGGCATATGTTCTTTTCCAGCTTTATTCAGGCCATTTCTTTGTTCCTCCTCATACCTGTAAAAAGTTGTCTCCCATTTGTCCAGAAAAAACCATTTCCTTACTGCATTATTACAAAAAATTTACCATTCCCCTCGCTCCATTACCATTTGTGTTGAATAGCTTGTAATGAATTTCTCCAAAAGATCTGGTCAAGCCCTTTTTGGAGAGACGATTAGCTTCAGTATTATTTTCCCTGTATATATGATTAAAAGAAATGAATGAAAATGACCTTTTTAGTTCTTTGATTCTCCCAAGCCAGTGTGATAGGTGTCCTGGGTTTAGCTAGGTGCCCTTGTTCATATGCTCAATGAGGACTTTAGAGTCTCCGAAGACCCACAACTTCTCCATATATAACTGACTGGCGAACTAAAGTAATCCCCACAAAGCCAACATCTCAGCTCAGATATTAGACTCCATACCCCCATGCCAATAAATTTTGTAATGACAATTTGGGGATATCTTGATCCATGATCTGCAACCACATCGTTGATTCTGTGAAGCCCCACAAAAAAATCTTGTTGGGTAATGTATTTCAAAAGGATGCAGTCTTTTTGATAAATCAGCAGGAGGCTTTTGATTTATTTTAATATTTCCCCAGGATTGAGTAATTTGTAGACATATTCTTTACGGAGTGCATAACAGCCCCTCAAAAATATTTATGTTCCTTCCACACTAGAGATACCAATGAAAGAGGATGGGTATGTTTCTAAAATTCTTTCCCATACTAAACCACCATCGGATACAATCCTCAGTCGTCTTATAATCCGGTATCATCAAATGAAAATGATGGCATAGCATTTGATGAGCCTTGGTATTGCACCAAGAGTGCTATAACTCCTAGGGGCTTCCCTACTTTACTTTATCAACCCGGAGTTCGTATAAACTTGGAGGTGATAGTGCTATATACACATCAGATGCATTCTGTTCATGTCATCCTCTTCTGGTTTACGAAAGGGTGTTATTTCTTAAACTATGATAAAAACAGAAAAATAAATTGCTGGAAGGAAATGGCAGAAAGGAAAGTAACTTAATTTGTAGAAAGGAAATGATGGAAATGAAACTAATTTAATGTGCAGAAAAGAAATGACAGAACGAAACTAAATTAAATTGTTGGAAAGAAATGAGAGGAAGGAAACTAAACTTAAATTGCTGAAAGGAAACTAATTTAAACCACACTAAACTTGGCCAACCAACTAAACACACCCTACTTATCTTATGCTCTATATACCATGCTTCTATCCATGCAACTAATCTATCCAGGATTTAATTATAATTGAAAAAGTGTTGATTTGCAACTTGGAGAAGAAAGGGGTAAAGGTGCTAATGGAGGGATAAACACATGAAACCAGGCTTAGAAGTGAAAAGAGTGGGTTTAAACCTTATTAAAGCTTTATTATGGCGCAAAAATTCTTTGGAGCAGAATGATTTAAAAAGTGCGATGGCGGAGTTGTGATGGAGGGTGATCGCAATCAGTGCTTGGAGAGGTAAAGGTTAACAAGAACAAAATAAAAAGTGCGATTTGTGATATGCAATGCGGCGGATGACATGGCAGTGGGACTAGTGGCAGAGTATGGGGCGATATTGCAATCGGTAGACAGGATTGGTAAGTGTTAAAGGAACAAAATAAAAAGTGTGATTTACGAAGTACAATGGGTAAAAACTGCGAGGTGCAAAATGCAACGGGATAAAAACTACGAAGTGTGAAACGTGATATCGCAATCGTAATATCACAAAGTTGAAGGGATAGCGAAAGTGTTGTTCAGGAAAATTTGTGAAGTGCAATGTGCAATGGGTGGCGTGGCAGTGGGAACGGTAGCGGAGTGCGATTAAAGTATCACAATCGGAGAAAAGGAGTGGTAAGTCTTAAATAAAAAGGGAAAACGATGTGAAGTGTGATGCGTGATGCGGCGGAGTTATCGCAATTGGTGAAAAGGAGCAGTAAGTCTTAAAGAAAAAAGGAAAATGATGTGAAGTGAAATTTGTGATGCGGCGAATTTATCACAATCGGTGAAAAGGAGCGGTAAGTCTTAAAGAAAAAGGAAAAGGTTGCGAAGTGCGAAATGCGAAAAGGCCAAAGGTTGTGAAGTGCAAAATGCAAGGGGGTAAAAGTTGCAAAGTGCGAAGTGCGATGAAATGCGAAGTGTGAAGTGCGGTGG
The DNA here is from genome assembly GCA_034641835.2 of Pinus albicaulis. Classification (NCBI taxonomy): domain Eukaryota; kingdom Viridiplantae; phylum Streptophyta; class Pinopsida; order Pinales; family Pinaceae; genus Pinus; species Pinus albicaulis. The sequence goes on from CM076578.1 coordinate 296,418,391, forward strand.
GGCAAAATTTTCCATTTGCGATGTGGTAAAAGTTGCGAAATGCAAAATGCGATATTGTAGTTCGCAATATCGCAAAGTTTGAGGGGTAGTGGAAATGTTGTCCGGGAAAAGTTGCGAAGTGCAAAATGTGATAGCGGGAATTTCGAGGAGTAAAGGTGGAGGTCAAACATTAAACTTTTTTCAAGCGTTTTGTGAATAAAAAGAGCGATAGATGCAATGAAAGAACAAGAAGGGAATAGAGCGTAACTGAGGTGGTTGGAGGCATGAAAACAGAGATGGAGAATGAAACGGGAAGCACCACGGAGCTGCTCTGGGATTTTAGCAATAATTCCTGGAATCACCCCGCTAACTTATGCGCAAAGAAACAGAAAAATGCGTAAAAATATAGTGCAAAGGAAGACCGAACAATGGTAATGCAACTCTGGTTTTAATCTTAGAACAGTGAACAAAAATATGTTTTCCCTCCTCGAGCTCTAGTGACAGAGATGAGAAGGGGGTCTTGATCCACATCTTTTTGGTTTTTCTCCTCTATTCTATTACTCACAAGCAAATGAAACCTACAACAACACAATGAAAGAAAAACTAACAACAATGAAACTATCATAAGAAGAACTAATTGAATGACAGAAAGCAAAGAACAAATACAGCAGAGAGGCTGAGGCACATGGATTGGACCCTAACCCACGAGCCTAGTTCTCTGAAACTTAAATCAGTAAAGTGAAATCAATATGCTCATTTCACAAAAGAATAGCCTCATACATTTCTGAAAGTTTGATCACTGAGTAAAATAATAAAAAGCTCAATAGCTTGCAACAAAGTTCTGACTAGAATCGACCCCTTCCTAGCTCTATCTCTACTCTATTTATTGTACAAGGCAGCTACCAACAGCTCCCTAGAAAATAGTGATTGAGTCCACTTGACTCCAAGTAAACAAATATTGGGTTTCTTGGCTGCCTCTGGAATTCAAATTGCTGGATAAAATCTTTGGGATCCTTTGGTTGCCTTTGGAATTCGAATTGCTGGAGAGAATCTTTGGGATCCGTTGGCTGCCTATGAGAGTTAAGGAGAATGGACAATCCGCCCATAACTTTTGCTTACTATCTCCTCCAAGTCTTTATGATAAAATTCTTAAAAAAATGCTTAATAATTCATGATTTTCTGCACTCAACCTCATGTTAGGCACTCAGAGTATGTTAGCCTTAATCACCAACTATACTAACATCATAAAACCAAATAATAATATAAATGCAAGAAAAAAAGATCTAAGAAGGAAAAAAGGTGTCCATTAACCCCTCCAAATATGTCTAATAATGGAGCTCATCATCACTCCCTACTGAATGGTTTCTCATCCTCTGAGCAACTAATCCTCCTCCTGCATTTCCTTCAAGGCTTTGACAACCCCCCTGATTTCCCGAGGAATAAGTGCGGGAGTTTCCCCAAGGGGGTAAAAACCATTACTCTTTTCTGCATTATCCCATTCTCTAGCTTGTGCATCTGTGTCATTTTCATCATTCAGCCTCAACAACAAAGGTGGGTCGAGCTTTAGTCCCAACCATTGGGTCTTTTTGGCCTGCATGGCCCTCTTGTATAATGGTTCCCTTTTCAATGCACCCCTCAGCCTTTCTGGAGTATGGTACTACCTGTTCTTGAGGTTGTGAGGGATGTTGTTCCATCTCCTCTAGCTGACCATCATGCACTCATCTTATATCTACCTAGAAACATCATCAAAGTGGGCCATTACTTGTGTTTGAGTTTGAAGGTAACTTTCAACTAGTGCAAGGTCCCTTTCAATATCTTGAAGGTTAAGGATGAATTCTCTTGGCCTGAACAATTCTGGTTTGATATATAAGGGTTTTCTATTTCTTCTTCCTATGACCCTCCATATCTCTTTCACTCTAGTGTCCTCATTCATCATCCAAGATACTAAAACCATCAACTGCATATCCCCCATTGTAGGAATGGGGTCCCAAGTATCTAGATTTGTCAGCACAAGGTTATGCACATAAAACTCTACCATTTTTGGCCTGATCAGCCATGTTATCTTACTTGTAGAAATTAATGAATTGCCTACAATCTTGGAAAGGTAGGGATCCATGGGATACTAGAGTTTTGATTTGAAATAGGAGTCATTTATCCTTGAGGTACACGACATATGAGTGAGAAGGGAATCTATGTTGAAGGGCTTCTATGCATAAGTCTACCTGGTGGCTACTTTCTGCTCCTTTCGCTGCAATTTATCCTTCAGTGCTACATTATCTGCGTGTGCCTTCTGCAGTTTCTCCTTCAGAACTATTTCTTTGATTATTTCCTCCTCCTTTGGTGATTCTTCAATGATAATCAGGCTCATGGGAAGAGTTTCTGGCTCTCTCTTACATATCCTCTGTCTCTTGTCAGCTCTAAAATACATACAGGTCTACCTTTTTCTCTTTGTGCTCCAAGGAGCTAAGGTGGCAACTACCTCTTTGTCTTGAGAGGATGTGGCACTGTGTTGTGACTCTGCTTCTTTCTCACTTTCTGCTACCTCTATGACTTCTATTGTCGTCTCTTCCATTTTTCCTTGGCCCTTTGTCTCTTCCTCTCCTTCTTCTGGTTCTTCTTCTCTAAGGTTAGGAGTATAATTCTGCCTTGTTTGGGTTGCTATAAAAGCTTCCCTTGGACCCTCGCTACTGTGTATGATGTGCGGTATACTTTGGAAGCTAGCTCAACTGCTGGTGACGTTGTTCTGCTGCTGCATGTTGTTCAAATATGCAACCCACTCTAAGTACTTCTGTGCTCCAGGCTTCCTTCAGTCTCTTTCCCGAAAAAAATCTCAATTCACTGGTTTGGATGAGACGAGATCTCTTTTTATTAGATTGCGCAACTAATTTTGGAGTGCTTATGTAACTCAACCTCTGCTCCGGTTTTCGCTAGAGACCGTTGTTTCCTTCTCTCTATTAATTCATGATGGAATACATGTTTCTTCGCCTCATTCTCCTCTACTCCACTTGATTTAATTTTTTTCTTTTGCATGCCTAGGTAGCGTGACTTTGTAGTTCTCCCTAGTCATACTTCACAATGGTGGCCAAGCTAACTAGCTACCTTTCTACCCCTTAAACTCTAAGTCTGCAAGTTTAATTATTTCTGGATATTATGGATGCATAGCGAGGGGTGAGAAGCTATACCTGAGTTTACCTGTTGTTGTCAAGGCGTTTGCAGGAGCTGAAATTTGGAGACAAACCTTTTATATACTGTGTTCTTCCTTATTTTCCTGTTTTCTGAGTGAGCAACTTGTTGAATGAGAAACTCTCTAAGTGAGCTATTGATCTTTCTTGATGTTTCTTCCCATTGTAGATGCTGTGTGGAGGTGCACCAAATTCTATCGGTGGCACTCCTGTCTTTCCTGGGGTTTGCTTTATCAACTCCTCATTTTTCTTTGCAGTCCATGAACGACTTTGTTTTTTAAGGAACTTGCTGATGTTTGTAGCAGTTTGTGGCTTGCTTTCTTTTGCTACATTATGCTAAGGAATGGAGGAATATGGTGTATGGAGATGATGGAAGGAATTATGGAAATGAATGGAGTGAATGAATGGATGGATGGTAAAATAGAAGGGGAGAGAAGATGAATGCTTCCTTGTATTTCCAGAAACCATTAATAACTTGCAAAACAACAGACCTAGAAAACACAAAGATGTAGATGTAATTTTTTTGTTTTTTTTTTGTTTTTTTAAAGAAAGTGGGCTGCCTCCATGAAGGTTTTGAACCCACAAACTTTTCATAGGTGCCTAAAATATGTTTTCACCCATGGATCTTTATTCCCTTTTCTTCTTTTTATCTCTTTTTTTTTAGCAAGTGAGCTGCCTCCATCGAGGTTTTCAACCCACAAGCTTGCCATGGGTGCTTCAGAGAGGGTTTTCACTCATGGATATTTTTTTTCTTTTTTCTTTTCAAGAGGTGTGGGAAAATATGGAGTTTCTGATCACATACACCTATCTTCTTATTGAATGTATGAACTCTTCCCTTGATAAAGGCTTCTTGTAAATTTTCATTCGGTGACCATTGACAAGCAAGGGAATTCCTTCCTTATCTATGGTTTTGATTTGAACTATGCCACTATTAAAACATTTTTCCACTGTGTAAGGTCCCAACCATGTTTTCATTAGCTTGCTTTTGAAATCTTTAAACCTTGAATCATACAACAACGCCTAATATTCTTCTTGTAAGGTCTTTTCTTTGATGTTTTTTTCATGCCAGACCTTCCTTTGTAGCTGAACTACCTTCGTTTGCAGAAGTGCTTGCATTCTGAACTCATCCAATCCATTTATTTGCAACAACCTCTCTTTTTTGGCATTTTATAGATATATATTTATTTCAGCTATCATTATTAAAGTATTGAATTCAAACTCAACTGAAAGTAGAGCCTTCTTACCATAGACTAATTTGTAAGGAGCGAATCATGTTGTTGTCTTCCATGTAGTGTTGTAGGCCCAAGTAGATTCTACCAATTTGTCTTCCCAATATTTTCTACTGCTGCTCATAACCTTGGTGAGGCTTCTCTCTAAATCTTGGTTAGTTACTTCTACTTGGCCATTCGCCTGAGGGTGATAGGCAGAAGAAGTTCTATGCTTAATCTTGTGCTTCCTCAAAATATTCTCAATGAGGTGAGAGGTGAATTGTGCTCCCTGATCAGTGACTATTTCTCTGGGGTACCCAAACTTGAAAAACACATTATCCCTCAGAAATTCAGCTACTTTCTCCTCGATTGCTACCTTCACTGCTTTTTTTTAGCCCACTTTGTTAGGTAATCAATGAAGACTATGATATGCTTATTTTTTCTGGATGGTGGATCGATAGGTCCAAAAAAGTCCATACCCCACTTGTCAAATGGCTCAAGAGACACCTGAGCATGCAAAGGAATCTCATCTCTTTGCCTGGGTTTCCCCATCCTTTGGCACTGGTCACACCTACTGGTGTATCTTTTTGAATCTTGGTGAAGAGTAGGTCAATAGTATCCTACCTGTAAAACTTTGTAAGTAGTTATCTTTGCAACAAAGTGGCCTCCACATGGGTTGTCATGACATTCATAGAGGATATCAAAAACTTCTTCCTCCCTCACACATCTCCTTAGGATTTGATCAAGGCCTAGCTTGAAAAGGTTTCCCCCAATCCATGTGAAATGGATGCTTTTTCTAATGATTCTGCTCCTCTCCCTGAATGAAATATTAGGAGTGGGTCTCCCAGCAACCAAGTAGTTGGCTATATCAACAAACCATGGTGAGGGCATTGATATAGAAAATAGATGTTCATCTGGCAGCTGGTCATCCACCATTCCTTCTTCACCTACAGGGAGAGCTAACCTGGACAAAAAATCTGCAACAACATTCTCCTTTCTAGGTTTATCAACAATATTCAAATAAAATTGCTTTAAAAGTAACAACCATATAATTATCCTAGCATTAACATCTGGTTTGTTCATTAATACTTGATGGCTGCATGGTCAGTGTGAACAAAGGTCTGATATCCAATTACATAATTCCTGAATTTTTTCAAATCATGAACAACGGCTAACATCTCCTTATCAGTAACAATATAATTCATTTCAACATTGGACAAGTTCTTGTTGATGAAATAAATGGCATAAGGGATTTTGTCCTCTAATTGTCCTAATGCTGACCCTACAACTTTGTCGGATGCATCAGTGTGGATGTGGAAAGGCAGAGTCCAATTTGGGCCTCGAAGGATGGGGTCAGTAGTCAACTTTCCCTTAATGAGCTCGAAAGCCTCTTGATAAGGTCTAGACCAAATAAACTCAAAATCCTTGGCTAATAACCCAAATAATGGCGAAGCCATCTTGCTGAAATCTTTGATGAATCTTCTATAGTAACCATCTAAGCCTAAAAACTCCTGACATATTTCTGCTTTTGAGGAGCAGGTACCCTTTTGATGATAGTTATTTTGTTCGGCTCTACCTGTATTCCTGCTTGGGATATGGAGTGTCCTAATACAACCTTTACTTTCTTCAGGAATTCACACTTTTTTGGGCTTAAGAAGAGATGCATCTCAATGCACCTTCTTAGTAATTTACCCAAATTGGAGAGAGCATCCTAGAAGTCATCCCCATATGGTGTGAAATCATCCATGTAGATTTCGACAGAGTCATGGACTAACTCAAAAAGATGCTCAGGAAAACTCTTTGGAAGGTAGCTGGGGCATTTCACAACCCAAAGGGTAGGACTCTATATGCAAAGGTACCCCAAGGGCAGGTGAAAGTAGTCTTATCCTAGTCTTCTGGGCTGATTTGAATCTGATTGTACACAATGAACCCATCTAAGAAGGAAAAGAACTGCTTCCCCGCAAGGCCGTCCAGGACTTGGTCTATAAAGGGCAAAGGGAAATGGTCTTTCTTGGTGGATTTGTTAAGTTCTCGATAGTCAACATAAATTCTCCACTTCCTATTCTTCTTTGGGACTAGGACGAGAGGGGATACCCACTCACTATCGGATATATGATATATGAACCCTGCATCCAATAATTTTTGCAACACTTTTTTGACTATGTCCTTTAGAGCCGAGTTCATCCTTCTTTTGGGTTGTCTCATAGGCTTGCATCCTTCTTTGATGTAAATGCGATGTCTACATATTGAAGGATGCACCCCTTTCATGTACTTGTAATCCCAAGCAAATGCTTCAATATTTTCTTTCAAAAGCTGGCATAACTGCTTCTCTTCTTCATTCGAGAGGTTTGGGTTGATTTTCAGAGATCTGGATGGGCCAAACTCAATAGCCTTGGTGGTTTCAGAGGTTGACTCAATTGAGTGCACTTCCATCCAAGGTTGGATTTCAAACCCTTTGACTAAGGTTTCAAGAGGAATGTTAGTGGAGGACTGGTTTTGAATGGCATGGTCGATGAGTTCATCTTCATCAAGATGCCCCCCTCTAAGAATAACATATACGGTACACATAGGGCAGTGTTATATAACTCATCTTCTTCTTCCTCCAACCATATAGGGAGATCATGATCAATGGAACGTTGGGTTGGAGGATATAACACTAGCTATTTAGATAAAGGTCCATTTTTTATAGTCATGTGTCTGGCCCAACAACTAATATAAGCATCTACAGTGGCTAACCAAGGTCTTCCTAAGATGATGTTAGGTAAACTTGACTCGAGATAGAGTCAATGTTGACTAGGGTAAATAGTAGTGGTTTTGGGGCACATGGTATTGTGCACCCATGGTTTTCATCCCATGGTATTGCATGTAATGGAGCCTATAAAACGCTGGGAATACTTCATTGTAATGTAGGCCTGGAGGTGAGCGGTGAAGGCTCACTTGGTCGGATTGGCCAGGGTTTTGACCAATGGTTAACGAAATTTCATTAGTTGGGTTTTGCCCCGGATTTGGGGTTTTCCCAGATAAACATATGTGTTTATGTTAATTATTTGTTGCTGGAATTTTATGTTTATTTCTCTCGGTAAATTTATTATTTCTCCGGTAAAATTCTAACAAATGGTATCAAAGCCATTGAATTTCGCTGTGCTAGGAGAGCAAATTCTGTCAAAATGAGAGAAGATATGTGCACGTGGATTAATTAATTGATGAACCATGTATCTAAAGAGAACTCTTAGAGGACTGGTGGTTACAGAGGCTGGTGACCCATGTAATCCGGTAGATGGGTTCTTTTTATATGGACATTGATTTTATATGTACAAAGAGAGTAACAATGAAACAAAAAAATATTATTATTATAATGGAGTAAATTTATTACATGTAAATGGGCATACTATTGTAAGACCTGGTATGGCATGCGTACCCCTGGGTAATCACTGGTAAAGTCCGGGTTAGATCAAGGTGATAGGGGGGATGTCAAGTTAACAATTACCTGAGTTAAAAAAAAAAAAAAATTTGAGGGGGGAAGAGCTAGAGTGAGTAGGTTTGTCTCACTTAGTAATTTTGGCTGGATTTAGTCAAGAAACCCCAAGTCAAGTTTAAGGGGGGAATTGTTAGGTAAAATTGACTCGGGATAGAGTCAATGTTGACTAGGGTAAATAGTAGTGGTTTTGGGGCACATGGTATTGTGCACCATGGTTTTCATCCCATGGTATTGCATGTAAAGGAGCCTATAAAAGGCTGAGAATACTTCATTGTAATGTAGGCCTAGAGGCTAAGGTTGAGGCTAGAATCGAGGCATTAGAGTAGGTGGTTGGTTTTTTTGAGGCCTCCACCCTTGGGATGGATTGTTCCACTGAGGTTGTTGTGGAACATACTGCTGAAATGGTTGGTTTACTAGCTGAGGATGATATGAAGGGTTGTAAGGCCAAGTAGGAGGTGTAGACCAGGATGGAGGAGTGGGGGTGTACCAAGGTTGCATGGGTCTGCTTTGATTGTTGTGATAATAAGAGTAAGGTGCACCTGACATACCTTGTTGATATGGCCTAGGGCCTTGAGGCCTTCTCTCGTTGATGAAACAGATTTTCTCTGGCATTGCTTCCCCATCTTGATATACAACCTTAATTCCAAGTAAGGAGGGACACTTTTTTGTGGCATGATTCTCCACACAGACTAAGAAAGCCTCTATGACATTCAGTGGACATTCATTTCTTTCGTGCTTCCTGGTACATGTTGAGTTACGAAATGGGTGTGTATTTACTATTAAGTTCATCATCGTTTTCCTTGATCCTTATATTTTTCATATCTTAATGCACTAATATATTGAGGAATTATGGTAAGAAATGAAGGAATTATTTGCAATTAATATTTAACTAAATTTTACCCTTCTTTATGCAGGAAAGTGACCAAAGGAACGATTTTTTCTCCCTGACGTTGGAACAGCAGAATCCGACAAGCAAACGAAGGAACGCGTTAGTTGCGGACAAGGCTGAGAGCAAATCAGAGGGATCAATGCGGAATAGAAAATATGTCTTAAGTTAGAAATCGGTTGCAAATCCCTCAGGATCGGGAGATCCTAAGGGATCACATTTACCATTTACTCTTTACCCCTTTCTGATTATAAAAGAAAGTGATTATAGGAAGAAAGGGAGGAATCTCTGTTATTTTTCAAATTGTAAGTTTAATTATAGACTGCGTCGTTGGAGAACGCGATTATATTGTAATGCTACTCAAATTCGATGATTAATATCTAATTGAAGTTGTTGTTCTCTCGCATTATCTGAAGTAACTTAGCAGTGCTCGCTGGCGGCTAAGGGCCCGACCCCTGGTGGAGTAAACTGCTTCCTTGTGTTATATTTATGATTCTTCTAGAGTTTGGTTGGTTTGATAATTTCTTGTTTCATTGAGTTTATTTTATTAGTTGTTCATTACTTGCTTGTACCGAGATAGTATATGTTCTATCTATAATTTACATCTCTATCATTTGATTTGAGTCTTTTTCATTACATCGTAAATTATCTAGATAGTGCATTGCATTGATTTAATCATCTGTAAGAGTTTCATTATTTCTATTAGACTCTCAGAAGTGATATAATTCCTATCTTGATTGCTTTATAGAGATTTAGTATAGTTTAGATTGAATCAGCTAAGTAGAGGTGAGTTATTATTATTGTGCTCTCGGTTGATGATGTTGTTACCTGAATTGCTGTAAGATTTGATTTTAGTAGAAGATTGAGCTTTGATATTCCCTTTAATAATTGAAATTGGAGTTTATTAGATGCTTCCATTTACTCTTGTGTCAAGATATATACTACAATTTAGGAAACATTACTCTCTGAATTAATATCAGCCACATACTGTGTACACTCTTGAAATAAGAGGACTTGCCCAGATTGATGATTAATGTGGGATAATTAGGAGTTTTAAAAGGCACCTTCTATCACCCAACATTTTGGTGCCATTGCCGAGGATAGTGTAGCCATTTACAAAGAGTGATGTAAATTTGATAATTGTTGTTGAGGAAGAACTGGGTATTGAAAACAGAAGGTAAGAACCTACGTAACGAGCGAGTAAAGTGCTTGCTCCTCCACCCGCTTTTCAGCACAATTATAGAAAAGGGAAGTAGGTGTTTGATTCTTGTCTGTTGAGAGAGAATTGGGTATTAAAAACGAAAGGTAAGAACCTGCGTATGGAGCAAGTAAAATTCCTGCTCCCCCGCTCGCTTTCCAGCAGAATTGTTAGGAACTTAAGGTAGAAATAAACATTTGAATTTGTTTTTTTTTTTGCATGAATGATTAAGAAACCTGACAAGGACAAAATTATTCCTCCTAAACCCAAAAAATCTAAGGGATCGGTGACCCTTGGATGATCAACTTTTATTGACGAAATCTTAAGAAAAGCTGAGTCTCAATCATCTGTAGGACCCCGAATTATTGTTGCCAAACGCCCTACTGAATTCCTTCAAACTACAGAGTCACCATCTGTAGCTAACGTTGAGATTAATAATAAAACCAAAGGGGCTGAGCAGAGTTTTCAAGATACTGAGAATGTACAAGCATGCCCTTCATAAGAAGGAAATTCTTGCAACCTCTGTGAAGGAGAAGGAGAAACAGGTAAGCCTGAAATCGAATTACCAGAACCTAGATCTCCTGAAATAGTGACTAAGCAGAGGATACCCAGTCTTCCAGATCAAAGTAGTGCTGTTAAAATTTTTCCAGCCTCCGGTGGGCATCCTAGGAAAAACTCTCCAGCTCCAGAGATCCCTGAAGGATATTAGCATATTTTTGAACAAATGGCTCATAATCAGTGAAATCAAACTTCTACATTGCAATACCCTATCATTGACACAGCTGTGAATACTCCCATGAAGGCTATCCCATTACAGAACATTCCTACCTTTCATGGGCTAACTTCAGAAGATCCCGACGCATTTCTTTTTGAATTTGATGTCTTATACAGGGGTTATGATTACACTACCGACCCCCAAAAACTGAATCTATTCCCCTATACTTTGAAGGGAGTAGCTCTGCGTTGGTTCATGGGACTTGGTGGAGGCACCATCAATTATTGGGACCAAATGAAAACATCTTTCCTTAAAAAATACCAAGATTATTGCCAAACTAGAGAACTAAAATATGAAATCTTTCAAATGATAGCCAAGCCTAGCGAGAATTTGGAATAATATGTAGAACGTTTCCAATATAATTTGCAAAGATATCCTTATACAAATCTTCCTGATAATGTTCTAAAAATCACAATGATTAGGGGTATGAAAGACCAATGGGTAGAGACACTAAATATAATGGGTAAAGGCGATATTTATCAAGAAAATTATAATGATATTGTAGATTTGTGCATCAAATGTTATAGGGGCAGTTCAAGGTTGAAACCAGTCGGACGTTATGCAAACCTCAGAGACAACAAAGCTTTAGGAGAAAGCATTACACGAAGTGAAATCAACAATCTATTGGAGGATTTTAAGACTGATATCCTGGGGACCCTGAAAACACAATTGGATGTCATGCAAGCTAAGCAAAAGCAAGCTATAGCAGAACAGAACTTGGCTATTTCTGCCCCCGTTGCAGACAAAAGCACAGTCATAAAGAATGCCTGCTAGATGCGATACGAACATGCGCCATATGCAATAAAGAGCACGCCACAGAAAGCTGCCCATCACTCCTAGGATTAAAAGCAGTCTTCAAGGAAGCGGAAGAAGAAGTAGAACCAGCGTATCTGTTGAACCAACGTCACCAATGGCAAGCACATCAGACAGGTATGCCTACCGATCCGTCTTCGTTTTTTCCTTCCTCACAATATAATTCTCAGCAATATTCAGGGGCAGCATGGCAGAATCAGCCACTTTTTTTTCCACCTCAAGCATTTTTTATGCCACCATGGCCCAATCAGTCAAATCCAAATAACAATAGATGGCCAAATTTCCCTTACCCACCACCATTCTGGCAGAACAACCCTTATTCTTCCCAATGGTCCCCTTCCACTTCACAAAATCAGAACTGGAAATCAAATTAGCAAAGAGCTACAAACCAGCCTATGGGAACAGTCCCTCTGCCTCAACCAACTTTACCAGCACCTTATACATTGCATCAAAACCCTCAATCCAATCTACGACCACAGCTCCCAGCCCAGCCCAACCCAAATCCCAACAATAGACCAGTCCAATCCATACAAATTATGGAAGGACCGGAGCCAGAAACTGAGTTGAGGGAGTGTAATGAACTCAAATTAAGGTCTAGACGGATAATTGAATCATAGGGGGATAAAAATATATAATTAGAAGATCCATTACCTGTAGAAAAAACACCTCAAGTGGGGAATACGGTTAAACAAAAAAGCCACGATCAAACTATTTTCTCTCTCCACCATTCCCAGAGAGATTGATTATACCCCGCTCAATAGAATATCCTGATTTTGATCTTCTGGGAGAATTAAAAAAATTGTGCTTAAAAATACCTCTCCTCCAGGCTATTCAGGACATTCCAATTTATGCAAAAACAATTAAGGAATTGTGTACGACAAAGTCGAAGAGGAAAAAAAAAAAAAAAACCCAACTGTCCACGTAGTCAGAACTTTGTCTGATTTATTATCAGGCAGAGAAACACCAGTGAAATATGAGGACCTAGGAAACCCAATAGTCATGGTACAAATAAATGGATGTTCCTTCCCCAATGCATTAGTTGAATTAGGATCAGCCATTAATATTCTCACAACAACAACCTGTCAAAAAATTGGCACTACAGCCTTGGATCCAACCACGACCTTGTTGGAATTGGCTGACCGATCGGTTTTCAAACCAGAAGGGACATTACAGGATGTAATGGTGTCTGTAGATTCTTGGGAATACCCAACAAATTTATTGATCATCAATCCTAGAAACCGGCTAGATGGAAATCCTTTAATATTAGGAAGGCCTTGGCTAGCGGCTGCTAATGCTTATATCAACTGTCGGACAGGCAATATGACTATAACCAGGGGGAATGATGTGAAAAATTTAGCTTTATACCCCCCTGCTCAGCCAAGCTTGACTATTATGAAAACCAGGAAACAACCTGCAACATACTTCACAGAAAATATTCGGTCACCATTAACTATGGGAGATGCCTTTGAATTCAAAAACCAAACTGAAGACAATATTATTAATACTTTTATCAATCATCCTGCCACGGTATCAAGTTTGAAATTCCACATGATTAAAACAATCCTTGACAATGAAATTGAAGAATATCCCCTGAGAGAAATCAATGACCAAACAATACCAACAACCACTGTTTATAATAGCAAACCTATCAAAATCGAGCCAGGGAAAATCCGGAACATCAACAGTAATCTGAGTGATGACCAACAACAAAAACTTACTCAAGTTCTTAGGAAAAATAAAGAGGGTTTTTCTTGGGACTACTCACATATTAAAGGGATTGACCCTCAGCTATGCATGCATCACATCTACACTAAAAAGGATGCAAAAACCATTCGACAACCTCAACGTAGATTAAACTCTCACCTAAATGACATTTTTAAAGAAGAACTTCAAAAAATGTTAGATGTCAATTTTATCTATCCTATATCTGACAGTAAATGGGTTTCTCCATTAGTTGTGGTTCCCAAAAAGAATGGGAAATGGCGAATATGCATTGACTATAGAGAACTCAACAATGCAATGCAAAAATATCACTTTCCCCTTCCATTTATTGATCAGGTCCTCGATACACTGGCAGGGAAGAAATTTTTCTCCTTCCTGGATGGCTTCAGTGGCTATAACCAAATTCAAATTGCCCCGGAAGACCAGGATAAGACTACCTTTACCTGTCCGTGGGGAACATTCGCCTATAGGGTATTACCTTTTGGATTGTGTAACGCACCTGCCACAGTCCAATGAGCCATACTCAATATTTTTGCAGACTTGATAAATGAAGGATTAGAAGTATACATGGATGATTTCACACCCTATGGAGATGACTTTGAGCAAGCATTACAAACATTGGAAAAAGTTCTGGAATAGTGTATTGCTACCAGTCTATGTTTAAGTCACGAAAAGTGTCATATGATGATGACAGAAGGCTTGATATTGGGTCATTACATTTCACAGCTGGAATTCAGGTAGATCCGACAAAAATATAGGTAATTCTCTTACTAGCTACTCCTGCACTCAAACAGAGGTACGTAGTTTTTTGGGATTTGCTGGATATTATCGTGGATTTATCAAGAATTTTTCACAAATTTCTGCACCATTATATGCCTTAATAGGAAACAGTGATTTCATATGGACTGACAAATGTGACACTGCCTTTACAGATCTAAAACAGAGAGTATCAACAGCACAAGTTCTACGAGGACTGAATTCGGATATACCATTCCAGATTTCATGAGATGCATTAGACCCAGAAATTGGAGCAGTTCTTGGCCAAGAAGAAGAAACGAAATCCTACCTTTTATATTACATTAACAAAAACTTAGCCCCTGCTGAATTGAATTACACAGTAATAGAAAAGGATTTTTTAGCTGTTATTTATGCTATTAACAAATTCAGACACTATATAACAGGATACCCTGTGGTTTTATATACTAATCACTCTTCTATTAAATATTTAGCTAATAAACCTGTTACGAAAGGAAGAGTGATGCGATGTTTGATCCTTTTTTAGGAATTCAACATAAAAATCAAAGAGCGACCAGGAAAGGACAATCTGGTAGCAGACTTCCTCTCACACATGCCAAAGATAGACGACTTGACAACAGTAGAAGACCAGTTCCCTGATGAGCACTTATTTGTTGTAACCATGAAAACATCATGGTACACAGATGTCGCGAACTACCTACCAGTGGGAAAATTACCCAAGCACCTGATGCCTAGTGAAAGAAAACTAATAGTACAATGTAGCACTCGGTTCTCCTAGATCAGAGGATATCTCTTTCATATAGGAGCCGATATGCATATTCGAAGGTGTGTCAGGGAAGACGAAATCTTCAACATCCTAAAAGCTTGCCACAATGGGCCTTGCGGTGGACATTTTGCAGACCGTAGGACTGGACATAAAGTCTTATAGATGGGCTATTATTGGCCCACCATTTTTAAGGATGCCAAGAAGTTTTTCTAGGCATGTGACAACTACCAAAGAATGGGTCGCCCTGGATAGTCTGACGAGATGCCCCTGCATCCACAGTTAGTCATTGAACCTTTTGAACGATGGGCGTTAGATTTCATTGGCCCAATAAACCCATCATCTAATCAAAAGACATATATACTGGTTGCAACAGAATATGTGACTAAATGGGTGGAGGCAGAAGAATTACCAAGGGCAACAGAGGACTCAGTAATCCACTTTCTTTTCCAAATTTTTATGTGGTATGGCTTGCCTAGAGAAATAATCATAGATGGAGGGCCACAATTTGTAGGCCATAAGATTGCTGCAACATTAAAAAATCATCATATCATGCACAGAATCACATATCCATACCACCCGTAGGAAAACGACTAGGTAGAAAGTACCAATAAAGTAATCGAGGCAATACTAACAAAGACAGTCGCATCTCATAAATGTGACTGGGCTACCCGATTGCCATAAGCCCTGTGGGCATATCGCATGACATGGAGAAATACCATAGGATACTCCCCATATTAGCTAGTGTTTGGCAAAGAACCTATCTTCCCAATAGAATTTGAAATTCAGACATTGAGGATAGCTCAAGAAGTAGGCTTGGACTTGAATGAAGCACAGATCAACAAGCTATGTCAAATCAATGAATTGGATGAAATCCGGCTATAAGCACTTCAACATACTGTACTAATCCAACAACAAAGAGTGAAATGGCATGATGCCCTCATCAAGAAGAAGATATTCCATGAAGGTGATTGGGTACTTCTGTACGATAATAGGTTCCAGAATTTCCCGGGAAAACTCCAGACCAGATGGCTAGGCCCCTATGAGATACAAGAGGTGCATGATAATGGCACCCTTACATTAGCCACCATTGATGGGCCTGGCTACTCTTTTAAATCGAATGGACATCGAGTACGCCTCTATCACAAACCACTTACAAGGGAATGATTTTGACAACAGATACAGGAAGATTGCACAATAGAAATTCTTGCTGAGGAGGGAAACCCTTCCACAGCACCAGTCCAGTGAAGAAATGTACTTTTTTCTTGAAACCTATACATAAATTTTCCTTTCTGTTTGATTGGATTTGCTTGATAATAGATTGTACATTATTTTTTTTCTTTCCTCTATTTTTCCTTTGTTGTTCCCTATAGGGAACATCTGCTGTTCCCTCTAAGGAACATCAATGATCATGTGTATTCTCTCTTGCTTTTCCTTACAGGGAATAGCAATTTCTGCGTGCATTTTGCTTTGTTGTTCCCTACAGGGAACAACTGCTGTTTCTTATAGGGAACAACAACTTTTGTGTGTATTTCACTTTTTTGTTCCCTACAGGGAACAACAATTTTCATGTGAATTTTGTTTTTTTGTTCCCTACAGGGAACAGTTGGTTTTTCCTCTATGGAACAACAATTTTGGCATGTATTTTTTTTATTGCTGTTCCTTACAGGGAACATCTGTTGTTCCCTATAAGGAACAACAATTTTTGCGTGCATTTTCTCTTGTTGTTCCCTATAAGGAACATCACATTTTTTTTGCGTATTTTCTTTTGCTGTTCCCTTTAAGGAACAACACTTTTTGTGTGGGTTTTTCTTTTGCTATTCCTTTCAAAGAAAAACACTTTGAAAATATTTTTGAGAACATCCTCTTTCTCTTCCTTGCCTTATCATCCCTAGACCACCCCAGTTTCATTCTTTATGATCTTCTTAATGGCATGAAAGGTACAATACGTATTTAAAGACAACAAATATGGAGCTCTAGTGGAACAAGAAAATACCGTGAATATTATCATCTTTAACAAGATTGCTTTGTGATGATGCAAAAAAAGAAGGACAGTTATCTATCTCACTTTACTGTCCTTATTTCCACTATAAATCAAACTGATTGATTATATGTACCATGATGGTTCCCCCTTGCCTGTATAACTCTCTCTATATATTATCAATAAGATTATGGGTATATTTTTTTATATTGATATGTCAAACTTCTTCTGCCATCCCTACTCTTAAGGAGTGATGAGCCACCCTCTATGTATAAATTTGGGACTAATATATATATATATATATATATATATATATATATATATATATATATATATTCACTAACAATTTTATGATTTTTTTCAGATGGGGGATAGGGGGTCTCATCACGAGCCAGCCTACCATGATCATAAGGAATCAGTGAAATGGAATTCCCACTATGGCCACCACACTATGGATATGATCCAATGGATGCATAAACAAATAAAGTCCTTGGAAATAGGAGGTCTCATCACGAGTCGGCCTGACAACTTTTGCTACTTCCCAGTGAATGGCAATATGTTCACCTAGTCACCAAGCCAGCACATTGGTCTCTACTATGGACATCATAAGACACTTCCCCAAATATACATAGAGGACCATGGTTCCCAAGGGTTAAAAAGAAATTATGTAGAGGCTATGGATGCCTGTAGGCAAAAAAAGCTCTGCTGATGGTATTGAAGCTTTATTTTACATCAATAAATATTATAATACCCTCTTCTTATAATATTTTCTATGGAGAGATTATGGTCCTAACATACCTTGAACCTTTATGCATGAATATTTTTTTAATCAATCACAACAGTTTAAATGGAATAACGACACTAAATTATTATTTCTTGCACTTCTTGCGCATGCTGTCCCTTTTTATTTATCATATCACATCATGGCAGCCTATCATTTATTCATAATTCTCAGTACAAGCCTTGATCTCACCACTCCAATATCCTTTATGATCTTGTCATTAATAAGCATACCTTGCCAATCCATTACCCCTGTACTTCGCCGCCAATGCCTTACCCTTTCATTCATTCGGTCGTAGGCGACCTATTATTTCGAAGGGGGGCAGGGACCTCCAATGTACTTGTGAATGCACTATCATTTTTTCATTGGATTTTGCAGAATGATACGACATTCCATGATCGCAGAGCATGTGGTATGATAACAACCTTCAATAATGGTATTTTTATTTATAAAGTATCATTTGATAAATTTATCACAACCATTTGTGTTCCATCACTTATCTCTATTCGTCGCTGTGTTTTTCCTGCTACACTTATCGTTTGCAGAATTCCAGCACTATGGGAGGAAGAGCAGTAAGCAGAGAACCACTAATACTGGCTATTTCTGATGCAGCTAGGTAAATTTTAGCTGAAGCCAGGTGGATAACATACTTTATGAGATTTCAACCACCCAACAAGGAAATTTCCATTGAGTTCTTAAAAAATCTACAAAATGGACAATCTATGGTAAGGGGAAGGCAAATCACTGTATCAGACATGGTGGTAGCGGAAGTATCTGGGTTACTGGCAGAAGGACATGTGTGGGATGGTAAGCGGTTGAAGTTGCAGGACGCTATCGAGGCTTTTAGAGACGAAGGACGGGAGCTAGTAAAAAAGGGCAAAGGCATTTGGCCATCTTCTCTTGGAGAACCATGGGGAGAACTAGCAAGAATCGTCTAGAACTACATTACATGCGATGGGCGAAAAGATGTGGTAAGGCCGCATCAAATTAAACTCTTAGCAGTTCTAAAACAAAAGTGCTCTGTTAATTTATCTGCGTTATTGAACTTTTTACTTCATGACATCGCCGAGAGGCTAAGACGGTCCCAACACATAGAATCCGTAGTAAGCCACCACTGTCTGATCAGGCTAATAGTCAGCTATAACCTCGCCCAGCAGAAATCAAGTTGGGGTGATCTAATATTAGCTCTCGAAGGAGGTTTATCCCTACCTACACCTAACTCGGTTCAGAAAAGAAAGAGGACTACCCTTTCAAGGAACATACCTCAAAAGAGTAGATGATCCACAAGGTTGAGGTCAAGATTAGGAGTGGACGAAAATCCTCAAGGTAGTACCAATCAACCTATAGAATTATCTAGCCTAATAAGTGAACAATACTTGCAACCAGAGTCAGAAGGCCAAGATAACCCTAAATCAGACCATGAGGAAGAAACAGGGCATTCTGGATATGAACAAAGAAATGAATCGAGACTTCCCTCAATACCAAGCATGAGTCCCTAAGGTGATTTTTTGCACGATTTCGAATTTTCCTAGGTCCTGGCCAACATGAATGATTACATGCAGCCTATAAGCCCGCTCAATCTTAATTTACGAGAAACCCAATCTCCTGAGAATGCTGGCGATACCAGAAGTCTATCTCCCTCAAAATATGCAAGCCATGAAGCAGAAACCAATGTAGAGGCCATTCGGGAAGTGGTGCACCAATTCGGTGACATGATTCCAGTAGAAAATAGCCAGGTAAGCCTAAGTACAAAAAACATAGGCCAAGGAGAAGAAGTAGAGACAGAGATTCTTCGGGAAGCTAATATTCAATCAGGAGACACGGTCCTCCTAGAACAGAGCCAGGATGAGCGACCAGGCTCTTTCGAGGCAGAAACTATTACTGAGACTGCTAGAAGAATAGTTGCTCCTCTAAAAAATTATAGAGCCAAATTGAAAAATCTTAGGAAAGAACAACAGAAGCTGCGCAAAACAGTAAAAAGGCTCAGAAGAAAAATAAAGGAAATCACAGTGGGAAAGGTCCCGAAAAAAACCTTAGAGACAATAAACACAGCTATACAAACATAATCACATGAAGGGAGGGCTATAGGGACTCAAACCGAGCCAATACCCACTCAACCAGTCATCAGTCAAGAAAAGCAGCATGAAATTTTCATAGATATAGCTACTCAGACAAAGGATGTACCCTCTCATATCATGGCTACTCAGATAGAGGCTTGGACCTCCCATAATAAAGAGACTCGGACAGAACACATCCTTTCTCATAGCATAAGCACTTAGACAAGCATACAAGCTAAATACATCATGACACACAATGACCCCATTATTCTAAACCTTCAGAAAGAATTGGCACAGGCTCAGCTCATGTTAGAATAACTTGAACAAGAAACTGTTCCCCAACAAAGATATCAAGAGTTGCAGAGGAAGCTTTGGGAAATGAATGCGACAGAGAGCGACACCTTCTATAGATACAGAAAATCAGAAGAGAAAATAGAGAGAATCAAGCTCATATTAGATAGGGTCATAGCTAGGACAGACACCATCTGCTCATTAAATACAGATGTCTTGGTATGCAGGGCTCCCGTCACTAACTACGCCTTGTTTTTGTTAGAATGATACTTGTTGTTGAAAATTAAAGCCGTGAGAGCTGGAAAACTAATTAAATTAAAAACAGTTGAATATTTTATAAATTTTTGCAAATAGCATGGTGTAAAGGTTCAAAGGTTGCTTTGTGAATTTTACCTACACAATTTTGTATTAGTGGATGAGGTGGAAAAGAACCCCAACCCTTTTGTGGGAGATGTTCAATTCCAGGCCTTTATCTCGTTTGTAGTCAATCAAATTAAATGGTTCAAAGCTCATAACGCCTTCCAAATACAAGAGCATGGATTGGATCTTTGGGTAAGAAGTGAACCCAAGCACCCTTTGCAAATGCTTGCCAACCACAAGAGTCTGATGAAAAGAGAAGGGGTGATTAAAATTTTAGGGCCTATTCATAAAGAGATTATACAAAACGAAGTATCATATTTTCAATCCATTCAAGAAAGCTCTCTAGCTACGTCCAAGCTTAGGTGGACGGTCTATACTAGTAGTGTGCAGGACATGGAGCCATTTAATTACAGAAATTTTAAAGCAGCTACAGCCCATTTTGTCACATATAGCAACCTCATTTTAAGAGAAGGACCCTATTGGTTAGGATGTCGGTTTCCTAGCCCCATCATTTGGTGTCCTCCTGAAGGTTACAGGGCCATATATGAATTTCATAAAGGAAAGGAAGGGTCCGCTTTTGCACTTTTAGCTCAACATCATGGTTTCAGACCAATTTTTTATGCCCCTTCTCTAGCCTACTCTTTAACTGCACTCCATTAAGATCACTTGCTTTTCATGAGGACATGAAACAGGGTAAGCAGGGGAGTATGTTGAGTTACGAAATGGGTATGTATTTACTATTAAGTTCATCATCGTTTTCCTTTATCCTTATCTTTTTCATATCTTAATGCGCTAATATATTGAGGAATTATGGTAAGAAATGAAGGAATTATTTGTAGTTACGATTTAACCAACTTTTACCCTTCTTTATGCAGGAAAGAGACAAAAGGAGCGATTGCTGCTCCCTGACATTGGAACAACAGAATTCGATAACCAAACGAAGGAACACATTGGTTGCGAACAACTCTGAGAGCAAATCAGAGGGATCAGCGTGAAATAGAAAAGATGTCTTAAGTTAGAAATCGGTTGCAAATCCCTCAAGATCGGGAAATCCTGAGGGATCACATTTACCATTTACTCTTTACCCCTTTCTGATTATAAAAGAAAGCAATTGTATGAAGAAAGGGAGGAATCTCTGTTATTTTTCAATTTGTAAGTTTAATTACAGACTGCGTCGTGGGAGAACACGATTATATTATAATGCTACTCAAGTTCGATGATTAATATCTAATTTAAGTTGTTGTTTTCTCGCATTATCTAAAGTAACTTAGTAGTGCTCGCTGGCGGCTAAGGGCCTGACCCCTGGTGGAGTTAACTGCTTCCTTGTGTTATATTTTTTATTCTTCTAGAGTTTGGTTGGTTTGATAATTTCTTGTTTCCGTGATTTTATTTTATTAGTTGTTCATTACTTTCTTGTACCGAGATAGTATATGTTCTGTCTATAATTTACATCGCTATCATTTGATTTGAGTCTTGTTCATTATAGCGTGAATTATCTAGATAGTGCATTACATTGATTTAATCATCTGTAAGAGTTTCATTATTGCTATTAGACTCTCATAAGTGATATCATTCCTATCTTGATTGCTTTATAGAGATTTAGTATAGTTTAGATTGAATCAGCTCAGTAGAGGTGAGTTATTATTACTGTGCTCTCAGCTGATGATGCCGTTACTTGAATTGCTGTAAGATTTGATTTTAGTATAAGATTGAGCTTTGATATTCCCTTTAATAATTGCAATTGGAGTTTATTAGATGCTTCCATTTATTCTTGTGTCAATATTTATACTAAAATTTAGGAAACATTACTCTCTGAATTAATAGTAGCCACATACTGTGTACACTCTTGAAATAAGAGGACTTTCCTGGATTGATGATTAATGTGGGATAATTAGGAGTTTTAAAGGCACCTTCTATCACCCAATAGTACATCTAGGACAAAATATGGTCAGGGCTCTCTCTGCTTCCTCTTGCTTCCTTTTGACCTTCATTGTGTCGATTTTCAAAGCAAAGATGCACATCATGTCAGTCTTGAAGTCCTCTAGCATGTTTCCAATTTCATGTTTTATGAAGGTGGAAGAGGAAGGGGTATTTGATGTACTTTAGCTAGCTCTAACCTTCTTCATAATCATCCTAGAATGGTTTCAGAAAACAATTTGTAATTATTTCATAGGATTGTTGGTAGATATCTCCTCCTGATAGCATATTCAAGGTTTCTATCATCTCTTCACTGATCCCTTGAAGAAGTAAAATTTTAAGTGATGTAGGATCAAGAGTATAATTGGCTCTCTTATAGTTTAATTTAAATCTCTCTTCATAGTCTTCTTGGGATTCATCAGTTCCTAGAGTCATTCTAAATATTTCATCCTTAGTTTCCTTGGACCTACAGTAGTCTCTATATTTTTTGTTCAAGGTCTCTTCCATTTGTGCCCAGGTAGTGATGCTATCCCCAGGTAGAACCATGAACCAGCGCAAGGTTGCATCCTTAAGGGTGGATGGGAATAGCTTTAACTTATGATCATCAGAAGTGTAGTCATAACTCCTACAAACAACAAAAATTCAAACATGAATGTGTCAGGATCCTCAAAGTTAAGTCCATGGAAGTGTGGAAGAGCTGAGGGGCTAATTCTTTTCATCTTGGTTTCCCCATCTGCCTCTCTTATGGGAAAGATTCTCTGGATCCCAACCATGATTAAGATAGGTGAAGCAGGTCCCTCAGTTGAAACAAGGTCTTCTTCTTTTTCCCCAATAGGATCCTAAAAATATTCATAAGGCTCTCCTATAGGGGGTTCAATCTCACTACCACTAAAGAAGAGTGAAGGGTGGCTAGGAGGTGATGTGGGGGTTTTAGGTAAGATTTTTCTTTGAGTATTCCTACTCCTACAAGGCATAAAAATCAAATCTTTTTGTATTTTTTAAATATTTCTGAAATGACATGAAAAGAAAAGAAAGCTGAAAAAAATGCTAAAACAAAATCAAAACATCTACTAGACACCTCCTCGGCAATGACACCAAAAAGTGGTGAGCCCTGGTATTGCACCAAGAGTGCCGCAACTCCCAGGGGATACCCTTTTTTACTTTATCAACCCAGGGTTCGTACAAACTTGGAGGTGACAGTGCTATATACACAACACATGCATTCTATTCATGTCATCCTCTTCTGCTTTACAAAAGGGTGTTATTTCTTAAACTATGATAAAAACTAAAAAATTAAATTGTTGGAAGGAAATGGCAGAAAGGAAACTAACTTAATTTTCATAAAGGAAATGATGGAAATGAAAATAATTTAATGTGCAGAAAGGAAATGACAGAAGGAAACTAAATTAAATTGCTGAAAAATAATGACAAGAAGGAAACTAATCTTAAATTGTTGAAAGGAAACTAATTTAAACCACACTAAATGTGGCCAACCGGCCAAACACACCCTAATTATCTTATGCTCTATCTACCATGCTTCTATCCATGCAACTGAGCTATCCATGACTTAATTCTAATTGAAAAAGTGTTGATTTGTAGCTTGGAGAAGAAAGGGGTAAAGGTGCTAATGGAGGGATAAACACATGAAACCAAGCTTAGAACTGAAAAGAGTGGGTTTAAACCTTATTAAAGCTTTATTATGGCACAAAAAGTCTTTTGAGCAGAATGATTTAAAAACTGCGATGGCGAAGTTGCGATGGAGGGTGATCGCAATCAGTGTTTGAAGTGGTAAAGGTTATAGGAACAAAATAAAAAGTGTGATTCGCGATGTGCAATGCGGCGGATGATGTGGTGGTGGGATCGGAGGTGGAGTATGGGGCGATATCGCAATCGGTAGATAGGAGTGGTAAGTGTTAAAGGAAAAAAATAAAAAGTGTGATTTGCGAAGTGCGATGGGGTGAAAACTGCGAAGTGCGAAATGCAACAGGATAAAAACTGCAAAGTGCGAAATGCGATGTTGCAATCGCAATATTGCAAAGTTGGAGGGATAGCGGAAGTTTTGTTCAGGAAAAGTTGCAAGGTGCGATGTGCGATGGGTGATGTGGCTGTGGAACTGGCAGCGGAGTGTGATGACAGTATCGCAATCGGCAAAAAGGAGCAGTAAGTCTTAAAGAAAAAGGGAAAACGATGCGAAGTGCAATGCGGCGGAGTTATTGCAATCGGCGAAAAATAGCGATAAGTCTTAAAGAAAAAAGGAAAACGATGCAAAGTGCGATGTGAAATGCGGCAGAGTTATCGCAATCGGAAAAAAGGAGCGGTAAGTCTTAAAGAAAAAGGAAAAGGTTGCGAAGTGTGAAATGCGAAAAGGCCAAAGTTTGCGAAGTGCATATCAAAACTATCAACATAAGCATCCCCGTCTTTAGAGAGAGTAGGGTGACAAGAATTTGACTTACCCGGGACGATAGTCAAAGCAACAGGACCTCCCATATGAGATTGTATCTTCGCACCATGATAATCTATTTTCCCCTGGGCCCATCCAAATTTACTATGATTTTTCTTAGCATCCCCATGCCATCGATAACACTTATGCATCAAATGGCCCGTCTCATGACATAGATGGCAGTAGAATGGTACCTGCCAATAGTCTAGGCTCTATCGATATACCACACCATCCCATTGGAGACCAACATGAGCAGGTAGACCACCAGCAAAGGGAACCTCAACTAGAACCCATGCCACCCTTTTATCAAAAACCTTGATACATTTTGGATCCACATAGCGGCTCTTACCAAAGCTATCTCCAATTTCAGTAAAAACCCAGATGTTCCAGAATTAGAGGGGTATTCCGTGTAATTTTACCCAGATAAGGTGGTTTTTTGGAGCGTTCTTTGATGGATGAAAACTCGCATCCCATCAGTGAAGGGCTAGAAAAAATCTACAATGAACCCAAGTCCGGCTCATTACCCCCCCCACATCATTGTCTTTGATAAAGTGGAAACAGAACCACCCGTTTTCTAGCTTGCTAACCCATGGAAGGTAACCTAGAAGCTTACCCTAATATTCCAACAGTGAATTTAGCATGTTTATTTTTCTATGTTTTTCGAACTGCCACCTTCCAACGAGAGCCTGAGAAGTTAAACTTTCCACCGTTTCCCACATAACATTGCAGCCAAAGATGAGAAGATGACAACCCTCCGCCAGTTCGAAAGGCTTTGTCACACAGTGCGAAGAAGTCTTAGAAACGTTATTCGCCGGTGGAAGGGTAGAGACTGGCTGAAAATATTCAAGAGGGAGAGAATCATCTTCCCGACATTCTGATACAATAGTCCCCGAAAGGTTTGCATCTAGGGCCCCACGTGTATTGTGAGATCCACCACCCTTTTCCACCTCAATCTCATGCATAAAAGTCTTGTCGAAACTCACCTCTTCATATTCCGTAATGAATTTTGCCAACTCCATCATCACGAAAACCCACAATCATAAAAGAAATATTTACTACACTCACCCCGAGTACAGATGGCTCCCGATTCCAGATGTACTATGGAAAAATGGAGATTAAAACATCATGCAAACCATAGATTTTATAGCCTCCATCTAATAAAATGTATGGAAGAAGGAAGGGGTGGGAATCATCAGTGTCTGCCACGTCATTTAGAATTAACTCTCCTCCATAAAACTCAGAGAAATCCGGATCATCCCACCTGAAAAAACAATATGAATCAGAGGAGATAGATTAAATACTCACTCGCATAGGAAAAGTGCATTCGCCCATCGTGGTACTTTGATATGACCATTTGAAAATTATAGTATGCACTTCATAAATGGATAAAACCATCAAGACGATAGAAAATTAGATGGAAAAAAGAGGGTATGTATCGTCCACACCCACTGACTTTGTTAGCCTTTACTCCTTGCCTGATAAATTTGAAAAAAATTGATGAACTCGTTCCATTTGAAAACTGACCGGATAAAACAGAGGAGTTCTCCTCAGAACCTTCTCAGAAACCGGGCTGTCCAAAATGGTGATTAAGACTTCTCGATCAATACCATGATAGGATCATTAAAGAAAAAAAAGTCAGAGAGTGTATAGGTATCAGTGAGAAAAAAAACATCATAAGCAACCTCCAATGTTCCACTATTTTTTTCAAACCTGGATTTTCACACTCCTACATGGCCTTCTTATGATAAGAAACTAAACCCAGGAATAGGACCCAGAGGGAAGATCGTTTTGTTATACTTTGTCAGTTCCTCCCCCGCTTTAAGACAAGATATCATATAATGACTTGGATAGCATATCTTTCTCCCTCCACATATAAAGTGTTAGTCATCATGAATTTCCTAACTTGGACGAGCAGAGGAACTCAAAACCATAGTAAAAACAAAATGACATTGGAAGCACCCATAGAGAAACCAAAACATGGTCTTCCCAGGAGGATACTAGAAACCTCAAGAAAAAATTCTAAATATTTACTGTAATCTAAGATATATACATTTAAACAAGTTTTGCAAACTAACCCAAACTTGGC
The DNA here is from genome assembly GCA_034641835.2 of Pinus albicaulis. Classification (NCBI taxonomy): domain Eukaryota; kingdom Viridiplantae; phylum Streptophyta; class Pinopsida; order Pinales; family Pinaceae; genus Pinus; species Pinus albicaulis. The sequence continues at coordinate 296,445,064 of CM076578.1, forward strand.
CCATGGTGTGACTTGGTCGGTCATCGAAAACAAAATATCAACCCCCATCGACCCCACCCAGAAAAAAATAAAATAAATATTCCTCTATGGGGCCCTGGCTCTCCTGCGAGGAGTTCAAAACCCAGGAAAACTTTACATCTATTTCAATTTGCCTTTTTATTAAATTAAATTCACGAATTGTATTAACATTATATTGTAGTGTATTATCATTTAAGGAATTTTATTATCAAATTTAAATTTATACAATTTTATTAATTTTAGCTCATAAACTTTGATTTTAAAAATAATCTAAAATTTAAATATTATTTTATATATATTTAGTAAATTTAGTAAAAATTAATGACAAATTGTAATCTTAAAAAATAAACATTTAAAACATAATCTTACTTTTTTTTATTTTAAATGTATTACATATAAGGAAATATTAAAAAAAAAAAAAAATTTAATGATGCGAAATATTTAGAAACTTCAACACTGCATTTTTATGGATGTATAATTTCAAAACTCAGATAATTGCTTCTATATAATTTTATAATTTCAAAAATCAAATAATTGCTTCTATATAATTTTATAATTTCAAAAATTGTATTTTAGTAATTATAATATTGAGAAATTAAGAAATATAATATTAGAGATTAGTATGCTAGTGTTTTTTCTCTTATGAAAATTACACATGATATGAAATTCAAAGGTGTTTTCTTAAACAAATATTTTAAACTACATTTTAAAACTAACTTGGAATGGACTAATCTTTAAAGAGTGCTTCAACTTACAACTTTTTGACTAATTTGTGGCAGATTTCTCCTAACATTCTGGTTTCGGTTTTGAGGGTCGGGCTGATTTTTTCTTGGGGGAGCTCTATTTGTTAGATTGATCCTTTCCATCATTCTCTCTACTGTTATAACCAAAAAATCTATTTTAGCATCATCAAAAGATGTTGATGGTTCATCTTTCAATGTCACTCTCCTTTATATTCTTATCCTAGTTCTTTTTGCTAACAAATTGGCTTCTACACTCACTGTGTCTCTTTGCATTTCTTCTAAAGTTGCAAAGTTTCTCTCTCTTAGCTAATAAGACATGTCTGTCTCAAAGCCATCAGGGAATTTTATTAAGGCTAAACCTTGTGGTGGTTTAATTTTTGCAGGAATTGCATTATAAACACTATTGAATCTGGTGCAATAATCCTAGACACTTTCCCTGGGCACCCTCCTAATACTTTCATATTCTAATATAATCTGAAGAGGTCTATTTTTAACTTCCCATCTATTAAGGAATGACTAATGAAATGCAGGGAGATCATTAATGCTAGCAGGTGGAAAGTCTTTGAACCATTTTCTAACTTCTCTAGTAATAATTTGAGCAAATAACCTCATTTTAACATTTTCTTCATCAAATTCTTGGATATCACAACTATCATTCATCCAATCAACATGTTGTTGAGAAGTTATGGGTCTAGTACCATCAAACTAGGGTATCCTAGTTTGGTAGTCTTGTGGCATGTTTGCCAAAGGAGCTTAAAGAACAAGTGGATCATATCTTGCAGCCATTATGGGTATATGACGATGGATAATATGAGGATTGATTAAAGGTGGAGGTTGAATGAAAGGTGGAGGTTGAATTGAAGTTTGAGGTTGTGTTGAAGATGTAGGTTGAATTGTAGGTGAATATTGGGGAGAATATGGAGTTCGAGTTTCTTGGTGAGAAATTACAGGGGTGGTAGTGGAAACTATAGAATGAGTGGAAATTGATGATCTTGGATGAACAAATTGAGATGAAGTGGATGAAACTGAAAAATAAGTTAAGGCATAAAGTTCAAGATATTGTTGGATGTATGCCTCATGGAAAGATAGATCAAGACCTGACACTAAATTATGCAATTTATCAAAATATTGAAACATTTGAAGATCATTATCACGTTGGGATGAATGACGTCGCAAGGTAGACCGGTCTACCACAGTTTGGTCCACCCAATTTGCTGATTTGGTCCTAAAAATGTTATGCTCAAAAGGAAAATCAAACTCAATATCCTGTAAAGTGACAAAGTTCTTTGGAAGAGAATCTGCCCTAGGGGGAGGACTACTACTTCCTTGGATTTAAGCTAAACTTCTTCTCCTCAACAATTTTTTAGGATCATCAACAATAGTGGCAGGTTTAGGATCAAGATAAGATCTAGTATAAGCTCTTTTGGGAGCCAAAATTAAAATCTAAAGCACATAGTATTATTCACAAAAATGAAAAAGAAACAATCTCTTGAAATATTCCTAAAATACACTTCTTTTAACCAGGGAAAATGAATTCAAAGAAAATTAAAGTATTTTAAATTGTCCCCAATGGAGTGGCCACTATGTTATCATTCTGAAATTTTTGAGATTGTGAGAGTAAACACAAAGGAAAAAATCAAAACTTCTTTTCAAGTTGGGATCTAGCCCTACCAGCTTTAGAGAGGGATCTATCTATAAAATTTAACTTTGTTTTATGTACATTTTATGCTAGTTATGACTTGTGCAATTGTTTGTTTGCTTGTGATTTGATTGGATTGTTTGGTTGATTGAATTATTATAATTCCATTCGGATATGGAGTCTAAAAAATTACTGGATATGCATCAAACTTTAAAGGAGTTTCACATGGAAAGCTAGGTTACACTAGTTGGATCTTTCAAAATTTGAATGATATGAAATAGAAGAAAAGAAAAGGTTCAGTAGAAACTAAGGAGAAATTAAGAATTCCTTAATTTGACTTTAGAAGAAACCATAGAAATTACCTACCGCTGGAATAGGATGCATATGTCAGCAAATCCTATTCGTCACCATTTATGTAATGTAATTAAGATTTTTAAGAAATAACAATGAAAGAAAACACTTAATAAACACATGAAAATGAGAAACACATCACCAATTCGTACACCACATGAATCATGTGAAGAATTTCCTTCTACTATTGATGAGTCCAACAACCAAAAAATTATAATAAATTGAGAAAATTATATTCCACAACCAACACTGAATACTTAAAAGCATGAAGTATTTATACAATAAATACAAAATCGTTGTCTCAATAGACAATGTATATTTAACGATAATCTAAACAAAATATATGTTTCTGCAAAGTGTTAGGTCTCTGTAATTTATTAGCAAGATTGGGAGAGTCCAATCACAGAGTTAACATCATTTCAACCAACTTTGGGATTCTAGGATCTAGCCCTCCTGAATCCGGAGAGGGATCTCTCCAATATGTACAAAGATGGATATTATCTTTGAAGTTTAGGGTAATGATATTGGGCTAGTTATGAAGGCCACGGGTTTCGTTTTGTTTTGGATGGTTGAGCATGAAATGTTACTTGAGGGGAAAATCCTAAATGCAAAAAGTTTCAAAAGTGAGAAGTTGCAAGTAAATAGAACAGATTTGGCAGACAGATAGATATAACGCTGGTTTTTAGTCCATTGGGCTATGGAGTCATATCTGGGCTTTAATTGAACAAAAACATCAAGTGTGATCCAAGGGGCAAGTCATCTATGTCTAAGGATTTCTTTAAATTTTGATTTATGGAATGGAGTGATACACTAAGAAGAGGAATTAGACAGATGCAGAACGAAGAGCAGCCTAGGATCTGATAAGTACTTTTAAACCAGTCAGCCTTTGGCAAACACTTAAGGAGGAAACGAAAGCAGACTAGGATCTGGTAAGTGCTTTTAAACCAACCAGCCTTTGACACACTTCCAATAGAAAACATACAAAACAAGGGGAAACACAAAGATAACACGGAATGGTCTAAGATCTAGCAAGTGCTTCTAAACTAGCCAGCTTTTAACACATTCCAAGGGAAACAATCTGTTAGTTATGCAGACAAGTCTGGGACGAGGGCTAACCATATCTTCCTTCAGTTCATCATCACATAACACATGCGTAACATTCCAAAATAATATTGACTAGGACGATGAATGAGAGAACACAAGCATTCATACCTAAAAGCCAATTAAGTCATTCTAAATATACAGATTTGGGAAGAAAACATTCCAAATAAAGATTTCTCGGCCCGAGAGAAGATTCTTGATATACGGAGTCCTAACCATTTGTTTAAGCTGTTCTTTACGGTGGAAAGTAAATAATATGAAAACGAAATAAAGCAAACAGGATTACAAATGAGAATAACATCACCGAGTGATATAGATCAGGATCCATGAAAGCAGTAACATATTGATGTCAAACCTGACTACAAACTTTAAGTCCAAGTAACTGATCTGACAATCATCTTCACTATTCAACCTAACTACTCTAGCACAAACAGAGCTTCAAGGGCCAGTGAATACTATGTACAAATAGAAGTCTCAAGCTCAAGTGTATTTCAAAGTTCTGCAACCAACCCCTTTCTCATCTTCTGTAGAAGTATTTATAGGAAGATGAGGAGGTGAGATTTTAACAAAATATCTCAAAGACAGTTAATGCAAAGTGAAGACTTCTCGGCCTTTTGAGAGGCATCGATTGGAGAAATTACAGGTGGAAGTGCTGCATTAACTTTTACATTTATGATTTAAAACTCGAAGTGAGTTTCATTTGACTTTGAGGCTCATATGCTGCGTTTTGGAGTAACTCTGCAGATATTTATTCATTGGTTTCCTTGCAGAAGTAACTCCCTGGCTGTGCTGGAGGCGGATATCCGATTTTATTCAATAACTCAGCCTTTGGTTTGAATGGTTTGAGGCACCAGGTGGCTCGGTGGTAGCTGAGGAATCAATTCGCCTCAGATGTGGCGGTGGAGGCTTTTCCTTTGTGGTCTTTTTGATTTTCTATTAATTCTATTTTAAGTTTGGGAATTAGACTTTTGATATTCAACCTTAAGCGTGATCCCCAAATTTGTCTTCGATCTTCAATCTCTTGTGTCTTTGTCTTTGCTTCCTCTCTTTTAAAATGCGTTAAACGCGAGTGTCTTGTCAATGCCGAGCCGCGCGAGCCTTAAGATGCTCGAGCGCCCATGGAGGCAGCCGTCATTCATTCAAAAATGGCTGTTGAATGGTTCTTTTCACAAGCCCGGTCAGACTGCAGGAGATCGTCATTCCCATCCCTCGCTTTCCTTCGTTCTATAATGGAAAACCATTAGAACACCTGCAAAACACAACAATCAGTTAAGAAATCCTGCGGGAATAGGTTAAAACTGCTTCGGATGGCGGGGGAGGAGCGTAGCCGTCGGATGAAGGCGACCAATGGTGGAGATCTGCAAAGAAAGGCAAAAGGATAGCGGGAGAAGAATAAGGAGGAGCAGTTTTGGACCGTCCGATCTTGGACACGTGGATGGTCCAGATTTAATCGGAGGGTCTCAATCGGAGGTGGCACAAAAGGGGATGCGATTGAACTTCCAGTGCGATTAAGCGCTGGCCGTTGATCTGCAGATCAGATCGACGGCGGAAAACGAATCGGCGGGCTTTGAAATGGCGGTAGGACTTGTGATCGGAGGGAATAAGGACCGTTGGATCTTCGGGAAATAGACGGCTGCGATGCAATCGGGAGGCGAACAGGAGGACTTGCGATTGCGATCGGAGGGGACAGAGCGATTGAGCGCTGATCGTCGGATCACGGGAAGGATGGACGGTCAGGATTGGATCGGAGGGGAAACAAAAGGACTTGTTATCAGCGATCGGAGCGCTGTTGCGATTGAGCGCAGACCGTAGATCTGGGCGGAAACGGATGGTGGAGATTTAATCGGAAGGGCAATGCGATCGGGAGAGGACCGTGATCGGAAGCTGCGATGACTGTCGAATCTGGGGAGAATGGACGGCTGCGATGTAATCGGAGGATCTCAATCGGGAGGTGCGCAATGAGTGTTGCGATTGCGATCGGAGGGACGGGTGCGATTGAGCGCTGACCGTCGGATCGGCGGGGAAATCAACGGCCAGGATTTAATCGGGGCACGTAATCGGAGGAGGAGCAGAGGGACCTGCGATCAGCGGATGGCCGTCGGATCGCGGGGAGAATGGACGGTGGAGATTTAATCGGGAGGCCTCAATCGGGGGGCGGACTTAACATGTTCCGATTGCGATCGGGAATGGGTTTGCGATTGGCGTTCCGCCGTCGGATCAAAACAACAGATCGACGGTGAAAAACCTGTCGCGGGACTTTAACGTTATAAATGGATCGCATCGGGGATTTTCAACGTTACAAAGGGATTTCTCACCCGCCCGACTTCCGATTGCGATTAGCGCCTGGGACTTAGGCGCTTGGTCCCGGCGCGGGGTTACATGTGGGGAAGTGGTTAAGGGGCTAGCGGGAAAGGGGCCGGGCCTTATAATAAGGTCGGGAAGTGGGTTTTGGGCCCATTTTAATGGATTTTAAAGGTGAAGGAGGGGAACGATAGAGAAATTTTTAAAGGGGATTTGGGGGAAAATGAGGAGTAAATGGGGAAGTAGAAGGGGAGAAAAAAGGGAAGTAAATGAAGGTTTCTTCAGCAGTTTTTTACAGGAAATCAGCAGAATTAATAGGCAAAGTAATGTAGATTTTGGACAGAGGCATGAGGCCTACAAGGAGTCTTCAAGAGCCAACAAATTTTAGTAATGAAAAAATTGTTCCTTGAAGGCTCAAAACAGATTTAGCCACCTTTTGGTATAACAAAATATTATAGGTGGCTAACAGTGGCTCCACTTGGGGATGGTGCCTTCTTGAAGGCATCAAGAATTCAGACTTGACCTCTGGGAGGCTGTCTACTTGCCTCATCCTTTGGGATGTCCTTCTGTGATTGAATGATCTTCTCTAAAAACATATTTGGCAGCCATGAAAGCAATGGACCTTTATCAACAAGCTTGCTACCTACCCAATCCTACAGATCTAACATTTTTTCTTCATCAGAGTGCACTTGGATTGGCAAACTCTATTCACAACATTTTATTCTTTTGAAAGCAGGAAATCTAATCTATCTCTAATCCTTATTTCTCCCTGAACTCAGATTAAACAGTTGAGCTCAGATATTTCTCTACCTATGCTACTGTTTGTTGGGATTAAACAGTCCAACAAACTTTCATTCTCTAAATTCTACAACGGAAATTTAAAAATAGTCAAGCCAAGATTGGACTGTTTGACTTGCTATGATCTATGGCATAAAGACAAGCTGCACATAGATTATTATTTGCAGAAAAATTTAAATCAAAATAGAAGGCTTAAGATCTGAAAATTTTCTCATTATGGCCTTCTTTCATATTCACAGCTCTGTTTTTTCTTTTCAGTGAGCTATCTTTGCTTCTCTTATGGTTCAAGTTTTGAGTGAATTAGAACCAGGTCTTTTCTCTCTGACTCAGAAATTAGAGTAGCTTTGAGTCAGTTCTTTGGAAACTTTGGTTCAGATTTTGAGTTTGTTTGAACCTTCATTTCTACCCTACTCTATCTACTGATAAGCCAAGATTAAACAGTTTGGCAAAATCAAATTTGCTACCCTATCAGCAGAAAATTGAAAGCTAATTGGTCAAGATTAAACAGTTTGGCCAATCAGAAGTGTGTTTCAAGGAGTGGCATTTAAGCTTGCACACTTTCAGATTCATTTCTCTTTTTTGGCATGGGGCCTTGCCTTTCTTGTTTTTCATTTCTGACCTCTTTTCTTTCTTTCTTTGTTTTGTATTTTTTGATTTTTCATAACTTTAAATGCAATGGTGGATGAAGTATTTACAATGGAAAAGGTAAAAAGGCTTCAAAATTTAGAATAGCTTAAGAAAAGTAATGTTTAAGCATCCTGCCATTGACAGGACCCCCAAACAATTCTGTTCCATTCAGTCCTTGTAAGAAGAATGCATTGTTCCCAGCAACTGAATGAATGGAGTAAGGGCCAAGCCATAGATTGTCAAATTTACCATGCTTTCCCTTGTCTTCTCTCTTTGAGTCCCACTTTAAAACTTTGTCCCCAATCTTGAAATTGCTGGCCTTTGTTCTTCTGTCAAAAAGCTTCTTAATGCTGTCCTGTTTCTGCAATGTTTTATTGTACACTTCCTCTCTGATTTGCTGAAGATGAATGGTTTGATTTATTCTTCTGATCATGTCATTATCTTCAGTCTGCAATTCTTGGATAAACTTCATAACTGGTACACCAAGGCTACTAGGAAAGATTGCATCTGTACCATAGACAAGTTGAAAAGGTGACATACCAATAGATTTCTTCAAAGTTAATCTGTCAGCCCAAAGTGCATGGATAAGCTTGGTGTGCCAAGAATTCTTGTTGTCCTCCAACAGTTTCTTTATTATGTTCACTAAGCTTTTGTTGGAAGACTCTGCGAGTCCATTACCCTGAGGATAATAGGCTGTGGAGTGTCCCAATGTTATCTGGTACTTGTGACAGAATTCCACCATTTTCTTGCTTCTAAATGCTGCTGCATTATCCGTGATGATCTTGGTAGGGCAGCCAAATCTGTAAAGGATATTGGTTTCTATGAACTTGATAATAACTGAATCATTGGCTTGCCTACAAGGAATGGCTTCTATCCATTTAGTGAAATAGTCTGTGGTAGTAAGGATCCATCTATGCTGGGCAGAAGATGAGGGATGGATTTCACCTATGAAGTCAAGTCCCCACTGTTGAAAAGGAGCTTCAACAGTGATTGGATGCAGAGGAAGAGGTAATAATTTTCTCTTGCCCTCAAACAATTGGCATTTATGGCAAGTAGTTGTCATTTTGTGAACATCAGGAAAAAGGGTGGGCCAAAAGAAACCAGCCCTCAAGATTTTGTTGGCTGTTGACTTCCAATACAAATGGCCTCCACACTCTCCTTCATGAAATTCCTGCTTAATCTTCTCTGCATCAAACTCAGGAAAACATTTAAGCAATATAGCACTAGCATTTTTCCAATAAAGACACCTATCTACAATGCAATGGTTTACTGCTTTCAGCTTTAAGAACCTTGCCTTCATTTTCGATAAACCAGGAGGCGTGTTTAAATTAAGCAACACATAAACAATATCAGCATACCAAGGGGAATTCAGAAAATGGTTTTCAATAATGGGAGTTGAGAATTCTTCTTGGCTGTCCAAAGCATTAATCACATTAATATCAAGAACTTCAAAATTGGATTCAGCCATTAATCTAGCTAGACCTTGGCCTTTGATGAGTTTAGTGGGTTTTATCTCTAAATCATATTCGAGAATAACAACAATCCACTTGCCTCTCTTACCATCTGGGTCCTGTGTTAAAATATCTTTTACAACCGAATTTGGGACAAAGGCAATGATGTGTGAGTGAAGGATGTATACTCTGAAGTCTTTTAATGCTTTAACCAAAGCAAAAGCTTGCTTTTCCATAATATTATACTTCAAAGGGGCATCCCTCAATGCCTTGCTAAAGAATGCAATAGGCTGCTCTTGTCCTTGTGGATTTTTCTGTAAAAGGACAGCAGCAATGGTATGTTCTGATGAAAATGAGAAGATATAAAAATCTTTTGAAAAATCAGGGCTTATGAGAACCGGTGTTTTGGTTAATGCTTGTTTCACCAGCTCAAAGGATGTCTTTGCTTCCAAGGTCCATTTTATCCCTCGTTCCTTCTTCAACATGTTTGTGATATTTCTAAGGAGTTCTGCCAAATTAGGGATGAACCTTCTTAAAAAGTTAATCTTTCCAATGAAAGACTGCAGCTCTTTGATATTTTGAGGATGAGAGATTTGCAATATAGCCTCAATCCTCTTTGGATCTATCTTTATACCCTCTTCTGAAATAATGTGTCCAAGAAGCTTACCTTCTTGGAGACCAAATAGTGTCTTCTTAGGGTTTAAAGATATTCCAAATCTTTTGCACTTCTCGAAAACTTTTCTCAAATGTTCTAAATGTTCTTCATCTATTTTTTAAAACACAGTGACATCATCTAGATAGATAATGATGAAGAAACCCAATTCTTCCGAGAATGCTATGTCCATGGCTCTCTGAAAGGTTGCTCCAGCGTTCATTAGACCAAAAGGCATCTTCACATACATGAAAGTGCCCCATGGAGTAGTGAAAGTTGTCTTTAATTGATCAGCAAGGTGAACTAAAATCTGATTATACCCTGAATAGCCATCAAGCAACGAAATCCTTTTAGACCCCACCACCCTTTGTAAAATGTGATCCATTTTTGGCAAAGGGTAGTTGTCTTTTAACGAAGCTTTGTTTAAGTCTCTAAAGTCTATACAAAGCCTGATTTCTCCAGTCTTCTTCCTAACGGACACCAGATTAGATACCCACTCAGAATATCTAATAGGGACAATAATGCCAACATCGTGCATCTTCATGATTTCCTTCTTAACCAATGGCAACTGGACAGGGTTTATTCTGCGCAGTTTCTGTTTGAATGGTTTTTGGTTTTCTTTAAGAGGGATTTTGTGCTGTATTATTTCAGTGTCATAGGATTTGAGATCTTCGTAACTCCAAGCAAAAACATCAGAAAATTCTTTGAACAACTCTAAGTATTTGAGTTTAATGTGAGCTGGCAAAGTTTTGGACAACTTGATCATTTTCGGTTTTTCCTCACTGCCTATATTGCACTCCTCTACTTCAGTTTCTACAGGTTCCAGTTTTGGTTTATTGGCCACATCGTTAAAATCGAACAACTCCTCTAAAGGCGTTAGACCACTTGGAAGTTTTTCATCTTTAGAATGCAGAATTTGTAATTCTTCCGTTTCTAACTCTACACTTAATTCTGTTTTGCTCCTAAGTTCGCTAGACAATAGGTTAGTATTGGCAGGTTGAGGAGACGATTCTTCTTCACCAAGAAAGTTTTCTTCACTGCAGTCTGTATCATAATCTGAATCTGAACTGTGCAGTTCGAACTCATTTCTGAATTGCATGAAGTCTTCTATTTGTTTGTCATTGTCAAACACTTGCCAATATTTTTTGTTATCAGGCACTGCCGGTCTAAATTTTATCGGAGTTGTGTTGTCTCCAGTCTCATATGGCGTTAGACATGTTCTGGCCGCAAAAGCTAAATTGTGGGCCATAATGTTGTTTTTCCTTGGGATGAAACTCAGGTTTGACTCCTCAAATGTTGTCAACAGATCCATGACATCATTCCGATAGGCTCTAAGTCTGGGATGATTTGCATTATACTCCCCATTGACTTGCCTAATGATTAACTCAGAATCCCCGTACACATTAATTCTTCTGGCTCCTAATTTCTTCAAGAGATGCAAGCCTAAGAGAAAGGATTCATATTCTGCTATGTTGTTGGAACACTGAAAGTTTAATTTTCATGAGATGCATTCTGTGTGGTTGTTTTCAGTGTTAATGATCCAAACCCCTGCACTAGCATTATTTCTAGTGCATGACCCATCAAAATACATACTCCATAAAGGACTGTCTTCGGTTTCGTCTGTTTGGCGATTGTCCTTTTTAACTATGGTGCCTTCTGACTATTCATGATTAGCAGCACCCAATTGAATTTGTTTTGACTCCTCAAATTCTTCAATAGATTGAGGGATGATTCCAGAAATGTTAGGGGTATTTTCTGGGTTGTTAAGTCCTAAAACAATGGACTCATAACCGGTAAATCAAGACCTATGCTTTGTTTACTAATGTTTTCACATGTGGCAAACTGTTTGGACACTTCTGCGTTATTATACTCTTCTTCCCTGTCGGCCTTTAATTCTGTTAAAGTGACTTGCTCACTAGGAGTTTCATTGTTAAACATGATAAAATAATCAAGGCCTGTATTGACAAAATATATAGGAGAGTTTCGTGGTCTGTCTTGACTTGTAACCGTGTATTGCATATGAGACTCCCTATAAAGTCTTCTGGTCTGATTGAAAACCGGGATGGTCGCATATGTCATGTCCATCTGCATAGTCCCCTGTAACTTAGCTCCCCAGGATCTTGATAATAACATTCCATACTTTGGGGGAACATCAGCCACGACAATGTCCATGAGTAAACATTTGGCTGGAATCTGGGCTAGGTTAACACAGAGGTCTTTGATCAACCCTAGACATTTTACTCTATTTGAGTCAAAGGAGTATAGGTATTTGTAGGGTCTGGTGATTTCTAAACCAAGGCTCTCCATCACAGCTTTAGGCATTAAATTATGAGAAGCCCCAGAATCATGCATAGCGTTGTGTAGAATTTTGTCATGAATGTTCAAACTCACATAGAAGGGAGGAACTGGTCCTTCTTGAAACTTCCCTTCAATCTTAGGGCCAAAAATCAACTCTGGTAGGTCGTCACTAAGATTAACTGTATCTCCATTTTCCTCTATATTTAAAACCTTCAAAATTTGGTTCCTATATACATGTTGGGCAGCTAACTCAGTTAATGGAACAGAGATCTTGATCTTTAAGATTTCTTGTTCAAGGCTGAAAGGGGTTTGACTCTTTGAAGCACTTGTTTCAACCTTATTAGCTGCCACTCTATCAACAATCACAGCTTGCTAATTCGTTTTACTTGACACAACTGTTGTATAAGGAGTACTAGCTGAAGTGTTAGTACTGCTGATGTTTTCACTCTGTTTTTCAGAATTTTGAGTGTTTTTCTCCTTATCCTTATCAGAATTAACAACCACTGTTTTGTTTTTTTGTTTGGCTGTTTTGGGTTTAGCTGCGGTGCTGCTTTGAGAGGATTTGTCAGAGGTTTTGGTGTTTGGGGCTTGTTGACTGGTCTTGCTTCTAAGGTCATATTCTCTTTGAGGTTCTATGACGACATTTTCCATGTCCTGATAATAATTTCCATTATCATCTCTTTTGTCGTCGTAAGGTGTGTAAAGACCCTATTTTTTATCATAATGAACCTCAAAGTCATCATCCTCTTCCCCAAACATGTTGATATCGTCTCCCCCTGTTATGTCTTCTGTTTCTTCAACCTCACTTACATAGTTTTGATGAAAGGGAGGAGTGATCTGTTGATCATCATCCCTGGGTCTGTTTGGAGGTTGGTTCATTCTAACATTCTGATTTTGGTTCCTATTTTGAGGAGCAGTTTGATTTTGATTTGCTTGTGCTCTCTTAATTATGCTCATCTCTTTCATCATTTCTTCCATCATTCCCTCTATCTTTGAGCTTGAAGTGGAAGGGGTTGATTCCTCTCTAAAAGATACTCTCTTCTCGCTCTTCATTCTTGCTCTTTTCTCCATCAAGTTTACTTCCACAGAAAGAGCACCCCTTTGCATGTCTTCAAGGGTTGCAAAAACTCTTTCTCTAAGTGAATATGTCATGTCTGGATCAAACCCTTCAGGAAATTTGTTTAAAGCTGAGCCCTGAGGAGGTTTTAGTTCGAGGGAAAGTGCATTATAGACGCTGTTAAATCTGGTACAATAAGATTGTACACTTTCCCCAGGGTTCCTACGGAGATTGTTATAGTCGGCAAGGACTTGGAGAGGATTCTTTCTCACTTCCCACTTATTTAAGAATGTTTGATGGAAGCCTTGGAGGTCGTTTATACTACGGGGTGCTAAACCTTTAAACCATTTTCTTACTTCTCCCCCTAAGCTCTGAGCAAACAGTCTGAGCTTGATAGAATCATCATCGATTTCATTTCGATCAAAATAGTCATTCATCTTATCCACATGTTGTGATGCAGTTGTAGCATTATTGGCATCATATAATGGAATTTTGGACTGATAGTCCGGTGGAAGATTGACTAGTGGTATATTAAGGGCTAAGGGAGCATACCATGTTGCCATGGCAGGAGGTGGAGGTGGATTTACAGAAGGGAAAGTGGGCTGAGGTGAAGTGGTTTGAATAGTGGATGTAGGGTGAGTAGAAGTGGATGGACCAGGAGTAGACCGTTGAGATGATCTTGGATGGGAAACACCTAAATTGTGAAGGAAATGTAAATCAGGAGGTGTCGTTTACCTGCTACCAGGATGTTCACTTGTTTCAGGAGATGAAAGTGAAGATTCAGAGTCTAACTGGATTATATCATCAAATGACCTAGTCCTAAATGGGTTCACTAAATCAGTTTGTGATTGTTGCAGAGCTGAAAGATTTTCAGGGACTGATTTAGCTCTCAAGGGTGATCTGAAAACAGTTAATAATTTAACCTTAGGAGGCTTCAGAAGGATACTTTCCGGATTATCAACTATCTCAGGTGGGTTAGGGTCTGGGTGGGCTCTAGTGTGAATCTTTTTAGAAGCCACTATGCTGTGTTGTTTAGACCTAAAACGAGAAAAGTTCAACCGGCTATGACAGTCTTGGAGAGGTTAACCAATCTGCTTTTACAATTTAAAATCCCACGGTCCTCTAAGTGAGTTCGAATGGTTTTATTAATGATAAGGGTTCTTCCCAGTGGAGTCTCAAGGTCTGCTGGGATTGTGGAGTCGCCAAGTGGAAATTTTTAGCTCCTTTCAGAGGTAAAAGGTCTTATGGTCCACCACCATGTTTATTTAATTCCAATCTGAAATATTTTTAGTTTTTTCTAAGTCATTTTTCAGTTTTGTGGTTGTTAAGAATATCCTAACTTTGTTTCAAAACTTAGCTAAGGTTGCGAGACAAAGGCAGTCTACTCTTATGGCTAAGCCAGCTGATTTTCCAAGGTTAGATAATAACTTAAAAGAATCCTAGGGTTGACCTAGTTTGTCACTGATTCAATTGAGCTTCATCTTAATTACCATTTCTCGATAGTGCTTGAAAAGGATGCTTTTGACTCACAAGATGTTATGAAGATTCTGGGTAAGGGCTCCCCAGTGGAGTCGCCAGAAATGTTAGGCCTCTGTAATTTATTAGCAAGATTGGGAGAGTCCAATCACAGAGTTAACATCATTTCAACCAACTTTGGGATTTTAGGATCTAGCCCTCCTGAATCCGGAGAGGGATCTCTCCAGTATGTACAAAGATGGATATTGTCTTTGAAGTTTAGGGTAATGATATTAGGCTAGTTATGAAGGCCACGGGTTTTGTTTTGTTTTGGATGGTTGAGCATGAAATGTTACTTGAGGGGAAAAACCTAAATTCAAAAAGTTCCAAAAGTGAGAAGTTGCAAGTAAATAGAACAGATTTGGCAGACAGATAGATATAACGCTGGTTTTTAGTCCATTGGGCTATGGAGTCATATCTGGGCTTTAATTGAACAAAAACATCAAGTGTGATCCAAGGGGCAAGTCATCTATGTCTAAGGATTTCTTTAAATTTTGATTTATGGAATGGAGTGATACACTAAGAAGAGGAATTAGACAGATGCAGAACGAAGAGCAGCCTAGGATCTGATAAGTACTTTTAAACCAGTCAGCCTTTGGCAAACACTTAAGGAGGACACGAAAGCAGACTAGGATCTAGTAAGTGCTTTTAAACCAACCAGCCTTTGACACACTTCCAATAGAAAACATACAAAACAAGGGGAAACACAAAGATAACACAGAATGGTCTAAGATCTAGCAAGTGCTTCTAAACTAGCCAACTTTTAACACATTCCAAGGGAAACAATCTGTTAGTTATGCAGAAAAGTCTGGGACCAGGGCTAACCATATCTTCCTTCAGTTCATCATCACATAACACATACTGAAAGTAACATTCAGAAATAATATTCAGCTAGGACGATAAAATGAGGGAACACCAACATTCTCATACCTAAAACTGAATTAAGTCATTCCTAAATAACACAGATTTGGAAGAAAACATTCGAATAAAGATTTCTCAGCCAGAGAAGGTTACTGATATACAGCAGGTCCTAACCCTGTTTAAACTGTTCTTTACAGTGGAAAATGAAACAATATGAAAACAGAAATAAAACAACAAGTTACAAATGAGAATAACATCACCGTCAATATAGATCAGGATCCCATGAAACAACTTTTATATTGATGTCAAACCAACTACAAACTTCAAGTCCAATGTTTCAGTTCAGCAATCATCTTCACTATTCAACCTAACTACTCTAGCACAAACAGAGCTTCAAGGGCCAGTGAATACTATGTACAAATAGAAGTCTCAAGCTCAAGTGTATTTCAAAGTTCTGCAACCAACCCCTTTCTCATCTTCTGTAGAAGTATTTATAGGAAGATGAGGAGGTGATATTTTAACAAAATATCTCAAAGACAGTTAATGCAGAGTGAAGACTTCTCGGCCTTTTGAGAGGCATCGATTGGAGAAATTACAGGTGGAAGTGCTGCATTAACTTTTACATTTATGATTTAAAACTCGAAGTGAGTTTCATTTGACTTTGAGGCTCATATGCTGCGTTTTGGAGTAACTCCGCAGATATTTATTCATTGGTTTCCTTGCATAAGTAACTCCCTGGCTGTGCTGGAGGCGGATATCTGATTTTCTTCAATAACTTCGGCCTCTGTTTGAAAGGTTTGAGGCAACAGGTGGCTCCCGTGGTAGCTGAGGAATCAATTTGCCTCAAATGCAGCGTTGGAAGTCCTTTCTGACTGACAGATCTTTTTGATTTTCTATTAATTCTGTTTTAGTTTGGGGAATTAGACTTTTGATATTCAACCTTAGCCGTGATCCCCAAATTTGTCTTCAATCTTCAATCTCTTGTGTGTTGTCTTTCAAAACTTATACTCTTTTAAAAAATGCGTTAAATGCAGTGTCTTGTCAATGTGCATAGCCGCGCAGGGCCTTCTAAGATATCGGCGCCCATGGAACGCCGATCAAACATTCAAATGAAGCCCTGTTGAATGGTTCTTTTCACAAGCCGAAGGCACGGGAATCGTCATTCCCATCCCTCGCTTTCCTTCGTTCTATAATGGAAAACCATTAGAACACCTGCAAAACACAACAATCAGTTAAGAAATTCTGCGGGAATAGGTTAAAACTGCTTCGGATGGCGGGGGAGGAGCGTAGCCGTCGGATGAAGGCAACCAACGGTGGAGATCTGCAAAGAAAGGCAAAAGGATAGCGGGAGAAGAATAAGGAGGAGCAGTTTTGGACAGTCCGATCTTGGACACGTGGACGGTCCAGATTTAATCAGAGGGTCTCAATCGGAGGTGGCACAAAAGGGGATGCGATTGAACTTCTAGTGCGATTAAGCGCTGGCCGTTGATCTGCAGATCAGATCGACGGCGGAAAACGAATCAGCGGGCTTTGAAATGGCGGTAGGACTTGTGATCGGAGGGAATGAGGGCCGTCGGATATTCGGAAGGAGGCCGGGCTGCCGATGCAATCGGAGGCGAACGGAGGGACTTGCGATTGCGATCGGAGGGACGAGCGATGGAGCGGCCCAGGTCGGTCTGAGATGGACGGTCGGGATTGGATCGGAGGGGAAACAAAAGGACTTGTTATCAGCGATCGGAGCGGCGCTGTTGCGATTGAGCGCGGAGCCGTCGTCTGGGCGGAAACGGATGGTGGAGATTTAATCGGAAGGGGAAGCGATGCGATCGAGAGAGGACCGTGATCGGGAGTTGCGATGACCGTCGGATCAGAAGGGAGATGGACGGCTGCGATGTAATCGGAAGATTTCAATCGGGGCGGCGCTCATGCGACTTGCGATCGGAGGGACGGGTGCGATTGAGCGCTGACCGTCGGATCGGCGGGGAGATCAACGGCCAGGATTTAATCGGAGCACGCAATCGGAGGAGGAGCAGAGGGACTTGCGATCAGCGGAGGGCCGTCGGATCGCGGGGAGAATGGACGGTGGAGATTTAATCGGGAGGCCTCAATTGGGGGGCGGACTTAACATGTTCCGATTGTGATCGGGAATGGGTTTGCGATTGGCGTTCCGCCGTCGGATCAAAACAACAGATCGACGGTGAAAAACCTGCCGCGGGACTTTAACGTTATAAATGGATCGCATCGGGGATTTTCAACGTTACAAAGGGATTTCTCACCTGCCCGACTTCCGATTGCGATTAGCGCCTGGGACTTAGGCGCTTGGTCCCGGCGCGGGGTTACATGTGGGGAAGTGGTTAAGGGGCTAGCGGGAAAGGGGCCGGGCCTTATAATAAGGTCGGGAAGTGGGTTTTGGGCCCATTTTAATGGATTTTAAAGGTGAAGGAGGGGAACGATAGAGAAATTTTTAAAGGGGATTTGGGGGAAAATGAGGAGTAAATGGGGAAGTAGAAGGGGAGAAAAAAGGGAAGTAAATGAAGGTTTCTTCAGCAGTTTTTTACAGGAAATCAGCAGAATTAATAGGCAAAGTAATGTAGATTTTGGACAGAGGCATGAGGCCTACAAGGAGTCTTCAAGAGCCAACAAATTTTAGTAATGAAAAAATTGTTCCTTGAAGGCTCAAAACAGATTTAGCCACCTTTTGGTATAACAAAATATTATAGGTGGCTAACACAGAGTAATAGGCTACATGTACAACTACCGTGGAGAGGTGGCTCTACTTTGGAGAAGTATGTTGGTGAGATAGATTGTTCTTGTGTTGCGCTGTTTGTTGTGATGGAAGACCCTATAATTGTATCCTAATTACCAATCAGTGTAGTAATTCACACAACTTGTCCCATCTGTCTTCATTCAGAATGGTTAATTTGGTTACCTTCCGGTAAATCTCATCAACCTCAGTATACTTTGCAAATGTTGGCATTACCATGAAGATGTGATTTACCTCATGCTGAATAAATAAATAATTTCCCATTGCTTCTAGGAATTCTCTAATTATCATGCTGCCTTTGATATTAGAAAATTTGGAGCTAGCTCTAGCTACTTCCTTCAGATTTTGAATATAATCTTCTTGAGTAATTAATTTATCATTAATTATGAATAAAATGGGTAACCCTTTCTGATTTAAAGCTTCTATCCTGCTGAAAAACATGTTTACTGCTACTTCCAGGCTTTGACACTTTTCCTCCAACTGAGTAATAAGATTTTTTTTAGTCAGAGTCTTCTTGACCTCCAAAATGGTTTATGTCCTATCATCAATTCCTAAATCATACAACTCATACTTATTCTTTGAATTTAGGAACTTGATGATGTTTGTAGCTTTGGTAGGCATGTCACCTAATTGTTCTCTGATTTCTGTAATGGCATCTATTGCTTTCTTTATCAAGTCCTTCTACTAAAAAATGATATGGATACATGGCTAGATTTCAGTCATATAATTCTGACATGGCCAGATTTTAGTCATATAAGTCATGTCAAAATGATTTCCTTGGCTTAGGCCAAGGTCTATCCAATAGCTGATTCTCTCTCTGATTTTCGTAGCCTTTCTATAAGCCTTTGAGATTTATGAGCTTCAGCCAAAAGTGAAGCCTCACTCCTGTTCTTCTGATCTTGTAGTGCTTTAACTTGTCCCTGCAATTTCTTTATTTCCTCAATATGAGTGGAAAAATTATCAACAACCTTTGTTAATTGGTCAACAACCTTTGTAGATTGTGCAGAATGTGTAGTTGATGTTGCAGATGCCGTGGTGGGAATTGTTGTGAGGTACAACATCGAGAGTCACCATGGACACTTTTGAACTCTGCTCCTTTTCCTTAATTATCCTCTCTGGCTCTTAATTATCCTCTCCAGCACTATCTCTGTTTGTTTGATCTGAGCATTTTGTTCCATGGTTAACTTCATCATGTATCCTTTCTGAGTCTTGGATTCTTCAATATCTTTAGCGAGAGGATATTTATTTGCTAGCAACTTCAGCTGCTTCCTCAATGTTGCAATGTCAACATTCTTCTTCTTGATCAACTCCTCTACAATTTCATGTTTTCTGAATCATAACCCATCTTCACTAATCCAAAATATTTTACTTGAGATGTGTTAAAGAATTACATGTAAAAATTGTAGCTTAAATAAGAAACTTTAAAGGCATAAACATAAGAAGATAGAAGCAATTAACATCATGCAAGAAGACACAAAGTTGATATTGGAGTTCGTCCAAGAGGGACTACGTCTCCAGGCCCGACTCAAATAGTGGGGAGGCCCTCTTTCATTAAGTGGAAAAAAATAAAAGTACAAGTATAAAATTCAAAATTACACCCTTATACCTCCATAGCTAAAAGTGCCCAAAAATTGGATACCTCTGATGAAGAAATGGACAGCACCGTTGGATTCATGGTGCCAAGAGGTGTATAATCCATATAAAATTTGCTTGAATCTTACAAAGTAAAAAAATGACCCCTCTGGAAATGGCTCAGATCATGGTTCCACCCCCCTCCTGCACAGTGCTCATGGTTCCACCCTATCTCGAACTTCGTGCCCACTCCTGACCTGCCTGGGCGCACTTATGAAATCCAGGTATATATAATGAAATGATGGGTGGAATCCCCAAGGAGTCCATTGGCTGAAGTGGTTAGGATCCGCAATTGGAGGTTGGGGGTCAGGTGGTCAAACCCTGCCCCCTCCTTTGTAAGTCGGATTTCATTTTTTTTCAAACTGTGACATGATTTTAAAACACCTGCCAGAGATATTTTAATGCAAGTGTGGGGGGATGGCTCGCATTGGGTGGCCTGCCCCGCCACTTCTGCCAGCCTCTATTTGGTACGTGGCATGTATGGTTGGGTTGGGGAAGGGGTTCATCACCCCTGCCACCCATATATAATATGGTTACTGTATATAACATGTGGGTTGGGGCCGCGGGATCTCGACCGTTGGCCCCACCCATTAATACATAACGCGGTCGTAATATGTGGGCTTGGTCTGGTGGGGTCATGGCCGCCGAAACCATTTTTAAATATGTTTTGTTATGTCAGATCCAATGGGGGTGGTGGGGGTCATGTCTCGCCACCCAAATTTAATATTTTATTTTTATTTTTTTATAACTAAACATATTTTTAAAAATCCCAAAAATAGGTTGTAGGAGTCAATTTAAACGTCCCACAATTTTTCCTGGAATTCGACCAGGGTTGGCCAGAATCCAGGGGCTCGGTTTCTGCAAAATTATTGCCTCCTTAAGCTGCCACATCACCAAGACAACCCTCAAACTTTGACTACTCCTAACTCCTTCGTACAAACTCTAAATTGAGTGTCGTATCTGCTGTTGGAATCAGAAAGACGGGATCTTCAACTTGAAATTAAGTTTTCCACATTCCTAACACACTGATTTTTAAGCCTTTTTAATTAAGCCACTTGTACTTGGACTTGTTTGATCCACCTGGATCATTCCTCCCCACTGAAGAGATTTTGGACCCCAAAAGGCTTATCAATCAACATGCAAGTGAGGGAATTGCTCCCTCACCTTCTCCTTTTCAAGCCATTTAGATTTACTTGGGTGCATCCCTTTGAAACCAACACGGAGATACTCAACATCTCCTCGTCTTGAAGTCCTGGTTCTTCGATCGAGAATGATTTCCTATGGAAATTCATCGAGATACTCTGGTACATAATCATCCACTGCAGGCACTGATCCTACCTCCTCGGTGTCCATAATCAATGGTGGTTCATAAAGCTTGAGATTTTTGATAGTCACGACCGAGTACATCTGCATGTATATAGGCAAATCGAGTCAGAAAGAATTATTCCCAATCTTCTCCAATGTGGTAAATGGACCATACTGTATTGGTCACAATTTCTTGCCTTCCCCTTTCATTCGATCCTTGCTGATATGGAACCATACTTTGTCACCAACTTGAAATTCATGGTCGACTCAGTAATTATCATGTCGGGCTTTATATCGAGCCTGACTCTTTTCCAACTGCTCTTGCACTACTTGGTGAATTGTTTGTATCGGTTGGATGAACCATTATGCTTTGTCCCTATCGTCACGTCCACTGGCATCTTCATCCCTTCCATAGATCATGTCAAAAGGGTCCTTTGGTAAGTAACCAAAACATGTCTCGAATGGTGAATGTTGCATAGAGGAATGAGCTGCTCAGTTGTAGGCGTGTTTCTCATATAGAAGATGCTCATCCCACAAATTGGGATGTTTACTACGACAACCCGGCATAAAGTGTACCACGGTACGGTTGACGACCTTTGTCTGTCCATTGGTTTGTGGATAGAACGTTGTACTTCTCTTCAACTTTGTGTCCATCATTCGCCACAAGCTGGTCCAAAACTCCCCAAGGAAGCAAGAGTCTCAATCTAACACAATCGATTGGGAAATCCAAAGTGGACCCAAAAAAATTGAAAGAAAAGATAAGCAGTATGCTCAGCAGTGACATTCTTTTTACAAGGAATTAATATGCAAATTTTACTAAAGCGGTCTACGACAACATACAAATAGTTGTGACCCTTTCTAGACATAGGTAAACCTCCTACAAAGTCCGTCGACACACTTTCCCATGGACGACCCATAATAGGAAGTGGTGTGTAGAGCTTGAGTTTTCTATTCGAGGGCTTTGATACATAACACATCACACATCCCTTTACAAAACAGGTTACAATGTTTTTCATATGGGGCCAAAATAAAAAGCTTTGCAAATGACATAAGTTTTTTTTTTACACCAAAGTGACTAGACACAAGAGAGGTATGCGCCCCTTGAATTATATGTACCCTTTCTGTTGTGGGTATGCACAGTTTTCCAAGGTGATGCAACAACTTCCCCTACAAATTATAGTTGTCTAAAGGAACCAGGACCTCGTCCCTCGACTCTCGATTCAGCTCACCAAGTGGGCCAGAAGAGTTTGATTCAGTCAACCATAATATTCCCGTTGAGACAGGGTCTGAGAATATTCAAGAGGTTGGTTTCCGTGACATTTTTTAGAGAGATTTTGATTGATGTTAACCCTACCTCTAACCGCGTAGGTTGCACTACTCATGAGCACGGTTTTCTGGGTAACAATTGTGATGAGTCAGGGTCAGAGATTCCTCAGGTTGTTGGTTTCAACGATAGTATTGGAGATTGTTTGAATGCAGTTAACCCTACCTATAACCACGCAGGAAGCCTATCTCATGAACATAGTTTGTTGGGTAACAACCAGGATGATCATGTTGTTCTGTGTCCTCGGTTGGATTCTGATGTTAAAAGTGATGATGTGTGTCATGAACATGGCTTGGGGGGTAACAACCAGGATGATCATCTTTGTCCCCTGTTGGGTTCACGGTATAGGGAAGTTAAAAACTATGTTGTGGGCCATTAGGCTTTATCTAGTTGCAATAGGAGTATTGGTAAGAGGCTTGATAAAAGGCACATTAATGCGCCCCTAAAAAAGTTTTATCGAGCATGGTGGGAAACGGGTTAGGCAATGTGGAGGAGGGGACTCTTAAAAGGAGTTACTTTAATGAAGATTCTAGTGGAACCATTCACAAGAAGGTCGTGAACTTATCCTCAGTGGGGTTAATTCAAGAAACTCTTAGGATTCTCAGCAAAGGTTTAGGATTTGTTGTTTTTCCTAAAAGCATTCCTAAAGAGAGTGTTCTTTGTAGCATTGAAGAAGGCACCAAAGTTTATCTCTAGATGATAAAGAAGCACTCAGACAATAATTATCCCTTATTCTAAGGAAAGAAAGAGCCCCTAAAAGTAACCTTAGTAAGGATGAGATGAATGCTCTTAAAGGCCTTCGCAAAAATGATGAAATTGTTGCCCTTAAGGCAGACAAGGGAGGAGCAGTGGTCGATTTAGATAAGGTTGAATATATTAGAAAAATGATTGAGCATATTGATTGTACCAGCTATAAGAAGCTGAATTCCAACCCTTTGCCAAAGGTTTAAAGAGAAGTCAAGAAGGCGATATCGAAATCCCATCTCGATGACAAGTTAAAAAAGAAGTTGACCCCCTCCTGTGAGGTCATTCCAAGAATTTATGGGCTACCCAAAATTCATAAAGAAGGTGTTCCCCTTAGATCAATTTTTAATACCATTGGATCCCCCACCTATGAATTGGTGAAATATGTTGCAAAAATTCTTAAGCCTCTCGTTGGAAACACTGATTCCTTCATTAAGGACTCTAATGATTTCGTTAGACTTATTAAGGAGGAAAGGGTGGAGGAGAGCAACATCTTGGTAAGCTTTGATGTAGTTTCATTGTTCACCAAGATTCCATTAGATAAAGTAGTTCAGGTTATTAATGAGGTTACAGATCCAAAGACTGCTAAGCTTGCAGAGATTTGTTTACGATCCACCTTCTTCAGTTAATTCCAAGGAGAATTGTATGACTAGGTATCAAGTGTAGAAATGGGATCCCCACTCTCACCTATTGTTGCCAACTTATTTATGGAGCACTTTGAGAAGAAAGCCCTTACCTCCTTCCCCTTAAGTCCAGCTTTGTGGAAAATATTTGTAGACAACACCAACATGAAATGGACACATGTAGGGAGAATCTCAAGAAATTATTTAATCACCTCAACTCAATATCCTCTGAGATTAAGTTTACTATAGAGATTGAAGAAAACATGAGCATTCCTTTCTTGGATGTCCTTGTTACCAGAAAGGAGGATGAAACACTAGGGTATCAAGTATTTAGGAAGAAAACCCACACTGATAGCTATCTTCATGTTGAGTCTTACCATCATCTTGCTCAGAAATGTGGTGTTCTTAACACTCTTGCTGTAAGAGCCCTAAGGATTTCTGACGAGGAGCACCTAAAGATGAAATCACTCACCTAACATCTATTTTCACGGGTATAGGTTATAAAGAGACAAATATCAAAAGAGCCATCAGAAGATCTGAGGGTTCGATCATATCCAAGAAGTGTCAAGGACCTCAAGAAAGTTGTGGTAGGGTTTTTCTACCATACGTTAGGGGTGTTACGGATAAGATAGCCAAGGTTATGGGAAGGAGTGACATTTTCGCGCAATTTTCAGCAGCAGGAACCATAAGACAAAATATGCGGCCAGTTAAAGATAGTGTTAGTCCCGAACAACTTAAAGGTGTTTACAAGATTGACTGTTCATATGGGAAAATTTACATTGGTGAAGTCAGGCGCTCTCTTCAAAAGCATCTTAAAGAGCATGGTGTTGATATTAAACATGAGAGATCTCTCACCTCGATCCTTGTTGATCACTCCTCGAAAATAAGCATCATTTGTGCCTCGAGGATGCTAAAATCATTGCTAGGGAGGAACACTATTGTAGAAGAAAAATTAGAGAAGCGCTTGAGATTATAAAGCACCCGCATAAAAGTAACAAAGATGGAGGATTCGAGATTAGTGACAGTTGGCGACCTCTGATTCGATATATGTGCTCTCAGGGTTCATCCTCTTCCAAGGTATAGTATCACAGGTTTGCTTCTCTTCCTTATAAAAATATTTTAGGGCTTGATCAATGCTAACAACCATTTGAATTAGTTACTTTTAACAATTATTCTTATTAATTAATCTTTATTTTTATTAATAAAAATTAATTAATTAATAATTATTATTAGTATCTATAGTTTTTTAATAAATAAAAAATAAAAATAAAAATAAAAATTGTAATTAATCTTTCAAATTTATTATAACATCAGATTAATTAAAATTGGAATAATTTTTTTATTATAAAATAAAATAATAATAATTATAAATAATAAAACTTAGTTTTATTAACATTTATTTAGTCTTTTGAATAAATATTTGTTAATATTAATTAAGTGAACTATTATTTATTATTATTTTATTAATTTGGTAAATAATTCTAATTATTATTATATATATTCTCACTAAATTACTAATTAAGAATTTATCCTTGTTTTATTTAATTAGATATTATAAATTAGTAATAATTATAATTTAAATAAAAATTTTAAAATTTGTTTAGTAACATTCCGGTTGTGTTATTATAACTAATATACAAATTTAAATTTATTATATAATATTTTATTAATAGCATAATAAAAAATTATTAAATATTTATTCGAATAAGATAGTTATTTATTTATTAAAAAATTATTAGAATAGATTAGTTATTTATTTATTATAATAAAATAAAATTATTAATATTATTAAATTAAGATATATATATATATATATATCATAATTTATTATAAAATTTATTAAAATAAATTCATAAATTTATTAAATAAATTATAGATTATTAATTAATTTGTTTTGGTCAGCGTTTTTGCTCTTTATCACTATATAAATCTTGACCTTTTGTCCTTATTTCATTCTTCATTCAAAAAACTTGTCCTGAAGATGGATCACTTGTTGGGATTCGAAACATCAACCAATGTTTTTTAAAACTGTGGATAATCTGGAGATTTCTTTAGTAAATGATAACCACAGAAGCTTGAAAACCATGATAGTTGTCCACCTATGAACCATGAGTTAGTTTTCCATATATTTCTTTAAATTCATCATCGTTAGCGTATTGTTCAACGTAACTTTCAAAAGACAAAGAAGCATTATGCAAAAGAATAGAAGCAACAATAGGAGACCGAGAGAGCATATCTGCTACTTTGTTACTACTTCCCTTCTTATACTTTATTACCAGATGAAACTATTGTAGAAACCCCATCCACCTGAAATGACAAGACTGTTGTAGCTTGGTCTATGACTGAAGGTATTGCAAGGGTTGGTGATCTACATGGATAATGGTTTCCTTACCGTTTAGGTAGTGTTTCCACTTTTTCACACTTTGGACCAAGGCATAAAGTTCCTTGTCATAAGTGGGGTAATTGATGACAACCTGGGAGAAATTCTCCAAATGGTAACATATTGGCTTCTTCTGCTGCAAAAATACATCTCCCATGGCATACCCACTGGCATCAGTTTTGATCTCAAAAGGCTGCTAGAGATCGGGTAAATCCAAGATTAGTGCAGTGCTGATTTTCTCTTTCAATGCTTCGAAGGACTTCTACGGCTTTCCTCCCCACTCAAAGGCTTTTTTTATACTTGTCAGTGTGTGTAAGGGTGATGCAATAATGGAGAAATTGGCAATGAATCTCCTCCAGTATTGCACTACACCTAGAAAACTATAGACCTCTGTTACATTGGTAGGCTCAGGCCATTTTACAATCACCTCAAATTTAAAGGGGTCTATTTTTAATTGACCATTACCGACAATATGACCTAGGTAAACCAATGAGGTTTTCCCGAACTCACGCTTTGACAATTTTACATACAATTCTTCCCTCTTTAATATATCAAGCACTTTCTTTAGATGGCATACATGTTCATCCCAAGTCCTACTAAAGACAAGAATATCATCTAAATACACAAGGACAAATTCATCAGTGAAAGACCTAAAAAGATCATTCATGACCCTCTTGAATATGGCTGGAGCATTGCATGGTCCAAATGGCATCACCATCCATTCAAAAAACCCCTATTTGGTCTTGAAGGAAATTTTCCACATGTCTTGCTCTGCAATTATGACCTTGTGATAACCCCTACACAAATCCAATTTGGTAAAATAGATAGTATTCTTTAATTGATCTAACAAATCATCAATTCGAGGGAGAGGGTATCGATTTTTCACCATGATTTTGTTTAGTGCCCGATAATCCACACACATCCTCCATGTGCCATCCTTCTTAGGTACTAACACAATCGAAGAGCCTCAAGGAGAAGTACTTGGCCAGATGACCCCTTGGTTCAACAATTCTTGTACCCGCTTTTTGATCTCCTCCATTTCGATAGATGACATCTTGTACATACCAATGTTTGGCAATGGAAAATCATGCTGCAAATGGATCTCATGTTGGATTTCTCATTTCAGAGGAAATCCTCTTGGATCTTGAAACAACTCATCATAGTTAGAAATAAATTCACATAATTCCTATTTATGAGCCAAATCA
Organism: Pinus albicaulis; assembly: GCA_034641835.2. Taxonomy (NCBI): domain Eukaryota; kingdom Viridiplantae; phylum Streptophyta; class Pinopsida; order Pinales; family Pinaceae; genus Pinus; species Pinus albicaulis. The sequence goes on from CM076578.1 coordinate 296,472,450, forward strand.
CATCCTCAGAAAGCGTCAGATGTTTCTACATCTTTTTCTCTCACAACCATGAGCAAACACCCATTGCTGGAATTGACCAATGTCTTCATCTACCCTGCACTTACAAGACTGGCACTGACCTTGGTTTAATGAGCTCTTACAATATACTCTACCCCATATTTTTTGATTTGGTATTTATTTTCATGTCGAAAGAAAACTGATTTCCTGTCATAAAGATAGGGACTCCCTAACACAATACCATAGATATCCAATGGTATGCCATCTAGTTCTACTTCATCCACTAGTTTAGAAGCAATTACAAATTTAACCTTACATTTCTTGGTTACATTTAGTTTTACTTTGTCATGTATCCATCCAAGCAGATAAGGTTTCGGATGAGGCTTAAATTCTAAGCCTAATGTTTTAACCAAGTATTCTAAGATTTGAGAGCCTGAATCAAATAGAGTTTCTACTTTTGTATGATTTATGACAAATTTAATATGAAACAACTTAATTCTCTTTCGTTCATTAGGAAAAGGCTCATCCGTTGAACTAGTGATTTCATGTGATTTAGAATTAACATGAAGAGAATGAGTACCTTTTGTGCCTACTGTTGTGATCAATGCCTCATCACTAATGTCAGATACAAGGTCCTGTTGCATGGTTGCTACTGTCTTTTTCTTACCCTTTCCACCATATCTCTTTGGCTTCTTTTCTGGGTACAACTTCCAACAATGATTGTCATCATGACCTTCCTTTTTGCAGTGAGTGCAATAAGGCTTTTCTCCTTCATCCTTCTTCGTTGATGCTGTGTTCTTTTCCTTTCCCTTTCCTTTCGCTTTGAATTTTCCATTTGAAGGTTTGAAATTTGGTTTCTTTGAATGATCATCCTTATCATTTCTGCCCCCGTTTTCAAGATGAATGGCCTTTACACTGATCGAGTCAATAGTATTAGGTTCAAACATTAACAATGAATGTCTAATGTAACTATATAACGATCCAATGTACTTAGTTAAAAATTTAGGTGAATCTAATGGAATGCCCAAACTTAGTGCTTGTTTTCTATATTCCTCGGTAAAGCTTTGCACATTTTCTCCTTTTCCTTGCCTTAGGTATTACCACTTCATTAAGGATTTTTTCTTATAAACCAAGGGATATAATTGATCTTTAAGTGGAGCAATGAAATTTGACCATGAGGAAATAAGGTTACCCAAATTATTGTTGCCTTGAAGTTTGCTCTCCCACCATATAAGAGCGGTGCCATTCAGTTGAAGAGAATCCAACTGGATCTTTCCCTCACCCTCCACAATCTGCTAAATCCCATAGTAGAGTTCAAGCTGCCTAATCCAGTTTTTAAGTTTCTCTGCATTACTTTCACCATTATACATGGGTATATCAAATTTGACATCTAAATTAAAGAAAGGTTTATTACATTCATTTCCTGAATTCCTATGATGATGGTGAGAAGAGGAGGAAGAAATTTCACTTGTTGGAGGAGAAGGAGGTGGATCTCATCCATTATCTCCATGCCCTGAACCTTTTCCTTCTGAAGCATTCTCCCCTGCTTTCTCTAGTTTCTCAAATCTAGAGAACAACTTTTCGACCCGATCTGCCATGGTGTAGATGGTCTTGCAAAAGTTGAGCTCCCCCTCATTTCGAACATCGTCATCCATGTTTCTTCTCTGATGTGCACATTGCGCTTCGGGATCAAAAGGCTATAGTGTCCCTTTGCCTCCTTGTAGCCTGTTTCTAGTTAGCATACAAGCATGTAATTCACATCTACAAAAATTTGCTCTAATACCACTTGATCCAAAATATTTTTCTTGAGATGTGTTAAAGAATTAAATGTAAAAATTGCAGCTTAAACAAGAAACTTTAAAGGCATAAACATAAGAAGAGAGAAGAAATTAACATCATGCAAGAAGACACATAATTGATATCGAAGTTCGTCCAGGAGGGACTACGTCTATGGGCCTTGCTAAAATAGTGGGGAGCCCCTCTTTCATTAAGTGGCAAAAAATGAAAGTACAAGTATAAAATGCAAAATTACACCCTTATACCTCCATAGCTGAAAGTGTTAGAAAATTGGAGACCTCTGATGAAGAAATGGATAGCACCATTGGATTCGTGGCACTGAGAGGTGTAGAATCCATGTAAAATTTTCCTAAATCTGACAAAGTGAAAATCTGACCCCTCTGGAAATGGCTCAAATCATGGTTGCCCCCCTCCTGCATAGTGCTCATGATTCCACCCTGTCTCGAACTTCATGCCCGCTCCTGACTTGCCTGGGCACACTTATGAAATTTTACAACAAAATGATGGGCAGACTCCCCAAGGAGTCCGCTGGCTGAAGTGGTTAGGTTCCGCAATTGGAGGGAGGGGGTCGGGTGGTCAAACCCCGCCCCCGCCTTCATAAGTCAAATTTCATTTTTTTTAAAATCATGACATGATTTTAAAACACCCACCAGAGATATTTTAATGCAAGTGTGGGGGGTTGGGCCCGCATTGGGTGGCTCTCCCTACCACTTTCGTCGACCTTGGCTTGGTATGTGGCATGTATGGTTGGGTTGGCGGTGGGGTTCACCACCCTCGCCACCGATATATAATACGGGTTTCCCTATATAAAATGTGGGTTCAGGCCGCAGGGTCACGACCGTTGGCCCCACCATTAATACATAGTGCAGTCGTAATATGTGGGCGGGGTCTGGCAGTGTCATGGACGCCAACCCCATTTTTAAACATCTTTTGTTATGTCAGATCCGATGGGGGTGGTGGGGGTCATGGCCCGCCACCCAAATTTAATATTTTTTTTATTTTTTTTATAACCAAACATATTTTTAAAAATCCTGAAAATAGGTTGTAGGAGTCATTTTAATCGTCCCATAATTTTTCCTAGAATCCGGCTAGAGTTGCCGAATCCGATGGTCGGGTTTCTGCAACATTGTTGCCTCCTTAAGCTGCCACATCACCAAGTCAACCCTCAAACTTTGATTGCTCCTAACTCCTTCATATAGACTTTGAGTTGAGTTTTTTCTATGACGTTGGAATCAGAAAGACGAGATCTTCAACTTGATATTCAATTTTCCACATTCCTAACACTTTGATTTTTGAGCCTTTGTACTTAAGCCACTTGTACTTGGACCTGTTCGATCCACCTGGATCATTCACAACTAAATCCTCCAAAGATTTGATCCTAGTATCTTTTGCTAGAGAAGAAATCTTCTCCATTTTCACCTGAGACTGAATGTTGGAAAGTGAAACCTGCAATTTAGAAACAGTCATAGTTGTATTGGTTAGAGTGGAACATATCATTTCACTAGTTTGTTTATGCATCTCCATTTGGTCAATGGGATGTACATATTTAGTATCAAACTCAAAAGTTTTCTTCTTATAATCTGATGTTGATTTAAGCCATGTGATTTGAGACTTTAGGAAGGCCATCTGCATCCTCCCTTTCTATGAGTCAAAAAATGAAGGGAGTCTACTCTGTGAGCTGGACGTCTGCTTCCAAAATTGAGTATAAGTGTTATTCTTAAGAATCTCATTCTTAAGTTTGATTTCTCTAAACCTATCAAAAATGCTCTTTTCTTTCTCTCCTTAAACAACCTTTGTAGTCTAGATTGTGTCTTGTTGATCCTGGGATACTGATGATACTATCATAGCAACTTCTTGTTCTAGATTTTTTTATTAATCTTATTTAGGATTAGACTTTGTCCTCTTTATGTACATGATTTTAAACTTCTTCCCTGCATTGTCTGTCACTAAAGGCGACTCTTCTTCTCTCTGTCTCTTGGCTGCTTTCTCCTAAGGAATAGGAGTTTGTGAAGTAGAAGTAGAAACGAGTTTCTCTTCAGCTTCCTGCAAGGTATTTTCTGCCCAAGTCACTTGGTTCACATATCTTTCAATTTCAGGCCTCTAGGTATGAGTATATGGAGTAGTTTTGTTTTCCACTCTCATTTTAGAAATTATACCCAAAGGGTCATAGGACCATGTGAAACTTAAGTTGAAATTCATTTCTTTGATAAGCTTATCTACTTCTTCTCCTGCTGACCTGCTATTACATACAAAATAACCAACTTGTGTCTTGATTCTAAATTGTGATTTCTTCTTGGCTGAAACAAAGTGTATCTCATCTAAATTGATTAGTTTTCTGATATATTCTAGTGAAAATATCCTCATGGGGATGTATTTTTGAAATTTGTATGGTGCAAACTCACACCCATACACTTTGATTTCAGTCTAATTCTGGTACAAGTACCAGTCTCCAGTATTTTCTTACTCTGTTAGGTGTAAAATTATTTTTATCTTCTCACTGATCCTTGGCTCTGTTGAAATGTTTAACACACTCATTGCAGGGTGGATAGATTTCTCAATGTATCTCTTGTAAGTGAATTCTTCCTTCTCCTTCATGACTAGGGAAGTCTAGAATATTACAAACTGTTGATTACCTTCTTCATCTAACTTCTGCATGAAAAATTTGAATATGTCTACCTAATAGTAGATAAAAATGTAAAAAAAAATTGAAGTATACTTAAACACTCCCTCAATTGATAACTTCAAGAATTGGTCATGAATACTATCAGCCATAAATTGATTGAAATTGAAAATAATTGAAGGTTTATTATCTGTGGAAAATATTGATAGAAAACCTAGAATGGGTTCATCTACCCACTAATCAGAATAGTAGCCTAAAATATAGGATATCACAAATATATTTTTTTTGGCTTGATCTGCGAAAATTGAGGAAGGATAAGGTGGATTATTTCTTGATAATTGAATGTTTTCAGGTAAGAAAATGTCAAAAATCCGGGCTCTTTTCCACAGAGGGGGCCTGCATCATTTGATCTATGGTTTTGGCAGTAATGGTGAAGATAATTTAACCATTTGGGGCTATGATTTCTCTTTGGTTAAGGACATAGAAGGCTTGGCATTTTCTGGTGACTTCAGGAGAATAGAAGGTTTGGGGACAAATTTAGTGGGGGAGATTGGACTCCCAGAGTCCAATTTCATCAATATTATCCACAAATTTATCTTCAAGCCAACAATAGAGTTTGAAGTGTTTGAACTCACATTGTGTCTCAAAGATCTTATAATCTTGGTCAGCCAATGGGATGTGGTCTAAATCTAAAGGGGGGTGAATCAGGGGATTTATAGAAACCTCTTGGCTTTTATTCTTGGGAGGCATATTATTAATGGCAAAATTGCAGAATCAGAGATGGGGAAAATGAAGGATTTACCGAGGATGTTCACAGGGTTGTCATTGATTAGAGAAGGAATTGGGATACTAGGTGCTTGATTGGGTTCTTTACTAACAGAAGACGATCATTTTGGATAAGAGAACCTGAAAATAAAATTGTATTTCAGAGAATTATGCAACATAAAGGAAAAATGGGGACGAGTTCAGGGTTTAAAAAGCTTTTAGGGGTTTTCCGTTGTAGGCGCGGGTTCATTGAGGTTTTCAAATAGTTACACGGGAAAATTAAATGCAACAACAGTAATTCCCAGGAAAAGTATTAATTGGGTAACATATACTGCCACGTGGTAGGGAATGAGTGGAGGAACGAGCGTGGGTAGGGACAACGGGAAAAGGATGAGGGTCAGTAGTTTTTGGAGGGGATTAAGCATGGTAAGTGGTTTGAGGCGCGGGGGTGGTGCGAAACACAGAGGGCACACCACATTTTGTGGGACCCGGCAGGGTAAAACCATCTTTCAGACCCCCTGGTGGTATAAGCAGGATAGCGAGGGGGGGGGGCGAAAATGAACATGGGTCGTTGATTAAGTACGATTGATGATTGTACATATGAGATATGTGTGAGATATGTGTAGCGGACTTTATAATATGGCTAGACTTTGGGTTTAAAACATTAATGTATTTAAAAATTAACCTTTTTCGCAATTTTCATAATGTTTTAAAGCTTAGGCCAAAATTGCAAAGTGAGTCCTTTGAAATAAAATTATCCTCCTCTACCCTTTTAACCTCAAAATTTCACCTAGTGCTAAAAATAATATTTTACTCATTTCTTCCTATGGGTGCATTTAGACTTGCAAACCCTCATTTCATTTCATTATGGAAAAGGAAAATCGTAATATATTCTATCCTCTTATTTCTCCATTGATTCAACTTAAACAATTGAATCAAGATCATTTTCTATCTAACTAACATTAGCCAAGAATAAATGGGTTGGCTAAGCTTATTCTCTAATCAAATTAACATAAATTTAAACTTGTTTAACCATGATTAAATTGTATGATCAAACAAATGACAAAGGATTGTGGCATTTTAAACAATTTTCCCACAACATTCAGTTTATTTAACAGAATGAAACTATCTATCAAGTAGTGGCATTTAAATTTGCGACACTTTCAATATTATTTCTTTGTTTTTCTTTTGTGGGGTTCTCATCTTTTATTTTTTATTATTTTCACTATTTTTTCTTTTCTTTTTCTTTTTCTTTTTCTTTTGTCTCTTTATTCATTTTTTTTAAATACCCTCTTTTCATTTTCTCTTATATATATATATATATTTTTTTTCTTATATATATATATATATTTCTGGAAATCATTTGCAAATTGAAATACTATTTACAATATCAAATATCTGAGATAAAATATCCAATCACCTTGAGATCCTATAAATTATAGGACCCTAAGACAACATAGGGCAATGAATGTGAACTATAGAAAAAATTGGATGCAAAGCTTGATACAATATGAGTCCACATAAATTCTTTACAAATCTTCTGAATTTGAAGTGAGCATTCAAAACAATATTTTTGTGTCAAATTTCAAGCCAATTTCCATCCATGTTGGGTCCAATTATTTCTCAAAAATCAGAATGAGGTCATGATTTTCATGCATACACAATACATCCTGGGTCATATTTCAAATTCTAAAAAATTCCATGTGATTTTTCTTGTTAGCTCCAATCGAATTCATAAGCTTTATAAATTGGACACATGTAAAATCTAGAATTTGCACGTGTTACATTGTTCATTACTTGACATGAAACCTAGATAGATGAATTAATATGACAAGGAGGAATACTAAGTAAAAAATATCTAAGTTACATTCCACAAAGACTGATAATATTTGGTGGAAGCAATGCAAGTTTTAATAAGCTAGGAAGCACTCATGTTTCAACAAGCTAGGAATTCCCTTAGTAGGAATGACACCTATATGGGAATCATTTCTAAGGTAGAGTGGTCAAGGATTCTTCTCAAATGAGCCAATTACATTTCCTTTTTTTTGATGGATCAAGTCAAGTCCATACAATTCCCTTAATTAGAATAAGCCTTAGAGTGGTTAAGGTTTCTTCTCAAATGGACAATTACATTTCAAAAAAAAATTATGGATCAAGTACATACAATTCCCTTAACTGGAATGAGCCTTTTCCATATGTGGGCCTTTTCCATATGTGGGGATGTCATATGAAGCCATGTGAAGCAAGATGGAATCAAAGTTCATTGAAAAAATAATGTTATGAATATAATTGGGTGTTTCAAACATGAATAAATACTTGTTTGGTCCTTGTCATCCTTTTACATCCACCTCTCTTAGAATCTAGTGAAATTTGCATGAAAAATATGAAAGAGTGATTTAAAATTTCACTTTCAATAATGGTGAGGTTGATAAATGAGTACATTTCTAGAATACTAGATGAAGAGGTCTATGTTTAAATAAGTGATAATCCTAGTATCGATAATTTGTAGAGAATAGTAGTAAAATATGGTATCACTAAATTTTGGAACTTCTACAATGTTAATGAGTCCATATGGCTAGGGAAAAAGGGCTTCTACAAAGTAAAAGATGGAACAAAAGAACTTCTACTAAGTAGAATATTGTTGCATTTCCATGTCCACATTCCAATGAAAATCTATATACTTATAAGTATGTGAGACATCATACCCTTCCTAAGAGAATGATAAGAAATATACTTTTTATGGGTGTCAAAAAAAAATTGAAAAATTTAGTAGGATGTTGCATGCAAATCTATAATATGAAAGACACACATAACTTTATTCTCTATCCTAATGTGAGATAGAAAAGTTTCCAACAAGTACCAATTCAACCCTCCAAAATCTATCCACAAATTGGCTTTCAAATATCCATAATGAACTCCATCAAATTCTTGACTTAGATTTGTAATAGGGCCAAATTTAGGCCTTTTTTACTGCTCGAAAAATATCAGTCTTAACCACATAATAAACTCTAACTTAAACCCTGAATGAGTTTCGATATTATCATAGATAAGTCTTGAACTTCACCCTTATAATGGGCTTGAACTCCATCACAAAAAAATCTTGGAATTTATTTTAGATAAGCTCAAACGTCACAAATTCCATAGAGATGGTGTTCCATTGGAGGCTTCTTCAAGTCTTGACCTAGTCGCCATAGGGTTTCAAGGAAATATATAAAATTAGAAGAGATAGCATTTGTTGTGGGTTGAGAGAGCCAGCATATTGCCTCAAATTCACATGAAAACTATTATTCTCAGTCAAACACCTCAACCTCTATGATGGAACCATTTATAGGAATACCCATGATCTAGTTTACATCCTTTAGTGTAGGTGTCATCTTTCCCAGCGGGAACACAAATGTGTGTTTACTAAGATTCCAATATGACATTAACTACAATAACTAAATATGATATGTATAGATAGTTTGTACTTGGATGTCCCTCTCCTACATGTATTTTGTGTCATCCGTCATAGTGTGATCCTAATAAATTTTTTCCCTAAGCTCCATATACTCTCTATATTGAGCCACTATCTAGGATGCCATTACCTCTCTACTTGGTTTCTCCGAGATTAGTGGAAAAATAGGTAGCGTCTCTGTGACCTCTCTTTTGATCTCTATTGTATCCTTTACTAGCTTGTCTTCTTATATACCAACCTCATCATCACCTCTCAAACTATCAATTGTAGGTATATCCCTCTCCATTAGCATGTACCATAGCCAATCCAAAGAGACTAATATCAACATACTTTCCAACTCACCCCTAGTAAACACTTATGCTGGACATGACTTATGTTTTCCATACCAGCCACCATACCTTCTTTACCTTCACCTCAACTGTAGGCATCAAAATTCAACCTATAGATACACTTGCCTTTGCTAGTGGTATATATGTATTTATATTTGGAAAATATGGGTCTTCAATTGTCTATGTATCCCTAGAGATATGTTTTAAGATTGAAATAGAAAGGGAATAAATGACCAATATGTCATATGTTGAAGTTGTAGGGTTTCTTATGTAGGCCTGAAATTACACATTTGATGGGAGTTGTTAGTCTATTTATGTTTAGTCCAAGGAAGGAGCATTGAGTCACTATGAAAATAAATTTTCAGTATTTGAAGGATATCAAGGACTATGCTTTATGTTAGAAGAAAAATAAAAATGAATAATTCTATTTATGATATTTTATAGATCTTGATTCGGCTAGAGATGTAGACAGTGGAAATTCTATAGGTGCATTTTAATTTTTTTGGTGGAGCCACCAACTAGATGGCTAAGAAGTAGTTTATTGTTGCTTTGTCAAGTCCAAAGGATGAAGACATTGCTACTACAGGGGTTACCAACGAAGTTTTAAGGGATATTATGTGGAGATTTTTTGTTACAGTCAAAGTGCCATTACATTTAGTAGATCATCAACATATCATACCAGGACTAAACATAATATAGTTTAGTTTCCTTTTCTCACAGACATGATTGATCTTGGTTTTGGTGTAGTTTGTAAAGTGTGAAACTAAATAAAATGTAATAGATTTTTTCATAAAGATTTTTGAAGCTATGAAATCCCATTTTTGTTGCTAGAACATCGAATTACATGAATGTGACAAAATATAATATGTATATGTTGGAATCATTTTGTTTCCACATAATTTTATAACTTACTAATTTTTTTTCATGTTCATAGTTTCTTATTAGCATAAAAGCTAGTTGAGTATTGATGTCAAAAGCTAGCTCACTATCAATGTTGAAGCTAGTTGATTGTTTTTGTTGAATCTAGCTAATTTTCGGTGTAAGAAGCTAGTTTCTCATTAGGATAAGAAGCTAGCTGACTGAGAATGTCAAAGCTAAATAGACAACTATAGATGTCAGAAGCTAGATCCCAAAAATGAGAAATTGTTAGCTATTTTTGGCTATGGATTGATTTTAATGGTAGTGCTAGGATTTGACTTGATTTTGGCACCTTACCTATGACCTTCACATGATGCCCATGAAGGTTATATACTTGAACCCATATTTATACCAATGAAAATGTATATTATATACTTGCATCCATCTTTAGACCAATGAAAATGTATATTATTATTGGGATCCTTGTTGGCTACCACAAAGATTCTTGTGGCCTATAACAAATCGTTCTTACACAAATTTGTGGTGCTTGAAAACTCGACCTTGACCGAATCCACAATGAATCCCACCACTACTACATAAAGAGGGTTTTTAAGACATTAATTTGAGATGAAATAGAAATTTTGTCTGAATTTATCACTTTTCTATTCTTATTTATTATAATTAGGACGATAGGCCTCTCTTTTGAATTAGTGCACCTCACGTTTTCATCAACCATTTTTGTATGACCGTATTATCTGTCCAACTACAGTTACACAAATTTTAATATGGTCACTATGCATTTTCGTCTACACTTTTCTTACCATGTCGACAATTGTTGAGTGAATTGAAGTGACACCTGTCTTGTGTCCCTTTTCTCCTAAATTGACATGTGGCATTTCAATTATGACCGAAGTGGTGGCCCATAGTTTTTTATTTTTGTGCTTGAATGCGAGATGTTATACTTGCAGCCCCAATGTTGCAACAAGGCTACAATTTGGACTTCTTAAAGCCATTGAATGCCAGAAATCACTACTAGAAATATGTTTGGTAGCAACCCTTTGAGTAAAAATTCCCCTAGTTCCTTTCCAGCTTTTACTTGCCCTCACAGAAGACCCTTTTAGTAAAAATTTCCCCACTTTCGTTCCTACTTGAACTTGCACTCACAGAGGACCGGTTTTCTGAAGCAACAAGATATTCTTCTTCGCAACAGTAACAACAAAAGGATGCACCCATTTCGCATGCTTTTCCACTGTGCTGCAATGGTTCTGAAATAGAAAAGTCCCATGGCCTCAATAAATAATACTCACTTTTGAAGCCCCAAGGGGAAAGAAGAAGATGAGGGCGATGAGGATAAATGTGTAGATTGTGAAATGATGTTGATAATTTTCATCTTTTTTAGTTGAAGGAAGTTCATTATCATCAAGAGAAATGTTGGTCCAACAACCATCAAAAGTAACCGTGCAACAATTAACCTTAAAATAAGACTTAAATTCTATTTTTATTCCTAGCTTCGATTTTCTTCGAGCTAATTGATTTGAACCACTTGTTCCCTTTGGTGTCATCATCCCCACTTGATCCACTGCCTAGTTGCTTGCTTAGATCCTTCTGCAATAGTTTCACATCACATGACTGCAATAAACTGAGACACCATGTAAACTTATTTATTCCATACATAGCAATAATATTAATGCAGGATTTGAAGAACCAAAGCTAAGAAACGTACGCCTTCCAGTAATGAATGGGATTCACTAGTAAAAAAATTGTGGCAATTCAATTTTATCCTTCGATGATTTTATTTTGTACCTTCGGGTGGTTGTTACCAACTTTCCAGTGAAGGGAGGCTACAAAATACACAAAATTTTATGCTCAAATGTGAATTAACCAATGCATTGAAGCTTGAAATTCTGCATAGGTATAATTTCTCACCTGTCCAGTGAGACTCTCATATAGAAGAGTTCCAACACTCCAATCAACAACGTTCTCATAGACTTTAGCTTGAATAATTTGAGGTGCCATATATTCTGTAGTCCCACTCATACTATTGGATCGAAGTGTCTCATCTACTTCCTTTTCTAGCCCAAAATCATTCAACTTAAGCTAAAATGTTGCCCAATGGAGATTAGAAATTATGGTATTTTGAAATTTGAATAAGAATATTCAACAAGAATATTCCAAGAATTTGAATTAACAATCAGATTTAACAAAAGGAAATTCAACAAATAAATTTAGGTATCTTTTATGCTATATAAATGTTATGGATCACTTCTGCCATTGGCATAGTTTCTTTTTATCTATTCTTTTTATTCCCCTAATATTTCTCAGAACTTGGAGCGACACTCATCGTGGATACAATTGGATTAATCTCTATGAAATTCACAAAATGTTGTTTGTTTTTCAAATGTATTTGACAATAAAAGAAATTCCTAAATGTCAAAAGTGACTAGGAAAAAATATAGAATCAATAATTGTACAATAATTTAAATTCTTGTAATAATTTACAATGGTGGTTTCGTAGGGAGTCCCAATGTTGAGTGGTATGTTCAAAGTTATATGCACAATTTACAATGATGTTTTATACTTTTGTTAATCATTTTTGTTTCAATAAATATTTCACTATCTTAAATATTAAGAATTTGCAAGGTCAAATTTCATTTCCTTATTATGGATATTTTTCTTCTTTGCAAGAGTTGAATATCGAGAAAAGAAAATATATTTATTTATTATGATTTCACTAATAAATTCATTTTTTTTACCATAAAACATAATCATAAATGTAAAGGGATTTCCATGGAAATCATGGAAAAAAGGTTTATTTCATTGTCTATATTTTAATATAAAGTTCAATTTATCAAGTATATCATTGTTTATTCGAAGTATGATCATCACCAAAACAATTTTAACATATCATTTAATAAAATTATTCGAAAATTATTTTAATATTTCTACTCATAAAATTTTTGTTCACAATGGCATGAATGACATACTACCATAAGTGAGTATCTTTTCAAATCATTTCATAAAATCATTTTTCCAGTTTTTACATACTACAATATTTCATTTTGTAAATAATTTTGAAGAAGCTATTTTCCGAACTCAATTTGATCAATACAGAAATAAGCTCAAGTTAAAAGTATTAAATATATTAAATTAATATTGAAAATCAATTTACAAGGGTTGCTGAAGAGATATATCTTTTTTCCAACAAGGAAAATTATAAAAACTCTGACACTTTCTGCTCCTATTTGTTGCAACCACATTTTTTATGTTCATAAAGCATTTGCAATCTACACACTATTAATGAAATTAAAAACAGGAAAGTGAATAATTTTTTCCCTTTCAATCAAGAAATGGGTCAGAGAATTGACAAAGGAGTTAGAACAAGCAACCAATGTCATTCTGTTTTTGTTGGTCACTGGGAAAATACCACTCTCTATGAGTGAGGACATTGATGTTAATCTGGTTGAATGGGTGAATATTGATCTCCATGCTCTATAAGTGTTATAAAAAATACTAAGAGGGGGGGGGGGTGGTGGTGAATCAATATTTAAAATACTTACTTCAGATTTATTTTCTTATTCTACTTTATATATGCAAAATTTATTCAGTAAACCCACGTATGTATGCTACTGTGATGAAAACAACGTGCATATATCCAGTGAACTTAACTTTACATATAATTCATCATATGTTATTCTTTAACCAGTGCACCATTACTTCAGTAAACATGTATGAAGTAGAAACTATGAGTAGAAAGGAGAAACTATATTGCCAACACACAAGAAACACATCAACACACATGAACACCAAGATTTTTAGGTGGAAACCCAATGTGGGAGAAAACCATTGTTGTTGTTGTCTTTGTGTTCTTTTATTAAAGAAAAGTAATATTCTTAAAATAGTGTATTGGCACAGAATTTAACCAGTACACAGGCTCCTACCTACAGAAGGCTAAAACCTTCTCTCATTTTCCATCTCCAATAGGAAGGGAGCTACAACCCCCTTTATGTAGACTGCTATCCTCAGCTCTTAGTGTATCACTTTTCAGAATGTTTCAAACTGGTTCCATTCCCAACAACTCTAAAATGAACTACTCAAATACAGAATCATTTAATCTTCCAATGTAACCAAAGAACCTAGACTAAATCATATCATTACACATCACACCAATGCAGAGTCACTCATCAATATATCAAAACATTGTTACCCAACAAAAAAAGCAACTGCTGCCACTAAAAAACATGTTCAAACATTTATCATATTATATACGCTACTATTCATACTCATACATGTGTTTGTACATGTTTCTCCTGAATAATGCCCATGTACATATCTCATAATATTGACAGCTGAATAAGAATCATTGTACCACTGAATCAATCACCCAAAAAAATACTGACGCCAACCTAAATCACTGAGCCAAATACAAATTATCACATAGCAACATCGTCACAAGTCAATATTTTACTTCATAATCAATTAATCCCAAACAATATTTTCAAACACAGATTATTATAAGAGATAATTAATCGACAAAAAAAAAAAAATAGATCAACAATTATCATCATCTCATACAACAAAACCCTAACAGATGTATGCGACCCTTATGAGGCATTTCCTCGTATGTATGCCCTTTTCATACTTGACACATGCATACAGATTTTTCCATACTGCAGAATATATACACAACTAGGTGGTAGAAGATCCACATATATACATGATCTCTCGGTGGAAAACTAGTGTACATATATGAAATCACTGAGTCATGCTTTTTCTACAATGAAAGAATAGAATTTGCAACCCTTAAAATCTCATGCTCACGTCAAAATATCATTAATACCACATATATATCATAATTAGATATTTTCAACAAGAAAATCAAACAAGTACATATGATACCACACTTCAAATATTTTGGGTTTTTTTCTTTTCCTTGCTCCTTGGTGCACACCAATTTCAGATCAAATCATTCATAGTAAATGAAAAACTTGCACACCTAGCACTTTGATTTCCATCTCCTTATATAGATTAGGCATTAGAAAATACCTTAGGCTAATTCCTTAGCAATGCTGATGGTATTCTTTGACAGGATCAAATATTTGTTTCCACACTCATTACTATGGTCCAATACCATGGTAAAGACCCCTGGTATTGAGAAAACCTTGGTGCGGAAATGATAAGCTACATTTATTCACCATACCCGTGTATGTACACGACCTTTGTTCACAGGTCTCGCATGTACTTTCCCAGACATAATCTTTATCACTTCACTGTCTGTGAACTAATATTCCTTTTTCCAATATCTTTGTCACATTTGTATTGACCTAAATACTCATCCTGCTACTATCATGTTGACATCTTTATTAAGTAGGTTGTGATCAAGGACAACACATTTTTCATAATGCCAAAAAAAAATTCATCTGGGCCATGTACCTCTAGAAAAAAAAACTCATAAACTTTCTTCATTTGGTCCACATTTGTACATATGAATCACCAAACCACAAACCCATCATAGAACATGTTCTAACCATACTTTAGTCCATTTTGGATGCATAATTTTTCTCCATACGACATATTTTTTAACCATTCCATCCCCCATTTTGTAGTGTACATGGTATATCTTCACTCCCTCTTTGCTTAGTTATAACAATTTTCAAGCTTTTGTAGGCAAACAAAGAGAATATTTTTATTTTACTTTGTGTTGCATGAAAACACTAAAACCAGTGGCTTGATAATAGACAAGTGATTTTTTTTAATAATTTCATTCTAATACATTTTTTTATTACTAAATGATTGGTTCACAATGCAACTTTCAAAATTAGTTAATATTTTTAATTTATTTTATAAAATTGAAATTTAAAATTAAATAAAAAATAAATTTACTCTCCAAAATCACTTTTTAGCTATTAATGATGATTTGATAATAGTTTTAGTTTTTAATATTGGAAACATGTGAAGCAAACTTTGTCAAAATATATTTGGCTTAGATGTAACTAAGTTCTATTTAACTATACATATAAGGCTTATTTCTCTAACGAATTTAAAAATGGAAAATTTTAAAAGGATATAATGTTGGAGTATTTGAAAATGTGATTTGGTATTGTAATAAAGAAGAATTTTGTAAGATGCATTGAGATTAAAGAGAGAAAAAAAAAGAGAAATATTGATTTAGTTTACACATGTTTGTTTTCAATTTTATTTCTTAAGGAATAGTTTATAAATGATAATGAACATTTTTTTTAAAGTTTGATCATTTTTATTTATATATAAATATCTATTTTTAATATGTTTTAAAATTATTTTAAAAAATAGCTCATATCAAATCCATCACTACTTGTCCCAATTTTAACATTTTATTTAATAAATCATTCATAATTTTTTTTAATATTTCTACTCCATTAAATGTCTGTACAATGGCATAAGATCATTTTTCAAGTTTTTGTCACTATAATATTTCATTATTTTGTAATTAATGTTTCAAATAGCATTATATCAGTCTCTCTTTGGGAAAATGCTAGTTATTATTTATATATTTTCTTTTGTCTCTATAGCGACATAAGCTTTTCATTTTCCTAGGTGATGAAATGTAGTTTTTTGGTTTATTGTCTTCTGTCTCTATCAAAACATAACACTTTTCATTTTTATTGGTAATGAAATGCAATTTTCTACCAGGGCATTTCCCATTCACGGTTTCGTTAGGGTGATTTCAATGGGTGCACCTCTAGGCATTTCCCATTCCAGGACAGTTTCCTCGAGTGCTATCAATAGGTGCATAGTCAGGGAAATTCCCGTACCATAGTGTCTTTTAGTGCTATCAATGGGCGTGCGATCAGGCATTTCCCATTTCACAATTTCTGCATTCCCACTATTTATGCTCATTCTTCTCCAATACGAATGGGACGTCTTCTCGAAAGACTAAAATTTTATATAGGGTTTCCTTAAAAAAACCATGGTTTTTCCACAAATTCATATAAGGACACAAAATTTCAAGTAATATTTCATTCAACAATATACATTCAGCACAAAAATGTAACAAAACTAATATTTCTATATTCAATAGTACCCTAGATAGACGAGCAACGATAATTTCCTCTTCTCTATACAAAGTTTCCTTCACAAAATATTCAAACCCCTTTTACTGCTCATGAAATGTCCCTGATATCTAGATCTGGTGACAGACTTTGATTAGAACCATTTCAACCTTAGTAAATTAAATTTTGAATTATGTATAGGTGCCTCAACTTATCCCATGACTTCAAAACTACAAGTGTATAAACCCTTAGAGATATTTTGTCTCACCTGGAATGATATGAACGTTTCTAGGTACTCCAGAGCCGCTGCAGGTAAGAATAATCATCCGACAGTCTTGGAGTAGATAGGGTGTGTTACAACCACTTCAAATAGATATTCTTCATGCTTACACAGGGTTTCATTCTGGTTCTTTTTCAAGCTTGTTAATCTAAGAATGTCCTGTCAAACTTTAGAAATAAGTCAGAAAATTGCATATGAGAATAATCCAATAGTTGTTGCACTTGTACAACAGTTGGCTAATAGATTGCAAAAAACTTTAGTTATTGGGTAATTGCACTTTTAGCTGCTAATTTTTCATTATGGACCATGTTTGGGTCAAATCTCTTTCCATCCATTACACACATAAGGCCTTGTGATTCCATTGGAATTACATCAGGCTCTCATCACGAACCTAAGGTTAGCATCACGGACCTAAGGAAAGAAACGAACTAATTTCCCTACCTGCATGGACCCATAAGCTAGCATCATCCGACAGTCTTGGAGTAGATAGGGTGGGTTACAGCCACTTCAAATAGAGATTCTTCATGCTTACACAGGGTTTCATTCTAGTTCTTTTTCAAGCTTGTTGATCTAAGAATGTCCTGTCAAACTTTAGAAATAAGTCAGAAAATTACATGTGAGAATAATCCAATAGTTGTTGAATCTGTAAAATATTTGGCTAATAGATTGCAAAACACTTTAGTTATTGGGTAATTGCACTTTTAGCTGCTAATTTTGCATTATGGACCATGTTTGGGTCAAATCTCTTTCCATCCATTACACACATAAGGCCTTGTGATTCCATTGGACTTACATCAGGCTCTCATCACGAACCTAAGGCTAGCATCACGGACCTAAGGAAAGAAACAAACTAATTTCCCTACCTGCATGGACCCATAGGCTAGCATCAATGGAACACAATATTTACATACATTTTTGTCGTGTGAAAGGTGGATCTTTTACATTCACATTTTGACCACATTTCAACAATAGATCTCCCACCTACAGGTAAACCAAGTATGTGATATGAATAGCTAGGTTGGGTTGTTGAGTTTTCTAGCAAGTACATGCCAAGCCATTAATTGGCAGTGTATCTTTGAGAGTGAATTTGTGTTATTTTTATGTGTGGGAGTATGAAGATTTGGAACATGTCGAAATAGACTATAGAATAGTTACAAATCACACTACTACAAGGAAGGGGCTTTTAAAACGTTTTTTTAAGACAAAAAAAGTATCTTGTTTTGAACATTCAATCTTATGTAAGATTTTATACATGTTCTTTAATAGAATGAAAACATAGTGATACAATGATACATTATACTACATATCAATAGAGACACAAAATTAAAACTTGATTGTTAACATGAACTCTACATCGTTCCATATTAATTTAAATCATTTTCAGAGCAATATTGAGTTTCTATGAACTCGCTTTTTCTATATGCATACTTTCAAATTTATGAATATATGTACATAAATATGAATATATGTTTTCTTCTAGGCATCCATTACAGTTATATCTAGAGCATGGTAACAATTAAACACCATTATATGCTTAAGTTACAATGCCTCTTCGTGTCTAGTATAAATCATTATTAGCCAACACCCTCATGACATAGGGGGCATATTTCAACAAGGCACCGCCACAAGACTTTGACAAATGCCGCCAACATCAATCCACTACAAAATTATAAACTATTTTGAAGAATGTTTTCTACATCAATGTTCTGCAACTCATTGGCTCTTGGTTTTTTCCCTAAAACACAACTCGTTCACTCTTGCTTCAGTCCCTACCTACTCTAAAGAACTTTGAAAAATTCTCTCAACATCAATGCATCTAATTGACATGCATATTTTGAGAGATGCACTCGGGGATGAGGAAAATATGACATCTAGGGAAAACATGTTTCTTTATAAACTTGATCATTAATCTGAAGGCAACATTATGTTATGGGAGTTCGCTTCAACAAGTTTCAAAGTGTTCATATCATGCCTCTCTGTCAGACAACAATCAATAATTAGTTATAGAAGATATATTCAAAAGGAAATATTACTTTGCAATCTTGGCTTTGAAAGTATCATGGATCTATAGTTGTGAAATATAATAGTCTGTTTGTTGCAAGTATTCTCTAATAGGTGTCTGTTGCATGACATCCTTTCACCTGGAGTTCTCTTGTATTCACATGTGTCTTCCATATTGGGTAATAACACACTATGTTATCAGAATTGGCACGATAAGCTACAATTTTTGCATAAAATGATAAACAAAAAGAAATGATCTAGAAAGTTGTTTGTTGAGCTTTTCTCACTTAATGGTTGTATTTGAAAAAAATAGTGATAATTTATTAAAAAAAAATTAAATGAAGCAAAATAAAATAAAATGTTATGATGTGAATGTAATTTGATTAAAACATTAACAAATTACTACTTGATATTGACTTGCATCCCACCCTTACATTATTTATATAAGCATATTTGTATTAAATAGGTGACACCATCTGGCATGCACCCCCCTCATATCTTATCTTATAGGGTTTGATTGCTTGGCAACATAGACATGGATATAACTTAGCTTTTGTTTTTAAAGTTTGCTTTCCTCCTCGCTACAAAATGTTGTCTATTATAGAGTAAAAACTTGAAAGAAAAAATAGCTTGCTCTTTTATAAGGAAGTTTCTAAAAACGTTCCATACAATACCTTTACGATATGTGCAGAAATGATCCAAGCGGATATTGGTGGCCACCCACCTATTCCACCTATTCAATTTCATTAGTTTTCCATTTACAATTTTTAGCAGTTTTTCGGGTCCTAAACTTTTGGATCTGTTTTGAGGCCCTAAACGGCGTAGTCCTCGGACATATATTTCCAACGAGGTATCATACGCACCAAACATAGATACTATGACCAAGTTACGACCCCAGGAAGTTGGGTAACCAAATAACCCCAACGGGGCCCATAAACTCTTGGTGTTACATCTCCTCGGTTAGGGTTTTGGTTGTTTATGGTTTTCTCTATTTTTTCAATAATAAAAAGGCCCTCGAGCCTCATTGTAACAAAATTTAGAGGCATGTAGTCACCACATCACTTCCCAGAGATAAACTACCATCGCCCTAGCATAAATCCAGATTTCTGGTTACAATTCCATGAGGGTTTGAGACATATTTCAGTTTCAATTTTTTGTAGTAAACTTCATGAAAGTGCCATGGTCTCCACATATCATATTAGAGAGTGAAAAACATCTCATTTGAAAAAAAAAATTATTATCTTAAATGTATTTTTTACGAAATTTGATTTCGCTTCCCGGTTTGATAGATATGAGCAACTGAATTTAGACCTGTTTGGAACACTGAGGCGTCGTGCATCCTATGAGTTTGTGGAATCATTTTCTCACCCCACAGGTCATCAAATTTCAAGTGTCTTATATCATTGGTGTTATCACACTCAAAATTGTGCAAAGGTTTCTTGGATAGGGTCTTCCTAGTTTTTTATGTTATGTCAATTTAGATCATGAAATTGATAAAGAGGGGTGGAAATAATTTCTATCCTAAGGCTAAAAATCATCAGAAACCATGTCTTGTCAGTCAGTTGTCATTTCATATCATCTCAAGGTTCATTTTTAAACTTCAATTTCAACCTGTATGTTTTTATCGTATTTCGTAGCTCACATAACTACGAAATGACAGTTTGCACTACATAAACACCTAAGCTTTCCATAGAGAATATGTCAAAATTTAAAATGTTGGCGGTGCGGAATCATGTTTTTCTGTAAGAGACAGAGGTCTAAATGACATGGAATTTTTTCATTGGTTTAGGTAAAAGTGGAGTTTTTCAGTTAGTTATGGTAGTCATTATCATTTTAAGTCATGATTTCTGCGCTTTTATTCCCGCTTTCCACTTCATTTTTCATATTTTCCACCGTTAGGTTTTAAATTTGTTTTAATAGATTCCCACTCACTCCTGCCTTGTCATTAGATCATTTAGATCCTACCTATCATAGTCATTTTTGATCTCTTGCATGCAATGTTCTACTCTCACCAAAGCAGGTTCATCTTTGTCCCAAAGCAACTCTCTGTCCATCCTTCTATTTGCAGGTGTCACAACAGTGAGGAAGCTACGCAGTATAAAGAGGATGGAAACCAAGAATAAGGTACATAAGGGAGGTTATTATATGAGATTCAAACAAATGTATCTTAAGCTGTTGAACGAGGAACCCAATTTCGTTGAAGCCTTCAAAAACGTGGGTTGTATGAGATTCTGCCAGAAGTTGCAAGGTTTTCATGTTCAAATATCAAAGGATTTTGCAACAAATTTCACTGGCACAACATCTAAAGTAGGAATTTTGAACTTTGTTGTCTCCCTTGAGACAATAGCTTAAGCTACAAAGATCCCAAGAGAAGGTGAAGAGTGGTTTAAGTCCACCAAATTCAAGCTACAAAATTGTGATGAATTCATGAAGGCTGAATATGTTGGAACTGACATAGTTGTTGGGATTCCAAGAACATATTTGAAAGAAGACTACTCTAAAATTCCAATGATCATTCATAAGTATTTCACTTGCGAAGGGAGGTTCCACATGGTGTACCAATATCACTTCAAGCTTCTACTGCACTTCACTGGTAAGCAAGCCATTGATCTTCCTTTTTACCTGTTTAGAAGCTTGAATAAGATGGCACATAAGGTACAGGCTAGGCCACAAAAAAATGATACATCTGTGTTTCATCATGGCCTTATTAAGCTATTAGTGTTGGAGGAATTAGGAAAAATAAATAGAGATTGGACTTCTTTTCTCTTTCTTAGTGGATATGTAGTTGATTTAATGACTCCTAAGAAGACTCCTAAACCTAAGGGCACTCACTCAATTCATAATGAGTAGTGTGTTAATGAAACAGAGGTGGAAAATCAAGAACTAGATCATACTGTACAACCTACAAATGTTGAAGAAGAACCAATCGATATTGATACATGACCTACACAAGAGACACCAATCCCATTGTCAATACCTACAAAAAAAAAACCAAAAGTCAGTAAGAATAAACAAGAATGGATGAAAAGGAGTAAAACAAAAGGTCAATAAATTGAGAAAGGTAATTTGAAAGCCATCCTTCAAGCTATAAAGAAAAGAAAAAGTCCAGGTTGTTGATGTTGGAGGGAGCATAAAGAAAAAGAAATTTATCACTACCAAAAAGCTTGACTTCGCTGGAAAAGAGGCAGAGTTTGTCTTCCATCCAAGAAACCCATTGACTAGATCACAGCTGGCCAAAAATGTTATGTCTCAAGTTGTTGATAAAAGAAAGAATCCTTTAATACAAGAAATTCTTGATCTCTCTCCAGTAAAGGAAGTTATCACTGTGCAAAGAAAAGGAAAGGAGAAGGTGGTTGAAAAATCAGAAATGGAGCTCCTCACAGAAAAACTAAGAGAAGCAAGGGAATAAATAATTGAGTTAAAATTGGATGCAGAGAAACATAAGACTGAAAATATTAATTTTGATCAAATGATGGAGAAATGGAATAGTGAACTTTCAATTTTTAAAGGATCCATAAGTGATGCGAAAAGACTTTTGAAAAGAACCCAGCCCCTAAGGCTTTTGGCCAAACATACCAGAAAGAGGAATATGCACTTGCAAGATGAAAGAAGATCATTGAAGAATCAAGTAAAGGACCTTCAAGAGCAGATGGAAATGATACAGGCTGAATTAAAAAAGAGAGGCCTAAAAATTACATTCATTAACGAGCCTAAAGACATTCAAGCTTCAAATGATAGAGAAGGATAAAACTACCAAGGTTTGAGGAGTAGGGTATTTTTTTTTTTCAGTTTTGAAGATCTCACCCATAATTTTATACTCATAAAAGGTGAAATTTTTGAAAAAAGGGGCTATTTCCTATGTTTATGAAAAATTAGGCATTTTCATAGTGCCTGCCACGCTTGAAGCCCAAAAAGCGCTACGAAATTTCTGTAGATGCCTTTTTGATAAAAAGGGTTGTTAGACTTGAACTTAAATTCTGGGAAAAAAATTTATTAGCCCTCCTCACCTATTTTAAAGTCAAAATGATTTGCAAAAGTGTTTCAAATAGAGGCGCTAAGAAAATTTGCTGCGGAATTTCCTACAACACTCTATTTTACAGTGCACAGTTTTGATGAAATTTTTGAATTTGTGAGGGAAGCTGAAGGCCAGCCAAGCACGTGGGAAGAAAAAAGGATAGCAGTGGAATATGCAAGCAAGGTTATCTCCTTAAATGAGGTTCTCTTATCTACAGATCAGCCTAAAGACATGACTTCATGGTCATTATTGTCATCTCCTTAAATATAGGAAGATCTGTTTCTTAATTAAGTGGATGTTTTTATGGCTTGATCATGGTCATTGCCACATAAGCACATCTCCGTTGTAAAGATGCACTCATTTCAGTTGAAAATGTAATTAATAGGAAGTTAAGTTCTATTAGGACTCTAACTCCTAAACTTAGCAAATGTCTGTTTTGTTTTCGAATATTTAGTTTTTAGTTAGATGATGTGTCAAAGTGAAGGGTTTGATGGTCTTGCCAACTGTGCAGACCCTATGTAAAAGTGAAAGGCCTATTAATAGGCAGGATTTGAAAGGAAAAAGGGTTGGAGAATGCTTTTGACACAGCTACAATTGTAATTTTTTTGATATCAGTAATAGACAGACAATGACTTTTCTTGCTTCACATGAGATTCTTAATGTGTTTCAATGGGTTTATGTGTCTCTTTTATATCTTATTTCCAGTAGTTTTGATGCTAAATTACTCAAGATCCATATCATATATGCTATGAATTCCTTTTATCATCGAATTACTGATTATTCCCATGTGTTAATGTTGTTTTGTCATTGAAACATAAAAAGCCTCAGTTTCCATAAGTAGGAATGCTTGTCATTGAATCCTTTTACTGACTCCATGACCCCAATGGTAGTTGAATCTTACTCATTTTCACCTGTAATCACATACACTAAAACACTCACAGAGTTAGCCATCTATTTTAAGACCTAATTGAGTAAATCCTTTGATAAGTTGAGAGAGCCCTCTCAGGTTGAAGAGGCTAATAATCCTCAATCAAAATTTGGTTTGAAAGAGTTACTCTAAGTTGTCTAGTGGAGTAGCCCATCCACACCAATTTAGAGATAAAAACTAGAAAGGTATATTCAATAACTCAAATGGGTCTTTGACTGAATTTGATTTCATCACCTATAGCAGAGGTTATCATCAAAGTTGCAACAAGAGGTTCATTTCAACCAAAATCTGAATCAATGGTATTAGAGCTAGTTTGCTCTTTCTCGATCTTTCTTTTCATGTCCCCATCAAGGTCAGGGTATAAGGAGTTAGGGATTGATTTGGTTAAACCTTTACAATATCAACCTCACAAACACTGACGGCCTCCCATGGAAGAATAAAAGAAAGACGAAAGAGCAGGAGATCCTATCAAAATATTGCTTGAGGAGGCCCTCGAGAAACAAAGGAACACGATGATGGATAAATTTTCTTAGATCCTTCAACGACTACCTATCGACGGTGCATCTGCATCCAGTAGCCACTCCTTTCAAGCTACAAGTCAACTTCCACATTCTTGTATTTGAAGGCCATATAGATGCAAACAACGTAGATAGATAGTTGAATTTGCTGGAAGGGTATTTTTTGATCCATGATTTCGTTGACCGAGAAAATATTACTTCTGCACTCCTCAAAGCTGCCCCCCATGTCAAATACTTGTGGGAAACCTATTGTTGGCAAAAGGACAGGAGGGAAACCTCTTTGTTATTGGCCACACCCACTTGGAATTTATTTCGAGACAACATCAAGGAAAAATATTACCCCGTGAGGAGCTATGAGGACAAGTACATCCAATGGACCGCGCTGTAGTAGCAAAGTGATCAAGATGTGCACGAACTGAAAAATTTGTTCCATAGCCTGTGAAAAAAGTTGGGTAATAAAGATGCAGAGAGACATTTCACGCTCAAGTACCGTAGTTTTTTGCACAGATACATTCAAGAGGAAATGGAGTTCCTCAACATTACCTTTCTTGTCACATCATATCGATATGCTGCCAAAATTGAGCATAAATTTAAGCAGAAGAATCGAGAATTTGGATATGCGAATCCGAAGGCAGGGAAAGGCACCCCCGAACCACAGAACAAGGGGCAAAGCTAAAGCGGGGCGACTCAGAACAACACCAAAAAGACAAATAAGGACACGTGGAAGTGGTATGAATTCCATAATAGCTCCACTCACAACACAAGTGAGTGTCGGACCAAACAGTCATTGGTGGTTGAACTGAAGGCATTAGAATCAGATGCATGTTATGATTTTGAGTCAGAACTGGATAAGGGGAATGCCAAAGGGAAGCAAATCATTCATGCAGATCCCAGTGCCATTGTTACCACCACTAAGCTCCAGAGGGAGGATACTAAGGATCTAGAGGAGGGGGGGCGTCTCTTCCATTCACAAATGTGGGTGAAGGATTATCCACTGTAATTCCTTGTCGATAGTGTAAGCCAAAAGAACATCATTTCAACAGAGGTCATGAAGTGGCTCGGCCTACCCACCATAGCACACCCGCAAATGTATACCATCAGGTGGCTTCACCAAGGAATAGATCTTCGCATCAGCCAACAGTGCCACCTTCTGTACAACATCAAGTCCTTAAAAGATGAGGTACTATGTGATGTTGCTCCTCTTGAAGTTCCTAATGTATTATTGGGTTAAGCATACTTGTGGAAGCGACATGTTGTGTATGAGTCTAAACCTCATTCTGTTATTATTACTTTGGAAAATAAGTTGTACAAGATACTGGAGGTAGTACCTCCTCCTCCCATCTCTTTGATTACTACAAAGAAATGCAGTAAGTTTTTTCCCAAACTAGGAATTTTTTTTTCATTACAATTCGCCCACATGACAAGAAGAAGATTATGACCACAACCTCCAAACAGGGCTTCCCTACATAGCAACAACAAATGGACAAAGTTGTGGAGGAATACAAGGACCATTTTTCCTCACCCATAGAGGTTCCTCTACACTATCAAGTAGAGCACTCCATTGATCTGACCCCAGGCACACCGCTTCGTGATGTTTCCATACCTCATGTGACCACACAGACATAATCCACATAGGATTTTTCTTATGTCCGCCAACAAGTCCACGACATCTTGGATAAATACAATGTGAGGTACAAGCAATGACGGGATCAACATCAAGTGCCACACAAGTTCCAAGTGGGTGACACGTTTTGGTTACATTTGCAGAAGGAGCACCTCTTTGGACCCCACCTCAAGCTATGCCCACTTCAAAGTAGGCCAACTCCTTCACCAGGGAAAGTGGTTCACCAAGGACTAGGTTCAACAGAAATTTACCTACCTCATGGAGGCTCTGCATGCAATGGGGACCATTGCTTTCTAAGGGGGGAGGAATGATCCAGGTGGATATTGGTGGCTACCTACCTATTCCACCTAGTCAGTTTCATCTGTTTTATTTTTTAATATTTTCAGCATTTTTTCAGGTCCTGAACTTCGAGAACCATTTTGAGGCCCTAAATGATATAGTCCTCGGAGATATCTTTCCAATGAGGTATCATACACACAAAACAGAGATACTATGACCAAGTTATGACCTCGGGAAGTTGACTACCCAACTAACCCCAACGCGGCCCATAAACTCTTGGTGTTACATCTCCTCGGGTTAGGGTTTTGGTTGTTTAGGGTTTTCTCTTATTTTTCATTAATAAAAATGCCCTTGAGCCGTATTGTAACACAGTTCAGAGGCATGTAGCTGCCACATCTCTTCCCAGAGATAAGATACCATCACCCTAGCTAGTTTATATCCATTCCGTCTGTAAGCATATTTCATTCATTTGATATTAATGAAATGAAGTTTTTTTTTTGCTACATCTCTATGTTTATTTTTATTTCTGTATTTTATTATGTTCCTGCATAAATACAGATTCAGGTTACGGCTCCATGAGGGTTTGAAACATATTTTAGCCTCAATGTTTTGCAGTAAGCTTCAGTAAGCTTCATGCAAGTACCATGGTCTCTGAAGATCATATTAGAGAGTGAAAAATATCTCATTTGAAAGTATTTTTTATTATCTCAAATGGGTTTTTATGTAATTTAATTTCGTTTCCTGGTTTGAGAGATATGAGAAATTGAAGTTACACATATCTCGAACACTATGCCCCCGCGCGTCCTATGAGTTTATGGAATCATTTTCTCATCCCACAAGATATCAAATTTCAAGTGTCTCATATCACAGGAAAGGTATATTCAATACCTCAAATGGGTCTTTGACGGAATTTGATTTTATCGCTTATAGCAGAAGTTATCATCAAAGTTGCAGCAAGAGGTCCATTTCAACCAAGATCTGGATCAAGAAAATTCACTGATTATAATTGAGCACAAATGTGGCTTAACATCTCCAGATGAAGGAACAAACATGGTAATGGATGTTAACCAAATTCTATTGGTGTGAAATTGAAAAAAAAATTCATGTTGGCCTGGCCTTATGCTTGTTCATTCTTGGAAGTTGGCTTGGAGCATAGATGTCTTCGTTGTCTGACTAGTGGTTTTGTTTAAAGCAAAGTGATTATTGTAACGTGATGACTATTATGTACTTTTAAATTTTGCAAATTTCTTTATGATAATTTCACAATATTTTATCCCATTTTGTTCATCTCTGAAAGTTTTTTTCATATAGCCTATCCATTATTTGTTTGTTTCTTCTAGCCATTGCAAAAACCGATTTCTTCCAAACTTATATTTGGGGAATGAGGTGAATGGAAGGTAATTTTTAGTATCTTCTTTCAAGGTATTCAAGAATACTTTTCAATGATTGTTAGTTCTACTTCCCACCAGATTATCAATAGATATATGATTCTAGCTATGAGTGCTGAAGAGTCACTACACCAGGGGATACTTCCCCACATTTTTGGAGGGGCTATTATGCCAGTGAATCCTTTAAAATGAACATGGATTCGTTTTGCATAGTTAATACCTATATGAGAGGCACCCTTAAAATAACACAAAATACACTAATCCACTGCCACTAACTCTCATGAGGTGCTTGTAGAGTACCAAGAACACATTATCATATTATAGGAATTCAGGTAGAGAATACTACCCAATGAAGAGTGATAATCAAGACAATGTGGGTCAAATTATGTACATAGGTTTACTTTGAGCACTATATTTTCGCTTAAATTTGTTCAATGAATAATTTTGTGCCTAATATTGGATGTATCTAAGCGAGTGAAAAGGTTTTGTTGCCCTGCTATAGAGTTTATAGTTTTTTTTGGGTTAATATTACCAATTTTAATGTTTATTGGCAATTTACTTCGGTTTGAATTCATAGGACCAAAGTGTTTATTGGTATGATGTTTTTCGAGGCCTCAAAATTAAATCAGTTTTTTGGTTCATGTAATTAAATCCATACATCTGTGGCCTTAGCTAATAAACATATCAGACAAATATATAATGATTTTTCAAGACGATTTCACATCAGAAGCTAAACACTACCGTTATCTTTGGCATCTGTTTCATTTCTATGTGGATCGAACATACGCCTCCTGCCTCCAAAACACAATGATTGTTTTATTTGAGAAACCATTTACGCTCAGAGAAAAAAGAAAAAAGAAATAGTCACTTTTCCATTTAACTCTACAAACTATAACATAAAAAAACTTAGGTAGAAACAGGACATTCAACCCATTCTCCCAAACAAATATACTCGCTATGAAACTGGATTACAGGAAACTAAAAATCACCATAGAAATTTAGAATAAGTCACTACAATATTTGAAATTTCACCAATATAAAGGAGTAATTTGGACATCTGATAAAAGTGGATAATGTTTTAGAATTCCCAGTTTATATGGCTGCAACAATTCAACTTTCATGCTTGAATAAGTAAGAAATATATTTTGATCAATTTGAGTGTGTATATTTCAGAGGAGGAGACTATAACTCATCATTATTCTACTCTAGGAAACTGGAGTCACCTGGGCTTTCAGAAAAGGAAATGCCAATTAGATGAACCCCTTCTTCTTACTTAAAAGATGCTAAATGGTTCCATAAATGGCATCCAACAACGAAAAATAGATTCAATAGAATATTTTCTCGAACTTGATGGAAAGTAGATTCAATGCCCAGCTTTTATTTGTCTTGGAACAAAGACACTCAAATTTAGTATCATCAAAGCCTCAAGATGGACAGGAATCTCGCAAAAAATGAAATATATAGTAGATTAACCGTTGACTAATATTCAACATTGTCAATGATATCCTATCCAAGAAGTTGTCTCCTTATCTGCATTTTCAACCATGGATATTCTCTGCAAACAAAATTCCGCGAAGAAGACCCACATGACAACAACTTCCATGCCTAATTCCGCGAAGAAGACCCAAGTATGGGGTGAAATTTATTGCATGCCTTCTATTCCATCAGAAGATATTTGTGATACTATATGTACAATTCTCGAAAAGGATCTAGCAGAAATTGTAAACTCGTGAGTTTATTGTAAAAAAGAGCTTGCACGAGTGGTATTAGACATAGAAAGGATGATTTTTTACGGACTTGTAGATGAAACCATTGGGGATATGGGAGCTCTTAGTTATAGATACAGACAGTCCCCACGGCATTGACTCGAAGGCAAAGAAGTGGTCGATATCTCCTTGCGCTGGTTGCAAGTTCCACAGAAAGAAATGCTCAGAGGAATGCGTGCTTGCGCCTTATTTCCCGCACAATGATCTGCAGAAGTTTTTGTTTGTACATAGGGAAATGAGCTGGAAGGTGTAGTGATTCGGAACTTCGGAACGAGCAGGCAACAATGAAGCTCATACAATTTCTGGTGAGTTAGTACTGTGTTGCATTGTTTGCCATAGTGGTACCGGTAGAGGTAATGGTAGCATGAGTTGTTCTGAGGAGTACGTTCTGTGTTGCTTTGCTTGTCATAGTGGTATAGGTTGTGGTAAAGGTTTCCATAGCTCAGAATCACAGTGAGAGCTTCTCTGTGAAAAATCTCACTGATTTTCTGTAGTGACATGTGTTTCGGTTGTCGAAAGAGTTTCACTAAGGTTGATAGGTTATGGGCACAGTCATTCTGATGAAGATTTTTAGCTCAGTGGATATTAGGGTTCTATGATGTCTTATAGCTGGGGTTCTATGTAGGGTTTAGTTTTGTTGGGGGAATGTTGCATTCTGGTCCGAGTTGTGGATGTTGAAGGGTGCCCATTACTTTTGTTATTATCTCTTACAGCTGGGAATCCATATAAGTCTATAGTCTTTCTTTGGGGAATGTTGCATCTTGGTCCGAGTAGTGGATACTCAAGGGTGTTCATTACTTCTGTTAATATTCCTATGCTCACAAGAATTATCATTCATGTCCCCAATTTCATCGCTCTATCAATGTCTTATGAGGAGGAATTGGAGATTTGCATTATCATCATTCTTGCATATGGGGCATGTATGATATTTCGGGCGTTATTTGCTGAGTATAAGGTGAATGGTAGAACATGTTGATTGCACTGGTTATCCGGTACCATCCCTGGTTTCTTTGCTTGACGCAGACTATCAGTCCACCTCTTGGTGCTACAAGTGGTACTGCCTTTGGAGAAAATGGGTTGACTCCCTCATCATATCTCGCCCCTGCAAAAACTTTGGATTTAGACTTGGCTCTAGATGGTGGACCTGCCCTGGTTATATATGTTGTTGTTGTTGTCACGTATAACTCCATTGTTGACTCTGGGCACTGGTTTTTCTCGCGAAGATTTGTCTGGTTTTGGGGCAAGTTCAGATTACCGACATTTCTTCGATTTTTAGGAATTTATGGGGGTCTGACAGGTCATTAAGGTCTTCCTCGACATACACAATTGAGGTAGGGAATTTCAAAGGTGGTGGCAGCTATTTAAGGAGTGCAGAGGGTATGATTTGGGATTAGGAATTTCTCCAGAGTTTTCTTACGTACTTGTCAGTTGACTATTAATCATTTGTCCTTGGGGTGGGTGAGAGATTAAAAGACACTCTCTCGAGTCTTCTTTATATCTAGGTGTTATATGTGAAGATTTTAAGGGTGGTGCAATCAAATTGATGGCGTCTGCACTTTATGATATTCTCTGATGTCGTATGTGTTATCTCACAAGGACCTGTAGTGGCCTTCCATTCGAGGACTAGATCTGTGGTGTTGTCCTTTTGCCTGAAATAAAATATCATTTTTGGCCATTTCTATATTTGGATGCTCGGACTTAAACGGACGGAATATATATCATTGGGATTGTGTTCTCTGAGGATGTGACGGTCTGACCACTCCTTACCTGGACATGGTGCAAGACTTTAAAATTTTCTATAAAGATATATATTACGTCCCCGCCACATAAGCTTCATATTACATTGGTTTTCTCATTGGCGGTGCTACGGTGTCTGCTACCAGTCAGACTCATCAGTCATTGACATGGATATTTCAGACCTTGGGATTGGTGTTGATGAACCCGTTTTGGGTTTAGACTTTGATACCTCGGCACATGAGGCCTTCATTAGAGCAACCATTGCTGCAGAGAAGGAATATGAACGTCAAACAGAAGTGGACAACTTTATCATTAGACAAGGCATACTTGATACAAAGACTACCCAAGTGAATGTATATGGTGGATCTGGTTCGCAGCACCAAAAAAAGAACAAGTCCGCCCGAGGGAAAAGGAACAAAGCATATTACAAACAGAGAATGGAGATCAAAGAAATCACATTGGACCATGAAGATTTATGTAGAAGGGTAGCAAGCTTACAGAAAAGGGCGTTGATTGGAAGGTGGATGTTCCCAGATGGAAAAGAGGTTAATATGGATAGTTGGGTTCGTCAAAGCTGGTCCTCGTTAATTGGATATTCCCTGAAAGTTAGCATGCTTTTAAACGGTTGGTTTAGTATTCACTTTATGGACGAGAGGGACATATTCAAGATCATTCATAGAACATGGGTTCGGGGTCGGAGTTTTTTGCAGCTTGTCCCTTGGTATTTGGGTTTTAACCCAGTTATGGAAGCCCTCAAGAGCCGTGTTATTTGGGTCAAACTACCTGGTCTGCCGCTGGAATTCTGGATGCTCAAAGCGCTCAGAGCCATTGGAAACTCCATTGGGAGCACCAAATACATAGACCCGAGCATAATAAGTGCAAGTGACAAAAGGATTGCTTGGATTCTTGTTGAAGTAAATTTTGCCAGAGGTTTTCCAGGGGATTTGGATCTGATTTGGGGACAACGCCGACACCGCCAAAGAATTGACTACTGGGGCATTCCCTTCAGGTGCCTTATATGCCGTAAAACTGGTCATCTTCGGGAGAATTGTCCTCTATGTCTTCGGGTGGGACGTAGTGGTCCATATTGAAGTGAGGGGTGTCGTCAAAACAATGCTGCATTAGGCTCTCCGGGAGGTCCTATCACAGGTAATTCTATCCCTGTTTCCTCTGATGATGATGCATTTGCCTCTGCATATGAACATAGTGATAGGACGTTTCTGGATGATGATAGCCTGGGTCGAGATTTGTTCAACCCTATGTTGGTCCCTTCCGATGTTGGGATGGGTCGGATTTCCTCTCTGGCTGAGCCTAATGTTGGGGTGGATCGGGATTCCCCACATGCTGTCGATAACAATTCAGATCCTGGGTTTTTGATGGGGAATGGTACTGTTCTCACTGTGTCTGATAAAATGATTAGTAGGGGGGAGGTGAATAGCCCATCCCATGTTGATTATGAGTCAGATCCTAATGAGTGTTTTGGGGATACTAGGGTAGCACCTTCTATAAATGCTGCTGACTCGAACCCTCCTCTTTTTAAATCAACCAGCTTTTATGTCGAAGAACCGTCACATGCACAAATGGCCAAGGATAAGGATGTTTCTCATGCCCTGTTGTCTTCTCCCCAGTCCTCCGATGAACCCGTTGACCTGCCGAAATCCCCACATAATGTGGTGGGTAGTGACATTGACTCCCTGATAGGTAACCCGCATATTGATCTTGCCGCCCTTATGGTTTTTGATAAAGCTATTGTCTCCCCTATCGGTGCCAACCCAATTCTTCTGTATCAAACGTCACAATCAGGAAAAAAAAGAAAAGTGGTGTCAGAGAGTCCAGAGGTAACCTTAGGTCATTGTCGTTGCTCTCTGATGATATAGATAACTTTACTGACATTCCCAAAGCCATAGCTGGTGATATCAGTGTCAATTCCCAGGCGCTTAGAGCATGCCACCCCGCAGACATTCAACGATGATCCACTTTCTTTCTATGAATATTAGGGGGGTTGGCGATGCCTCCAAACTACATTTCCTTAGGAATATTTTCAGCTTTGAAGAACCTTGCATTATTTTATGTCAAGAGACTCTATGTCCTCGGGAAAAAGCCATAAATGCTTTTTCAAGCATTTGTAAAGGTTGGCATGCAGTGGCGGTTGATTCTTATGGACACTCTGATGGCATGATTGCGCTCTGGAACCCTTATTGGGAAAATTTCAAAGCATACAGGTTTTTTGGTGGGATTTTGTTGGTTGGTTATATCCGGGGTATCGAAGGTCTATTTAATATCATTAATCTATATGCTCCTTATCAAAACAGACTTACATTCTGGAACAAGTTTCAACAATATGGAATTCTTTCACTAAGAAATTTAGTCATTATGGGTGATTTTAACTCTACTTTACAGGAAGACGAAATATGGGGTGCCAGGGCTAGAATTGACTGTTTATCTGATTATTTGAATGGTTTGTTTTCAAATAATCATATGGTTGACATTCGCCCAAGTCCCATTATTCCCACATGGTCTAATAAAAGGATGGATGGTGACTATATTGGCAAACGACTCGATTGTGCCTTGTTGAAGGATAGTCTTATTAATACACTAGGTATGCCCAGATCAACAGTGGTGGCCTCAAATATATCAGACCATATGCCGATCCTTCTTTCATGGAGGTTGGGAGATCGTCCCCAGGGTTTGCCATTTAAATTTAACCGAGCATGGCTGGAAGAGTAGGCTGGAAGAGTAGGATTTCGTGGATTTCATTAGGGAGTCTTGGCTGTGTGAGGATGGTCTCCACAATCTGTCGAGATGGGATCGATTTCATTTCAAAATGCAGAGGATGAAGAAGGCAGTTAAAATATGGGAAATTAATAAGAAGTTGGAACTCAAGGCGGAGATAATCGAAATAAAGGAAAAAATGAGGTAGATATATATGGGATTCAAGGACAAGTTTCCAGATGCTCAATCTAATGAAATCCTGAGAACATTGGGGGACAGATTGAAACAGATTCTCCTCATTGAGGAAATCATGTGGAAGCTTAAAAGCAGGAATAGATGGTTAAAAGAAGGAGATATAAATACAAAATATTTTCACAAATGTGCTAATGATCGAAGATGCAGGAATGCTATTTGGCACATTAAGAGAGTGGATGGCAGCATTGCTATTACTACTTCGGACATACAGAAGGAAGCCTTTTGACATTTCTCATCTTTTTATCAAAAAACTCCAGTATTGATGAGAATTGCCAAAGATGGTTCTTGGACCAAATCAGTAGGATATTCGAGGAGAATGATATCAAGCATCTAGATGAGCATATCATGGTTGCTGAGGTAGAAGGGGTTCTCAAGTCTTTCTCTCATGACAAATGTCTGGGCCCAGACAGATGGACATCAGAATTCTACATTTTTTTCTTTGACATTATGGGTGTGGAGATTGCTGAAATGGCTGAAATTTTCAGGACTTCTGGACATATTCCATCAAATCTTAATTCCACTTTTATCGCTCTCATTCCGAAGGTTGATGATCCCACCACCTTCGGAGAGTTCTGACCGATTTCCCTTTGCAATCTCCTGTAAAAGATCTCTTCTAAGATAATTGCCAACAGGTTAAAGCAAACCCTCTTTGAGCAAATATCTCTCGAACAATATGGGTTTCTCAAAGGCAGATCCATCCATGATGCAATATCCATTGCACAAGAGATTTTACACACTATGCACTCGGAAAAGAGAGAGGCACTGGTTATGAAAGTTGATTTGTTCAAGGCGTATGACACACTAGACTGGTCATATCTCTGTCTCGTATTGTTAAAAATTGCGCTGCCTCTAAGGATCATTCGTTGGATAATGTCATGCATAACCTCTGTAAGATATGTTGTGATTATTAATGGCCTTCCTACTAATTTCTTTGAAGCAGGTAGGGGACTATGCCAAGGTTGTGCATTGTCTCCTCTCATTTTCATTTTAATTATGAATGGGTTCAGTAATATGATGCATTATGCGGAACAAAAAGGTTATATATCAGGTTTCTCCTTTTCGGGTTCCATTTCCACTTCACACTCTCTCTTTGTAGATGAGACGGTCCTTAAAAAAGCGTCATTGTAAGTGTATATAGTGATGGTCCTTTAAGGTTCGTCACCAAAGCCATTTTCAATGACACTTTTAGTGAGGGTCATTAAAGGCCCATCACTAATTCTCTCTTTGGTGACACTTCTAGTGACGAACTTTTAATGACCCTCACCAATGCTCTTTTTGTTGCTTTTGGTGACGGTCAAAAAATGTTCGTCATCATTTATCATTCCAATGAGTTTTTGATGACGCTATGTCTGTTAATATATTTTTTGTCAAAAGACAACGATTTAAGACCATTATTGTGGAGTCTTTGTTTATAATTTTCCCAACGCCATAATGGTTAGAGTCAGTCAATTTGTTAAGAATTAATTAGTGTATCATTTCCCTCAAGTAATGATTAGTGGAATAGAGTTTTCCTATGAGTCAACGCATGATTCATATCTATTAATTTTATTATATACCAAATTCCCTTTAGATAAAGTTCCACTAGTGTGTGTAGGAAATATATTATTTAATACTTAATCAAACTATGTCAATTCTATTAATGAGAAATACCTAACACTCCTCATTAATCTGGGCACACCTTAAATTAATGCTTTGGCACACACTAACATTTCTTAGCACCTCACATGTCTTGGAACATCTTTGTACCTAGAACATAATGTCATGACACTGACATCCAAGCACATGGTGGCATGTGCTAGCACAACTTATAACTCTCCTAGCATGTGTTTGCATGCATGTAGTCCCTAGCATGTCCTGTAACACCTTGGTTACAGTATGCATTGACATACATTAGCACTTGGCACAAAATGCCACTTGGAATGTATTGGGACCTATTATTAGTGTGCCTAGCATGCCCCTTTTGAAAAAGATAAAGTCTCGACTTATTAACCCTCTTATGTGTTAATTTCCTTGCATTTTAACTTGGTTTGTCCTTTTTTTGCCTTGACACTTCTTGACATATATTAACATACCCTAGCACCCTGCACATCCTTAGCACCTGACATGTATTGGCATATCTTGGCACTATTTAGCACATATAATTGGCACACCTTAGAACTCCCTAGCACACTTTGGAACTTATTGACATGCCTTTATATTCCCTAGCATGCCTTGTCAATGCTTAGCATACCTTGTCACTCCCTCCTTGGCATGACAACTAGCACTCGTTAACACTAATCCCTGGCACATGTTCCTCATATTCATTAAATTTCATGAATTTTGACCTAGTGATCCCTTAATGTTTTTTCCTAGTACTCGTTAACACTCCTCAATATGCATTAGCACTCTCTAGTACACCTTAACACTTTTCAACATGCCCTTCCACTGCATAGCATGCATAAAACTCCCTGACACATATTGGCACTTGGAAAGTCTTAGCATGTATGGAATACGTTGAGATGCCTTGGTGTGATTTGGCATGGTTTAATATTAAATTTATTCGAGATCAAGTGTTGGAAAGTAGATGAGAAGCAACAAAGGAAGACTTGGCACTTAGAATG
Source organism: Pinus albicaulis (assembly GCA_034641835.2). Classification (NCBI taxonomy): domain Eukaryota; kingdom Viridiplantae; phylum Streptophyta; class Pinopsida; order Pinales; family Pinaceae; genus Pinus; species Pinus albicaulis. The sequence continues at coordinate 296,509,401 of CM076578.1, forward strand.
CACTGAGAATTTTCACTTGGCACCTATTAGCGCCTAGTGTTGGTGTGCCTAGCATGCCCCTCTAGTAAAAGCTAAATTGATGACTTATTAACCCTCTTATGTGTTCATTTCCTTGTAGTTTAACTTTTTTCTCCCTTTTGTTGCCTTGACAGTCCCTAGCATGGATTGCCACATCCTTGCACATCTTGGCATGCCTTATCACTTGGCATATCTTAGCATGTTTGATATGCATTCACACTATCTGGCACATCTTAGCATTACCTAGCATGCCTTGGCACTCATGTCCTCACAACTAGCCTTTACATTTTTTCACAACTTGGGAGCCTAATAAAGTCCTTGGCCACTGCAGTTCGTGTGACAACGTTGGCTTGCTTAACCCGCAACAACTTGACTAATTGCAACTACTATAAGTATATTGTGCCTTGTTCACCTAAGAACTGCCTATAACTCATCTTATGCCACTCATGTCCAAGCTCAACTTGTCACACTTAACTAGTTACCGGTATAAGGATCACATGATCTATCCATAGCCATAAAACAACTAAGAAACATAGCTTACATAGGCAATATTTCACATGTATGTTCAACTCATATAAATGTTAGAACATTGACTGAGAGTTTGCAAGAACCACAAGATGCACAAGGCACACAAGATATAAGCTGACACAAGCCGAGTGCCCCAAAACTTATACACAAAAATGTACAATATGCAATTATCTAGAATAGTTTAAAACATGAGCATGTAGCCAACGTGTGCCACTTCTCATAAAAAACATAGCTAAAGGCAAAACAATGTTGTGCCTAGCACAAAGTGATCTCCCTTTGTCTAAAACTACTACGTTGACAACCGTAGGCTTGCCTCCTATAAATCCTATTCTAAACTTCTCTTAACACACTTTGTCCTTAGCACACTTGAATTCGCTGACACTCCTTGGCACACACTCGTATTCGTTCCTCTCCATGCATTTTGACCTAGTTATCCCTTGATATGCCTCGACACTCTTGTTCAGCATGCATTGGCATTGTCCGACATGTGTTAGCATGCCTTTTCATTCCTTTACATGCCTTGACCCTCCCTAGCTATCATGCCCTCACAACTACCCTTACTTAATTTGAACTTGGGAACCCAACCAAGCCCTCGCTTGACCAAGTTACAATTATTACAACTAGACTATGTTGTTGAATTGTGTAGCTTGGGAGGTACTCCACAAGCCTAGTGAGATGGGTTTGTGTGAGTTTGGTCACAAAAGGATTTGTGGGCAAAGAAGCCAAGAAAGGGGATTTTGGACCCAAGATGGGGTTTAAAATATAAATGAAAAATAAAAAGGAAAATTAATATTTCCTAAGGTCCAAGTGGATAAAACCCGTAAGTTCTAGAGGGTTCCTAAGATTTCTAGGAAAAACTATTTAAGGAGTCCTTAGGATGAAGGAAATAACATCAAGTGAGAAGGAGCTCATTTGATCAAGGGGGCGAGGAGAGATGTAGTCCTAAAGAGGCCATGATCATTAGCATGTCTAGAATTCATTAAGATGCCTTGGTATGTTTTGGCATGGTTTAATATTAAATTTATTTGAGATAAATTATTGGAAAGTATAAGAGAAGTAACAGAGAATTATTTGGCATGAATGCATGTGTGGCACTCTGCTTATCTCCACACTTGATGACTTATTAACCCTACGATGTGTTCATTTCCTTGTAGTTTAACTTGTTTCTCCTTTTTGTTGCCTTGATAGTCCCTGACATGTATTGTCACACCCTTACACATCTTATCATGCCTTAGCACTTGACACATCTTAGCATATTTGACATGCCTTCGAACTATCTAGCACATGTTAGCATTCCCTATCATGCCTTGGCACTCATGCCCTCGCAACTAGCCTTGCATTTTTTCACGACTTGGGAACCCAATCAAGTAATTAGCTACTGCAATTCATGTGACATTGTTATGCTTCAATCGTAACAACTTGATCAATTGCACCTACTACAAGTAGATTGTGCCTTGTTCACCTAAGAACTGCCCATACCTCATCTTAGGCCACTCATGTCTAAGCTGAACTTTTCCCACTTAAGAACTTACCAAGACAAGGATCACATCTATCCATGGCCATAAAACAACTAAGAAACATAGCTTACATAGGCAATATTTCACATGTTTGTCCAGTTCATATAAACAATAGAGCATTAACTTAGAGTTTGCAAGAACCACAAGATAGACAAGACACACAAGATATAAGTCATCACAAGCCGAGTGCACCAAAACTTATACATAACAATTTACAATATGCAATTGTCTAAAATAGTTTAAAACCTGAGCATTCGTCCAATGTGTGCCACATGTCATGTAAAAATAATAGATAAAGGAAAAATAGTGTTGTGCCCAAAACAAATTCTCCCTTTGTTTAAAACTACTTTGTCGAGCCCCTTATCGCAATCATAGGCTTGCCTCTTGCAAATCCTCTTATGAACTTCTTCTAACACACTTCATCCTTGGCATACTTGAATTCACTGACACTCCCTAGCACACACTCTTATTTGTTCATTTCCATGCATTTTGACGCAGTTCTCCCTTGTGATGCCTCGACACTCCTTAACACTCCTCAACATGCATTGAAATTGTCCAGCATGTGTTAGCACACCTTTTCATTCCTTGGCATGCCCTAACCCTTCCTATTTATCATGCCCTCACAACTACCCTTACTAAACTTTCAACTTGAGAACCCAACCAAGTCCTCGCTTGACTATAGTAACTTGACCAAGTTATGATTACTACAACTAGACTATGTTGTTGAAGTGTGTAGCTTGGGAGGCACTCCACTATCTTAGTGAGATGGGTTTGTGTGATTTTGGCCACAAAATTCTTTGTGGGAAAATAAACCAAGAGAAGGAGCTTTGGACCCAAGATGGGGTTTAAAATCTAAAAGAAAATTCAAAAGAAAAAATAATATTTTCTAAGGTCTAAGTAGATAAAGTTCGTAAGTTCTAGAGCGTTCTTAAGAGGCCTAGCTAGGAAAATATATTTAAGGAGGCCTTAGTATGAAGGCAAGAACATCAAGTGAGAAGGATCTCATTTGATCAAGGAGGCCAAGAGAGATGTAGTCCTAAAGTAGGTCGAGTTAGAGGGCTTAGTAAGCGTTGCTAAAGGGAGGCCATGATCATCCACCAAGAGTAAGATCATCATGTGAGGGTTCACAATAATGTCACATACCTTAATAGGTTCGAGAAAGGAAGTAGGATGGCATATTTTTGTTTCTCTTATGGCAGATCAAGCTCAAGAGAGGCGACTCATGAGAATTTGGGCATGTGATTTCAGTGGTGTTTCTGTATTAAGGCCGCATCAAATTTTGAAATAGTAGAGAGGGTTGAGACCCTACCTTGTGGTGGTTACTAGGTTGCAAGGTCTATGATAAATACCAACACAAATGAAGGATGGTATGCACTAGAATTTAGGGCTAGAACAAAAGTAGTCACAGGTGTAATATTGACTGAGGTAACTGTAGTTTGAGGGTCGTAGAGATCTAAAGTTCATGTTAAGATTCAGTCAAAGAAATGACCAGAATCTATGGATCCATATGAGCTAGGATGAGTCTCTTATGGAGGAAAGAGTTGTCATTTTTGCTATGGGTGGATATGGTTTTTTCTAAAGCAATTAGAATAGAAGTATAATTCCCTATTTAGGGAGGTTTCCTAGCATGTTCAATCCACAAGGTATGCCATTAAGATTGTAACAAATATGCATAGAAGAAGAGAGGTTGTGACCCTTAGAGAGAGGTTTATCTCTGCAATATATACCATGAATTTGGTAGATGGTTTGCAGAAGCATGTGCAGAGATAACAAATCCAAAGGAAGGTGGAACCTGAGTAGAATATGGAGCAGAAGAAATGTGCCATATGAGGAATGGATTGACATGAAGAGGAGTTGATTTTTTGGACTATCCATAGAGTTTTGGATAGAGATCTGAAGCAGCCTATAAACAGCTAGTCAATGAACTGTTAATGGTGATTAGTGACCCTAGTTTAGTCATCTACAAATTGTTAGAAGGATGATAAGATGAGTAGTTCAAATTTGTTCATAGATTGGACAACAAAGAAATTGGTACACAAGAATAATGATTTTGAGAGGACTCAAATCACTATTAGGTGGCATATTTGAAGAGCCCTAGATGAGGGCAACGTTATGGGTACTAGACCAATAAAATAATTTACTGTCGTTGGGAAAGTTGATGGCATTCCAAGTACAATTGGAGGGTTGTTAGGTGTGTTAATAAAGGTTGTCATTGATTGCAATATCACATTGTTCGTGATGGAAAATTATTATGATGTGTGATGTTGCCTAAATTTCCATTGATCATAATACCCTAATGATGATTCCTTGAACTAACCATGAAGATGCCCTAGATCCTGGATGATGTCCTTACCCTTAATAAGGAATTCTAAAGATGCCATGTCAATCATGTGCCTATGATTGATTCTCATAGTGATCTAGCCTTTAAGTGCCAATGATGTATATAATATACAAGCCTTGATGACTTATGGAGGACTATACATGAATGACCCTACATTGATGAAATATAAATCTCATGATGGGCTCTCTGGATGGAAATTGATGGATGTTGCATTATGACATGGTTGGTAACATGATTGATGCTACACTATTACACATAAGGACATACATAATTATGGCATGGACAATGATGGGAGATATGACATGAATGACCTCACCATACTTAATGACATATAGTGACATTTTTGGATACATGACAATGGAGAAGCCATTAATGACCTCTTGCTGTCCTAATAACCTTCTACACTAAAAAGTCCAAACAGTCATAAAGGAAATTATTTTTTGACATCTTGAAGACATCATTACAAAATGGCTCATTTTTCATCTTAAAGAGAACTCCTTCCTCTTTCCATCGAGCTCTCATATGCCCCAAAATCCTCGTGGTTATAAATATATTGATTTTTGAAGTTGTGCAATGTTTTTTTTTTTTTTTAGCTGACCTGTCCTAGCTCCCAATGTCGGCCCACCTTAGTGACGTGTCACCTCACGCAAAACCAGTATAAATACATGTCGTATTTTCTCATTTTAGTCATCCAATTCGGTGAAAATAATAGAAATTCAGAGAGAAAAGCTACAGAACAACAAGGAGGCAGAGATGACATAAAAGAATATTGTTTGGGCAATATTTTTTTTATGGTTTTTGGGTCTTGAACACATGTTTATAGCCACTAATTCAATCAAGAATTCATCTGAGATAATTGCAAATCCAAAGTAGAACAATGAAAGATAAAATGAGTTTCTGGTGGACGTCTGAAGCATTTAACTCAAACTGTTTGTGGTTTGGACCATACAAAAATCTATGGACATGTATCATCTATGGAAGCTCGGACCTCCAGTAAAATTGGCACTTGTTAAAATTTGTTTGTGGGTGTGCAGAAATTGAAAACAACAACCTGTGACAAGTCTCTTTAGGAAGGAAAACCACCAGTGATAAAGAACAATCTAATTTTTGGAAGAAACTCGGACCTGTAGCTTATCTCTTGGACCAACATTTGACTTTAGTTTCGGTCCTATAGCAGCTAGTGGAGGAATAACAATTACAGTCACGTGTGGTCACAAAATTGTTGGGGAGGCTCATTAAAATCTCAATTCTGTGTCATTCTTGGACATACATCACAATTTGAAAACCTTGAGGACGACTGCCTAAGATACCTTAAACCTGTAGCTTACCTTTGTTGTGGACAGTCTTGTGGCTTAACCAATTGGATTGGATTTGTGGACATTGCCAAAGGACAATGAAAGACTTTTAGACAACTTGTGTTGAGCTTCCTTTGTGACACTTTGGAGCATCTTTAGAAGTATTGTTGAAGCAACATTAACATCACATCTTGAAGAATATTTTGACATTGAGAGAAATATATTGGGCATAGTTTGGTGCAGACTTCTTGGTAGAATTGATATGCATCTTGAAGCAGATTTGGAGTTGTATTGAGATATTCTTGAAGACATCTTGAAGCACCTATTGAAGAACTTGTGAAGAAATACCTTGTTGGGAAAGTAAAGTGAAGACTCCCTCAAGAAGTTCTTGAAGAAGTCCTTGAAGAAGTTTAGACCAAGTGAGGAATTTGGGCTACCAATTGAAGACATCTTGAAGGTACCCCTAGAGATCATGATACATCGATGATGTCATCATGAAGTAACCTTGGAGATCTTTGTTTGGGTACGATGGAGAGCAGTGGTGATGCCTTATAAAAAGAAAAGGTTGTCATTAATGATGTGATGTGGAGACTAAGTGTGTTTGGCCTCGTTGAAGAAGACATTGGGAGCCGTGAAGAATAACCAAACACATCTTGACGAAGTGAAGCTAAGGGTTGGAGACTAAGAGGTTAGAGCCTTGTAGAGACAAGGTTGGTGCCTTAGAAGATAGGGTTGGAGCCCTAAAGGATAAGAGTCCTCAAGAGACCAGGTTGGAGCATGTCCCAAAGATAGGGTTGGAGCCTGTACTAGAGATAGGGTTGGAGTCCTAGAGGTTGGAGCCTCAAAGTGACAAGGTTGGTGCTTTGGGAAGATAGGGTTCGAGCCCTAGAGGTCGAAGCCCAGTGAAGTCCAAGTTGGTGCTTGGCATAGTACAGGTTGGTGCCTGGAAGGATTGAAGATTGGTGTCTTCATCTAGGGTTGGAGCTCTATACTATTGTATTGTATTTATTGTAAAGAAGAGATTAATAAAATTATTTATTCTTATTGCTCATTTTGTGTTCTAATTATAAGAGATCTAGACTGGTAAAGTAACAATTGAAAATAAATATTGATTCACCCCCCTCTCAGTATTTCCACCAATTGGAATCAGAGCCAGTACCTTCATTCAAAGCCTAACAGCTTGAAGGTTGATCATTAGAACACAAATGGAAAAGCCAAGGAATAAAGGCTCCAAAGCATGTGAAAATGTCCCTTCCTCAATTAAGAATTCAGATGTAAACCAGGTCAACAAAGCTCCGTTGTTCAATGGAAATTTTGATATATGGGAGGCAAGAATGAGGAATTTCTTAAAGACACAACGAATTGAATTTTTGAAATCACTGATTACTTATGACACGATGGACAAAGAATCCAAGGAGTACAATACAAGAGCAATGAAGGCAATTTTGAATGGGTTACCAAATTTTGTGAAGGCCAATTTTGAAAAAATTTCATCAGCAAAAGTCATATGGGAAAAACTTCATGATCTTCACTCAAAAGAAGCGTTGACAATGATCTCTAGTCAAGAAGATGATGGAAAACAAGAAATCAGTCCATACTCCATCAAAAAAGCTGAAGATAAGAGAGATGCCAACAAGGCTAAAGAAGATCTAGAAGATGAAAAGAACAAAGAAGACTTTGAAGAAGATCTCCTGAATAACTTATGGCTTCCATGGAAGAGATTAATAGGTTGAAAAAGGGAAACGAGGAACTTAAGAAGAAAGCACAAGTTGGTGACCAAAACAAGACAAGGAAGGAAGTTGACATTGTCAAGATTCAAGCTCAAGAAAGAGATGAAGAGCTTGCCAAACGTAAGGAGGAATTTCATCAAAACAAAAGAAAGCATCATGAAAAAGTCATATCCATGAAAAATCAATTGGATAAGGCGAAGAAAAGGGAAGAAACTGTCAAGCCACCTTGAACAAATTTGAAGCAGAGATTGGTCAATACAAGGAAAAGGTCTCCTTTCTGAGATCTCAACTAGAAGAAGCAAGGAAACAAGCGCAAGGAACCGAGAAGGTGATGGAAACTTTGGCATACATATAAGGACAAGTTGATGAAGCAGAAAAGGAGAGAAACACAATGATATGGCAACTAGAAGAAAAGGATGAAGAAATATTCAAACTAAAATCAGTCATCAATCTTCTCAAGGCTGAAACATGTGAAGCTACACGAATAAAAGAAGAAATGGAGAGCAGTCTAGGAAAGGAGAATGAATAAATATTCATAATGAAATCAAATATCATCTCCCTTAAAATCGAAGCACACGAAGCAACAAGGATGATGGAAGAAATGAATAAGCAACTACTCATGAAAGATGAATATTGTGAACTTTTTAGCATGTGTTAACACTTTTTGGGATTCCTTGCACACCTTGGAACTCCCTAGTTGTCATGCCTTCATAGATAGCTTTACATTTTTTGTGACTTGGGAACCCAACCAAGTCATTGAAAAAATAGTGGTGTCTAGCCCAAAGTATCCCTTTGTCTGAAATTGCTTTGTCTATCCCCTTATCACAATTGTAGGCTTGCCTCCTGCAAGTTCTATTATGAAATTCTCCTAACACACTTCGTCCATGGGATACCTGGAATTCACTTACACTCCCTAGCAGACACTCTTATTCGTTCGTTTCCACGCACTTTGAAATAGTTCTCCCTTGTAATGCCTTGACTCTCCCCAACACTCCTTGGTATGCATTGACACTATTTGGCATGTGTTAGCACACCTTTTCTTTCCACTTTCTTTACATACCCTCCCTTTAAGGGCATCCTCATAGGAAAAAATCATTGTTGAAATATTACGACAACACCTATTGGAAAATAACCATCTTATCCCCTATAGCCCTTAATACCTTCTCAACGCATAATTGAAATGAAAGATTGATAACTAGACCTAAATATAGATTTCAATGTTTAAGGCAAAACCCAAATAGAGAGAATCACACCATGACTTAAGCATTGGTAAAATCAATGACCCCCTTTCAAGATTATGACCTTGTTTTTACCGTTCTCAAATTTTAGATTTGAAACCCACATTAAGAAGGGGAGATTTGCACCTTAGCCTTTGCAATCTGTGCCTAACAGTAATCATCCAATGGACTAGCTTGGATATTGGATATGTTGGGTGTTGGATTTCTAGAGTACCCAATCAATGCTTTTGAGGCCAACTCCCTAGCTCCAACTAAAATTTAGTCACATTGAAGAGGCAACTTGAAAAATCCTACTAATAGGAGAAATTTTTCCTTCCTTTTGATTGATTTACAAAAAACCTAATTTCTTATCTTCCTTTTCCATTCTCCAACAAAAAAGCATTAATCTTATATCATAAAAACTTTACATAGGTAAGCATTGCAATCATTTTCCTCAACTCATGGGGTACCTTTACACCTCAACCCATGCAAGTGGGCCTAAGTCCATGGTACAACCCATCACACTCTAAGATGGTTTTAATTGTCTCCTCAAAGTTAGGGCGTACTACACCTTATAATGCCAAATGGCTAAGCCATCTTAAACTTGTGTGACTTTTCCCTTAATGGAACACATTCTAGCTATATATCATAAAAAATAATGCACCAACACCGCTAACGCACACCAAAAGTCCAAGGTACCCGTAGATGTGGCCTGCTTTTAGACTACACCACCATAAAATGCACCTTCAATTTTGGATGTCCCAAAACACTAATATCCTAACCCAATATGGCCTATTTTTTAGATTTGTGTAATTCACTCCTTATCAAATCCTTGCACCTCACTAACACTCCATGACAAATCTACTCCAATGGTCACCTTCCAAGTTCCAACACATCTTTTTGCAACACGACAAAATCACTTGTATATGTTGCAACAACCTTGCCAACTTCTTTAGTGGGTTACACATATATTTCACATTTCTTCTTCGTCTTGCAAAGTGGTAGTGCTAAGGTGAGGGTATCAACTTTGATCAAGGAATGTTCACTTAATACCATTACCAATTTCCTTCATGCAACTCTTGAAATATCTTGAGTTTGCTTCATAGCTTCTCACAGTGCTTAACTTGCTTGTTTGTACCTCTAAGTGAGACTACAAGCCCCCAACCTCTCTAAAAATTCCACTTCTTCAACCCTTGTTAGTGTCTTCTTAGACATGCACACATGCGTCAAACAAAACGTAACACTAGAATCCAAAATGTGCATGCTTGTTTCATCTTTTATTGCCTCGCTGAAACCACATTATCACATTACTTAAAATGAAATGTTCACATATTAAGGAAAAACACCTACTTTTCTTATTGTTAGCGCTCAAATCTACCTTAGGCTGAAATAAGGTAAAACTCAAGGCTACATCAAACCACGCTCAGCCTCGTAGCTAGCCCTACGAGGACAGGAGAGGGCTCTCTCCAGGTCTATCTCGGCGAAGGATATTCAAAGGGTCTGAGATGACTTATAATGAACAATGAATACTGATTTTAGGCTAGTAAAGAGATAGGAAAATTTGATTTTGATTTTTTCGGTTTTTGTTGGAGAAATGGGAAAAAACAATTTTTGGGTTCGGGGATAAGGCCAGATCTTTGCAGAATTCGAGTTGGGGCGAGGTAGGAAGTAGTCTTGATGCCTTTTGATTAAGTGTATGGATGGATCAGAAAGAAAAGGAGCTGAAGAGGGAAAGGGAGAACATGGATCCTCTCCAAACAGGCGCAAACATGTAAAACTAAACAAATTCAAAGGCAGAGCACTGAAATCAATGGCTTCAACCTCATTTACTCATTCATTTAGTTTCAAAAGAATAAGAAGGGAATGGAATACATTAAAAATGAAATAACTTACAATAAACTGAGAGAAAACACCATCAAGAACTGAAAGCCACAAGAATCCCAACAGGTGCTGCAAAACCTCTGATCTGTCCTTAGCCAAAATATGAAAAAATATGTACAATAGTGTGCCAAAATCTTCCCAAGAGTCCAACCTGTAGAATGTCTCAAAAATTACATCATATAGGCCTCCTAACCCCTTCCCACACCTCTAGGGGTCGAATTCCTCCTTCTAGGAGTAGTTCCAACTAATTCTAAACAAAGAACTAGAATATAGGCATCTAAACAACTTGCCTCTAAAAGGGAGGAAACTGATTCTTACATCTGATTTTTACTTTTTAGGAGTGAATCATCTAGAATAGGTAAAAGTGAGTCAAAGTTACATGCCAACCATCAATTTACATCATGATAACTCAAAAATTTCATCCACAAGCAAAACTGGTTCAACTGGCCGAAATTCTGAGCTGGAAGGTGAAAAATTGACCAAAAATCCATATGCGTAGCGCGTCTTTCAGCCTGATTTTGGGGCACTTCCCGGCATCAAAATTGAGCTCATGATAGCTCGTTGGAAAGCCCTGGATGTTGGATATCCAACCCAAGTGTAATTTCCCAATTTTGAGCTCATTTTCCCCTCCAAAACTTCATTCTCCCAGAAGTACTTCCTGCTGGTGCAAAAGGTGGCAGCAAGGTGGTTTTCATGGTGTTTTTGAGCCTTTTGATCATCCAGAACTTGATGAAATGCTTCGGAAATACTTGAGCATGCATAAATTACCATGAAAAACCCAAAAATATAAATTTTTCCTTCAGCAAGTGTCCCCATCAAAAGCGAGCGTGTCGACGCGCTACTCGTATAGCTGAAAAATCTGTTTTGAGACCAAAATATTTCAAAATGACAAAAATTTCTCCGAATTTGCTCAAATTTGGAGCGAAGACCCTCCATCATGTATCATACCCATCCAATGAATCCTCGGCCAAAATCCGAAGTGGATCAGGCCTTTTCCACCGTTTTAGTGCTCTGCTCAACCTCCTCTTCAGAATCTTCATTTTTGCTTTGCAGACATGCATGCGAGCCCAATAATGACCTTTCATGTGACGAAGCATGTATTTCTCTCTATTTGCCTTTGAAAAAAAATTCTCCAGATGAATGTTAACATGCGTGAGGCAAGAATCTCGATCAGCCGGTGTCATATCACCAGGTCTCTTCCGGGCCAATTGTCGATCCTCACGGATTCGCCGCAGCTCATAAAGTGTATGCTCATCCTCTAGCTGTTTGTTACGCTGCTCCAGGTAGTTTATCACCCACTGAGCCCTCTACAATTTCTCTTTCAGTGTGTCATTCTCAGCCTTTTTCTCCTGGATGATCTCTTTCAGCTTCGAGCTAGGAGAGCTCGCATCAACATCAATGATCGTGAAAGCAGTGTCTTGGCCTCCTGATGGGCCCTCATCATGCATGGGCCTCTTGCCCCTGTCCTGAAACTATACCTGCGCTGAAGAAGAAGGAGAGACCCCTTCCACATCATGTGGAGATAATACTCACTCTGCTAATGGAGTTAACGAGACCCCTTCCACCCCGGGTGGAGATAGTACTCGTCGTGTAGCTGCAAATAAGGCCCTGTGGCCTCGCTGGTATGTCACATACAATGGAGCACTGATATGCTCGATCTCAGGAATGTCAGGCTGGTGTGAAGGCTCTCCCTCATCATGAACTACCTCAGGAAGTGGCTTTGGCACTGTAAATAAGTCACGAGAGATGAAATCCTCCCAAGTAATGCCCTGCTGTGTCAACTGATGTACCATTACGATCTTGATCAGCGCATAATGATATATACTTCTATGTTGTTGTGCTGGGGTCTTCTTCTGTACAAAAATCATCATCCTCTCTATGTTGTGATACATGAAGTACAGAATTTTCATCATATGTACCCTCGTGAAATGCATCAACAAACGGACATGGTACACATAGAGACGCGAGAATCTGCCCTCACAACTGAAATACCGAATGATGAGTTTCATTAGTGGTGCAAACTCATCCTTCAGGAATCTGAAAGGAAAAACCCTGCTCAGGTGCCTCATATACCCAGGTTTGATGTATGGCTCATAGTGGAATTTCTCTAACTGCTGACGTTTGTTCCATTCCTCTCCTATATTTGGTATCCCGGTGGCCTGAGCAATAGTCTCTGGTGACAGAATGAAATCTACTCCGGCGAGGTTTACACGACCATCATGTAAATGTAGAACAAATAGACGAGCTAGTTCACGATGATGCTGGGTTTGTGAAATCATCTCACAGTATTGGAAACATGACTGACGCTGAAAACAATCCATTGCAAGTGGGCAAGCCTACAATTGAGCCAAAGAAGTAGGCTCCTCCCTGAGATGCTTACCACCTTTTCCACTTTTGTGAGACCTCCGTGGCACATTACCCTCTGCTGTGGAATCACTGTCATACTCCTGCTCATAAACTGAATCCGTCTCTGACATGGCTTTGAAAACAAGATGTCTGCAATATGTATGCTGATATAGGTGTAGTGAAGTCAAAAGTTTCAATGTATGCTCAAAACCCAAATATGTTGCATATGTACCAAAGCATCATAAGAAAAAATAAGCCACAGTGGTAAAAGCTCTGTTTAAGTGGATTGGCATAAAAACATTCACTGCTTTGATCACAAGTGAATTTGACAAATGAGTAGAAAGTGTAATGTAGTGTGCAGCCTTTGTAATGCTGGTTAAAATTTGTCAAAGGGGAAAATGAGTATGAGACTGTGTTTTGTCAATGGAGAATAGGAAACAATGTGACAATGACCACAGTGAAACAAATAGCAATGACAGTGGTAATATAATGGCGATGACAACAGTGGTGAAATGACAAACTGAGAGCGTGAGGGCAGTGACACTTTGATAATAGATGCATAGGTATATATATCAACCATACAAGTTGGGAAATTCTTCACAAGGCCATCAACATGTATTCAAAACCCTAAGGAATGAATCTGCTATGAACATAGGGTTTCACCTCTCCACATCAAACACACTAATTTTCCCACTTTAAAAACACCACAATCCTGTTCAAAAATCACTTAACAATGATGGAGAACCTACTTGGAAGCCGATTAAGGCGTTTGGGCATGAAATCAGACGCAAAGGCAAAAAAATTTCGGCTCTGAGACTGTATGGGTAGCGCACTCACGCAATGCGTAGCGCGCTACAAGTGCATAGCGTCCGTGGTTTTTAACACTGGCTGGGGATGTTATATGCGTAGCGCGCCCTATATGGGTAGCGCGCCTCCTCTGCGCGTAGCGCGTACCTCCAATGCCTGTCCACAACTTTGCAAAACACGATTTCGGCCTTCAACATCACCAGCTCGATTTCTGCCTTCAGGATTCGTGCAAATGAATTGTTTACCATGGTTTATATGTGAAAAAATATCTCATAAAATCAGATTTGATTTTAAATTTACTCCATAACCCACTTTTATAATGTTGGCACTTTGTCATTCGATCACTTAATATAATGTTGTTCTTTGGCTTTTCCTTGCTTTTCTGAGTCTTGGACTAATGATACCTTGTTGTTTTTTGCAGGGATTTGGCATTTGACTTTGGAAAAGATCAGAGGCTTGCTCTGAAACTTCTTATGGTGAAACAAATACAATTATTACAAAAAATGAAGTTAGAAAATTTCTAGTTCCAAAACAGATTTTTGGACTAGAAATGTCTTCAAATGTTTTGATAATAAAAACATGAAATAGAAATATTTTGAAACCAACCTCATGGCCTGCGGGCTTTTATTACATGTAGCTAAAGACTGAAAACCCTAGACTCTAAGACTAAAGACTCTTTTTAACGAAACTAATCATTTATGACAATGGATGCAATGACCATGAACTTCAGTGATTTTTGAGGAATTTTAATTAGCCCTGCAGGTACAAGCATGAGGAAACACAAGACAACCAGACCCCCTCGTCAGTCAATGGCATGCCCCTAGCGAAATGCAACGAAGTGGAACGAGCGAGACACCTAAGAATGATATGCAAAAAGCGAACTGATCTCTGACGGAGGGCTGTAAGGACCGACTCTAACATTGGCTCCAATGGGGGATGGTGGCTCCGAGGAGATGCCAAGAACGGCAGATCTCTGGGGGAGTCAGACAGTGCCTTCATCCATTGGGCGATGGAGTCATTATTTCAACAGATAACACAAAACTTTTGATACATTTATTGACTGCAAACTTGACTGAAAAGCGACTGAAGCTTGACCAAAACTAACTCGACTCTAAAACTGAAAAGACTGATAAAACTGACTTAACAAACTTCAAACCAACCAACCTCCATCTCCAGAATTATAGCCTTCACTCCGGGCCCCAGACTGAAGATGAGAGATCAGTACACACTTGCAATAAAACAGAAGTAAAACGATATATACAATGATGATGAAATCAGCAGAAAATACTCAGAAGTGGTATCGCTTTAGCAGCCGACCATTGATTGGCCCTCCAGGACAATCATCTCCATTCATTTCCTTGAGAAGAAAAGCGTTTTGACCACGATACGCTGCAATCTTAAAAGGACCCTTCCATAAGTTTTCAAATTTTCCGTGCTTTCCCTTATCTTCATTCCGAGCATCCCACTTCAAAACCACCTCATCTAGCTGAAACTTATCTGCCTTAGCCTTCCTTTCATAAATCTTCTTGATGTGCTCCTGCAACTTGAAAGTATTTTGAAATACCTCCTCCCGTGTCTGCTGTAGATGAATCATCTGATTAATCCTCCGCTGCATGGGATCTTCCTCACTACAAGCCTCCTGAAGCAATTTGACTACCGGGACAGCAAGCGAAGTAGGAAAAACCATGTCTATCCCGTACACCAACTCGAAAGGAGACATGCCAATAGAATTTTTCTGACTTACCCTATCAGCCCACAATGCATTCACTAATTTCTTGTGCCAGCCCTTTTTATTGATTTCCAGCAATTTCTTAATGATATTTATCAAAGACTTATTTGAAGATTCCGCCAAGCCATTTCCTTGCGGATGGTAGGCAGTCGAATGTCCCAAGCTGATATTGTACTTATAGCAAAATTCAACCATCCTCTTAGACTTGAAGGCCGTTGCATTATCTGTGATTATCTTACTAGGACACCCAAAACGTGACAGAATATTGTTTTCAAGAAAAGATATAATTACGGCATCCGTGGCCTGCCGAGTGGGAATCGCCTCAATCCATTTCGTGAAGTAGTCCGTAGCTGTCAATATCCATCTATGTTGTCTAGAAGATGTTGGGTGGATTTCCCTGATGAAATCCAATCCCCACTGCTGGAATGGTGCACTAACTTCAATTGGTTTGAGAGGCAAAGGCTGTAGTTTCTGCTTCCCTTCGAAAATTTGGCATTCGTGACAATTCTTAACAGCCTTGTATACATCTGAAAACAAAGAAGGCCAATAGTAACCTACCCTTAGAATCTTATTCGCTGTGGTTTTCCAAAACAAATGGCCGCCGCAGTCTCCTCTATGAAAGTCCTCCAAAAATCTTTTGGCTTCCTCCTCTACCAAACAATTCAACAACATTCGACCAGGGTCTTTCCAATACAATGCAGAATTCAGTATGCAAAACTTTGCAGCTCTCAAATTCAATGTTCTACTCTTATTTCTAGGCATCCCGGGAGGTGGAGATAAATTCTAAAGTACATATAAGATGTCAGAATACCAAGGGGAAGAAACAAAAATATCAGATACCTGAACTGACGTACTCTCCTCATCTTCATCGGACATGGCAGCGATCAAATTTATATCTAGAGCATGCAAATTTGTTTCAGCCATGAGCTTGGCGAGTCCTTGTCCTTTGATCAGCTTGGTGGGTTTAATATCCACATTGTATTCTAACAATGCAGCGATCCACTTACCCCGTCTTCCTTCTGGATCTGCCTGTACCAAAACATCTTTAACTGCTGCGTTAGGAACATATGCTATAATGTGGGAATGCAGTATATACACACGGAAATATTTCAAGGCCTTTATAAGCGCAAGTGCTTGTTTCTCAATAATGTTGTATTTCAATGCTGTGTCCCTTATAATCCAACTGAAAAAATCAATGGGATTCTCAACTCCATCCCTTTTCTGCATTAAAACAGCTGCCAAAGTGTGCTCAGAAGCAAACGAAAACAAAATGAAGTCCTATGTGTAGTCCGGGCTGATTAAAATAGGGGTTGAAGAAAAAGCTAAATTTACCAAATTGAATGATTTCACCGCCTCTTCTGTCCACTTTACCTGATTGTCCTTTTTCAGCATGTCCGTGATTTCCCTGAGATGCTCAGCAAGATTTGGAATAAAACGACACAAAAAATTCATTTTACCATTAAAGGACTGTATTTCTTTCTTGTTCCGGGGCTGTTCAATCTGCTGGATGGCTTCAACACATGCAGGGTCAACACGGATGCCATCTTTCGATATGATGTGGCCAAGGAGCTTGCCTTCATCCATGGCAAAAAGACTCTTTTTCGGATTCAGCGAAATGCCATATTTTCTGCACTTCTGGAAAACAACTTTCAAATGATATAAATGTTCCTCATCAGAATTTGAAAACACAGTTAAATCATCAAGGTAAAAAACCAAAAATACATCTTTCTCGTTGGCGAAAGCCATGTCCATTGCACGCTGAAAGGTGGCACCTGCATTCTTCAAACCAAATGGCATTTTTGCATAATGAAACGTTCCCCATGGAGTGGTGAACGCAGTCTTGTCACGATCATCTTCATGCACTAAAATTTGATTGTATCCTGAATAGCCGTCGAGTAGTGACATCCTTGATGTTCCAACTAATCGCTGCAATATATGGTCCATTTTTGGCAGCGGATAATTGTCTTTTAATGATACCTTATTCAAATTTCTGAAGTCGATACATAAACGGATCTCACCTGTTTTCTTTCTCACGGGCACCAAATTTGATATCCAATCTGAAAATCGGATAGGCACAATGATTCCTGACTTATACAACATGTTTACCTCTTTTTCAATCGATGGCAGCAGCTTTGGATTGATTCTCCTCAACTTTTGACGAAAAGGCTTTTGATTTGGTTTAATGGGGATAGTATGCTGAATGATATTAGTATCATATGTTTTTAGATCTGAGTAGTCCCACGCAAAAGCATCAGAAAATGAAGACAAAAATTTCACATACTCTGCCTTTACCTTTGGTGACAATGACTTTGATAACTTTACCATCTTGGGATTCTCAGCTGTCCCAATATCTACCTCTTCAACACCTTTTTCAGTCGGCCTCAATGTTGGTTTGCGGGCTACATCATCTTGGTCAAAGAGTTTCTCCAAAGGAATCAATCCCTTAGGAATGATGTTATCTTTAAGTTGCAGTACTTCCATTTGATTTATTTGTATATCATCATTACCATCATCATGTTCTATATCTATGGAGGTGTCTTTAAACTTACCCTTATTCTGCAGAAAATCACTAATCTCCTCGTCATCCTGAAAGACTTGCCAACATCGCTGATTTTCTGGAACGGTGGGGCGGTGTTTCACATGAATCTTGAACTTGTTGCTGGAATTCATTGGAATTTTTAAATTGCTTTCTGCCTTAGCAAGTCCATCAGCAACACCATTTTGTATACGAGGCACACATGTCAAGGTATGATCAGAAAATAACTTCAGAATATCTAAAACTGCATTACGGTAAGCCCTCATGCGAGGATGCTTGGCCTGAAACTCACCCTTAACCTGCTTTATCACCAACTCTGAATCACCATAGATTGCAATCCTTTTCACTTTCAGCTTTTTAAGAATCTTAAGGCCAGTAATTAGAGCCTCATATTCCGCTTCATTATTAGAACAGTCAAATGCTAGCTTGTAGGAACACACTCTCACATTGCTTGGAACCTTATCCGGAGCGGAAAATGGACTACGAATCCAAACACCAATTCCAACACCATCGCTACCCACTGCGCCATCAAAATCCATGGTCCAAAGACCATCTTCATCGTCCTCTAAATGCTGAAATTGCACCAGCTCTATTTTTCCTGTTTGCTGCCCATTGTCTTTAGCTGATTGCTCCACAATAGCTTGCTTTTCTCTTCTTTATTTTTGCAGAACTTCTCTAAAATTCTCAGTGATTTCTGGTATATCTTCCGCCTGAACTAATTAACTATCTATATCATTAAAACTATCAGCAAGCAACACAAACGACTCTAAGTCGGTATGTACATAATTTACAGGATGATTGATTGGCTTCTCTTTGCTGGTTATCATGTATTTCATCTTCTTCTCTCGATATAACTTTCTCATTTGACCGAAGACTGGAATTGTTGCATAAGAGAAATCTAACTGTAGTGTACCTTTCAACTTTTCCCCCCAATATCTTAAAAGGAGCATCCCAAATCGCGGAGGAATGTCCGCCACAACCACATCCATCAAGACATTCTTCGCTGGAATTTGATCTAAACTTACAACCAAATCTTTGATGAGTCTGATACACCTCACACGGCTAGAATCAAATGAATACAAATCATGATATTTCCTTGTAATGTCTAGTCCCAACTTTTCCATGATCGCCTTTGGCATCAAATTGTGCGAAGCACCCGAATCGAACATGGCATTGTGCAATACATATTCATGCAACCTAAAACTGATATAAAAGGGAGGAACATCACTGTCAGGGGACTCACCATCTAATGCAGGCCCGAAAATCAATTCTGGCTGATCATCTTCAACATTTACCGTGTCAAACATTGGATCAAAATTCAGAATTTTGGAAACTTGACCGCGATAGCTGCTGTTCTTCATGATTTCTGTCAAAGGAATAGATATTTTTAATTTGGAAATTTCATTTTCCAAACTAAATGCTGAAACTTTCTCAACTTCTTTGACCGGAACTTCCTTCTTTTCAGCCTTGTCTTTCACTATGTTTGACTGATTTACTTTTTCTGCTGATGATACTTTACTAGCTGCAGGATCAATTGTCTCTTTTCCTTTCTTCTGTGGTATCGGTGAATCCGTCTTTGGTGTTGAAGCTTCTTTTCGTTTCTGAATTGGATTTATGGGCACATCTCGGTTTCTCAATGAGTATTGCTTTTGTTGGGCAGACAAAGCATTCAAATATCCTCTTTGGTAATCATCTGACTCTTCCTCTAAATCTACAGCATTTGCTAAAATGAAATCCTCATCTTTCTGAGCAGCCGAACTTTCTCCATATTCTTCATCCTCAGTAATGTAAATAGGCAGATCGTCAGGAGTAAAGAAATGGTTTTTCTCACCTGCTACATCATCATCATCGTCTGAATCTTGACTCACAAAATTCTGCAAAAGAGGTGTTTTAATCTGCTGTTGGGCTGCCGGCTCTTGTGCTCTCTGTTCACGCTGCTTAATTCTGAACTGTGGCTGCTGCTGGCCACGGTAGTTTGGATTACGAATCTGCATTTCTGGTTTATCAAGGTTCATTCTTTTGAACATTTTTTCCATCTCACGAAGCCAGGGCGGTTCTGATGCAGATGTGGAAGGCTCTTCTTTTATAGTCACTCTTTTCTCTGCTTTCAACCGTGCTCTCTTATCATTCAGATTCGCCTCAACACTAACGGCAATCTTCTGCATATCTTCTAAGGTAGGCGGATCTATGTCTCGTAGTGAATAAGCCATCTCCGGATCAAAACCATCTGGGAATTTAAGAAGAGCTGACTTTTTAGACGGTCTTAAGTCATCTGGGATTGCATTATACACTGTATTGAATCTGATAATATAATCCTGAACGGACTCACCAGGATTACGCTTGATGTTAGTATACTCGGAAGTAATTTGCAACGGATCTTTCTTCATCTCCCACCGATCTAGAAACTGATTCTGAAGTTCCTGTAATGTGTTGATACTCCTGGCCTGTAAAGCTCTGAACCATTTACGAACCTCTCCTCCAAAAGTCTGGGCAAACAATCTCATTGAAACATTTTCTGCATCAACTTCATGCAGGTCCAAAAAGTCTGTCATTCGGACAATATGCTGCTGAGCTGATATACTCTGTGGTGTGCCATCAAATATAGGAATCTTGCTCTGGTAATCAGCAGGCATAGGATCTAAATTGGCCGGCAAAGCAAGAGGTGCAAATCTGGCAGCCATGACTCTCGGCGGATTGATAATCTGCTGTCTCGGAGAAACAGGAGGACTGGGAGCAGTAGGTGAACGAGGTGTATGCGGTGGAGACGGAGGAGAAACTACTGCTGATTGCTGATCAGAAATCTCAGGCTGAACGGGAATGGTAGGGATAAAGGAAGGTTCAGTGGGAATCCGTGAACTAGATGCAACTTCAGACGGTCCAAGAGTTTGTGAAGCAGATTCAATGAATTCGGGAATGTTGGTAGCCACGATGGAATTTTGTAGATTCAGAATATAATTGTCGATAGATCTATTTTCTTGCTCAACTTCTAAATACTTGATGAACTCAGGATTGATAACGGTAGAACCAGTGGCACTTTCGGATTTGGTTTCAAACAATGATAACTCAAACTGATCGTCAAACTCAATATCATCAATGTATTCAAAAACAGTGGGGTATGAGTGAGATTTGACCAATGGAATAATAGGAGCTTCTCGACGGAAAATTCTTGGGATTAGGTTGGGGTTTTCATATACTGGAGGCGGGTTTGGATCAGGATTTGATCTGGTATGCCTTCTTGAAGCCAGTGTATTGATCTATTCGGGAAAAATTTCAAGGAACACAATCAATTATCTTCAGCCTATCGAATTTTAGACTCAATCATCCAAAGGTCTAGAATGAACAAGTATACTGGGGTGATTTTGCAAATCAAATGCTGCATTCACAAGCTAACTAGAGATCGACTGAAGCAGCATTTATCTACTTCCGCTTATGCATGGCAAAAGCGTTTCGAAAGCTACCTGGCGTGACTTCAGACTCTGTCTAAGACTCATGAAACAAACACATCAACAAGCAAACCATTGAGATTTTCCCCAGTATGGTCGCCACTATGTTAGCGCTCAAATCTACCTTAGGCTGAAATAAGGTAAAACTCAAGGCTACATCAAACCACGCTCAGCCTCGTAGCTAGCCCTACGAGGACAGGAGAGGGCTCTCTCCAGGTCTATCTCGGTGAAGGATCTTCAAAGGGGATGAGATGAATTATAATGAACAATGAATACTGATTTTAGGCTAGTAAAGAGATAGGAAAGTTTGATTTTGATTTTTTGGGTTTTTGTTGGAGAAATGGGAAAAAACAATTTTTGGGTTCGGGGATAAGGCCAGATCTTTGCAGAATTCAAGTTGGGGCGAGGTAGGCAGTCGTCTTGATGCCTTTTGATTAAGTGTATGGATGGATTAGAACAAGAAGGAGCTAAAGAGAGCAAGGGAGAACATGGATCCTCTCCAAACAGGCGAAAACATGTAAAACTAAACAAATTCAAAGGCAGAGCACTGAAATCAATGGATTCAACCTCGTTAACTCATTCATTTAGTTTCAGAAGCATAAGAAGGGAATGTCATACATTAAACATGAAATAAATTACAATAAACTGAGAGAAAACACCATCAAGAACTGAAAGCCACAAGAATCCCAACAGGTGCTGCAAAACCTCTGATCTTTCCTTAGCCAAAATATGAAAAAATATGTACAATAGTGTGCTAAAATCTTCCCAAGAGTCCAACCTGTAGAATGTCTCAAAAATTACATCATATAGGCCTCCTCACCCCTTCCCACACCTATAGGTGTTTAATTCCTCCTTCTAGGAGCAGTTCCAACTAATTCTAAACAAGGAGCTAGAATATAGGCATCTAAACAACTTGCCTCTAAAAGGGAGGAAACTGATTCTTGTGCATGTGCGATTTTTTACTTTTTTAGGGTGAATCATCTAGAATAGGTAAAAGTGAAGTCAAAGTTACATGCAACAACCATCGAATTTACATCATTATAACTCAAAATTTCATCCTGGCTCAAGCGGCTCAAGCGGCCTAGAATTAGAAATTTGGAAGGTGAAAAATTGACAAAAATCCATATCGTCATGTGCCCCGAGCCATATGCGTATAGTCTTTCATCTGATTCCAGCAGGCGCTGGCGTCAAATTGAGCTCATGATAGCTGGATTACAAACCTGGATGTTAGCTATCCAGCCAGGTGGAGCCCTAATTGGAGCTCATTTTCCCCTCCAAAACTTCATTCTCCCAGAAGTACTTCCTGCTGGTGCAAAAGGTGGCAGCAAGGTGGTTTTCATGGTGTTTTTGAGCCTTTTGATCATCCAGAACTTGATGAAATGCTTCAGAAATACTTGAGCATGCATAAATTACCATGAAAAACCCAAAAATATAAAGTTTTCCTTCAGAAAGTGTCCCCATCAAAAGCGAGCGTGTCGACGCGCTACTCGTATAGCTGAAAAATCTGTTTTGAGACCAAAATATTTCAAAATGACAAAAATTTCTTCGAATTTGCTCAAATTTGGAGCGAAGACCCTCCATCATGTATCATGCCCAGCCAATGAAGCCTCGGACAAAATCCAAATTGGATTAGGCATTTTCTGCCGTTTTAGTGCTCTGCTCAACCTCCTCTTCAGAATCTTCATTTTTTCCTTGCAGACATGCATGCGAGCCCAATAATGACCTTTCATGTGATGAAGCATGTCTTTCTCTCTATTGGCCTTTGCTAGAAATTTCTCCAGATGAATGTTAACATGCGTGAGGCAAGAATCTCGATCAGCCGGTGTCATATCACCAGGTCTCTTCCGAGCTAATTGTCGATCTTCACGGATTCGCCGCAGCTCATAAAGTGTGTGCTCATCCTCTAGCTGTTTGTTACACTACTCCAGGTAGTTTATCACCCACTGAGCCCTCTGCAATTTCTCCTTCAGCGTGTCATTCTTGGCCTTTTTCTCCTGGATGATCTATTTCAGCTTCGAGCTAGGAGAGCTCGCATCAACATCAATGATCGTGAAATCAGTGTCCCGGCCTCCTGATGGGCCCTCATCATGCATGGGCCTCTTGCCCCTGTCCTGAAATTGTACCTGTGCTGAAGAAGAAGGCGAGACCCCTTCCACATCATGTGGAGATAATACTCGCTCTGCTGATGGAGTCAACGAGACCCCTTCCACCCCGGGTGGAGATAATACTCGTCGTGTAGCTGCAAATAAGGCCCTGTGGCCTCGCTGGTATGTCACATACAATGGAGCACTAATATGCTCGATCTCAGGGATGTCCGGCTGATGTAAAGGCTCTCTCTCATCATGAACTACCTCGGGAGGCGGCTGCGGCGCTGTAGATAAGTCACGAGAGATGAAATCCTCCCAAGTGATGCCCTGCTGTGTTAACTGATGTACCACTACGATCTTGATCAGTGCGTAGTGATATATACTTCTATGCTGCTGTGCTGGGGTCTTCTTCTGTACAAAAATCATCATCCTCTCTATGTTGCGATACATGAAGTACGAAATGTTCATCATACTTACCCTCGTGAAATGCATCAACAAACGGACATGGTACGTATAGAGACGCGAGAATCTGCCCTCGCAACTGAAATACCGAATGATGAGTTTCATCAATGGTGCAAACTCATCCTTCAGGAATCTGAAAGGAAAAACCCTGCTCAGGTGCCTCATATACCCAGATTTAATGTATGGCTCATAGTGGAATTTCTCTAACTGCTGACGTTTGTTCCATTCCTCTCCTATATTTGGTATCCCGGTGGCCTGAGCAATAGTCTCTGGTGACAGAATGAAATCTACTCCGGCGAGGTTTACACGGCCATCATGTAAATGTAGAACAAATAGACGAGCTAGTTCACGATGATGCTGGGTTTGTGAAATCATCTCACAGTATTGGAAACATGACTAACGCTGAAAATAATCCATTGCAAGCGGGCAAGCCTGCAATTGAGCCAAAGAAGTAGGCTCCTCCCTGAGATGCTTACCACCTTTTCCACTTTTGTGAGACCTCCGTGGCACATTACCCTCTGCTGTGGAATCACTGTCATACTCCTGCTCATAAACTGAATCCGTCTCTGACATGGCTTTGAAAACAAGATGTCTGCAATATGTATGTTGATATAGGTGTAGTGAAGTCAAAAGTTTCAATGTATGCTCAAAACCCAAATATGTTGCATATGTACCAAAGCATCATAAGAAAATAAGTCACAGTGGTAATAGCTCTGTTTAAGTGGATTGGCATAAAAACAGTCACTGCTTTGATCACAAGGGAATTTGAAAAATGAGTAAAAAGTGTAATGTAGTGTGCAGCCTTTGTAATGCTGGCTAAAATTTGTCAAAGGGGAAAATGAGTATGAGACTGTGTTTGTCAATGGGAAATGGGAAACAATGTGACAATGACCATAGTGAAACAAATAGCAATGACAGTGGTAATATAATGGCGATGACAGCAGTGGTGAAATGACAAACTGAGAGCGTGAGGGCAGTGACACTTTGACAGTAGATGCATAGGTATATATATAAACAATACAAGCTAGGAAATCCTTCACAAGACCATCAATATGTATTCAAAACCCTAAGAAATGAATCTGCTATGAACATAGGGTTCACTTTTCTCCACATCAAACACGCTACAATCATGTTCAAAATTTACTGAGCAACCATTAAAAACCTACTTGCAAACTGATTGAGCCGATTTGGTATGAAACCGGACGCAAGGGCAAAAAATTTGGCTCTGAGACTGTATGGGTAGCGCGCTCACCCAATGCGTAGCGCGCTGCAAGTGCGTAGCGCACTTGGTATTTAACACTGGCTGGGGAGGTTATATGCGTAGCGCGCTCTATATGGGTAGCGCGCCTCCTCTGCGCGTAGCGCGCACCTCCAGTTCCGGTCCACAACTTGTAAAACACTCGGCCTTCAACTTCACCACTTCGATTTCTGCCTTGAGAATTTGTGCAAATGAATTGTTTACCATGGTTTATATGTGAAGAAAAATATCTCATAAAATCAGATTTGATTTTAAATTTACTCCATGACCCACTTTTATAATGTTTGGCACTTTGTCATTTGATCACTTAATACAATGTTGTTCTTTGGCTTTTCCTTGCTTTTTCTGAGTCTTGGACTAATGATACCTGATTGTTTTTTGAAGGGATTTGGCATTTGGCTTAGGCAAAGATCAGAGGCTTGCTCTGAAACTTATTATGGTGAAACAAATACAATTATTACAAAAAATGAAGTTTGACAATTTCTAGTTCCAAAACAGAGTTTTGGACTAGAAATGTCTTCAAATGTTTTTGATAATAAAAACGTGAAATAGAAATATTTTGAAACCAACCTCATGGCCTGCGGGCTTTTATTACATGTATGCAAAGGACTGAAAACCCTAGACTCTAGGACTAAAGACTCTTTTTAACGAAACTAATCATTTATGACCATGAATGCAATGACCATGAACTTCAGTGATTTTTGAGGAATTTTAATTAACCCTGTAGGTACAAGCATGAGGAAACACAAGACAACCAGACCCCCTCGTCAGTCAATGGCATGCCCCTAGCGAAATGCAACGAAGTGGAACGAGCGAGACACCTAAGAATGATATGCAAAAAGCGAACTGATCTCTGACGAAGGGCTGTAAGGACCGACTCTAACACCTTAACCCCTCGTCTCAACTGGCATTCTCAAACTCACATTCATGCAAATTATTAATAGCGAATTCTCAATTATCTGGATTGATCACTCACGAATTAAATCTGCAATTTAATTCACCGGACCTCTCACTAGCTCATCACTCAGTTAGAACTAGTTAAAATGATTTTAACTCATTTAATTGAGTTAATTACACTTGCACCCCACTAATGCATCAACTTCAACTGGACCCCAAAAATATTAGAATCCCTCTAGATGCCTCATATTAGACCCTCAACTCGAATTTCTTGAGCTAACTCAGTCATCATGACTTAATTAATTGACACAAGTTGTTATGAGATGAAATTACAATTTATTGTCCAATTTATTTAAGGGAAAAATAAATTAGACGCCCCACATTCCTCACTCCTGGTGCATCAAAATTCCTCACTAGTGTGGGTGCATTTTTTTTTGTCCTTTTTGGTTTCCAATCTCACTGTTTCTTGTTGCAAATTTCAACATTTCAAAATTTGATGCGGCCTTCACACAAAGACACCATTAAAATCACATGCCCAGATTCTCATGAGAAACCTCTCTTAAGCTTGATCTTCCAGAAGAGAACCAACAATATGCCATCCCACTTCCTAGCGGAAACCGACCATTAAGGTATGCAACATTCTTCTGAACCCTCACATGATGATCTTGCTCTTGGAGGATGATCATGACCTCCCTTTAGCAACCCTTACTCGGCCCTCGTACTCAACCTACTTTAGGACTACATCTCTCTTCACCCCCTTGATGTGCCAGATAGTGGGAATACATGTCAAACATGCTAAGATGTGCCAAGCGATAAGGCATGCCAAGATGTGCAAGGGTGTGTCAATGTGTTTCAGGGACTTTCAAGACAACAAAATGGAGAAAAAATTTAGACTACAAGGAAATGAACACATAAGAGGGTTAATAAGTCATCAATTTACCTTTTCCAAGAGGGGCATGCTAGGCACACTAACACTAGGCAGCAATAGCTGCCAAGTGAAAAGTCTTAATGCATTCTAAGTGCCAAGTATTCCTTTCTTGCTTCTCATCTACTTTCAAACAATTGATCATCACAAATAAATTTAGTATTAAACCATGCTAAATCATACCAAGGCATCTCAACATATTCCGTACATGCTAAGACTTTCCAAGCGCCAACACATGCCAAGCGCCAATATGTGTCAGGGACTACTGTTATGCATGTTACGAAGTGGAAAGGAATGTTGAAGAGTGCTAAGGTGTGCTAGAGAGTGATAATGCATGTCGATGAGTGTTAAGGAGTACTAGGAAAAAAATTAAGGGAGCACTAGGTAAAAATTCATGGAAGTTAATGAATACGAGGAACGTGTACTGGGAGAGACTAGTGTTAATGGTCAGTGTTAGTTGTCATGCCAAGGAGGGAGTGACAAGGTATGCTAAGCATTGGTAAGGCATGCTAGGGAATATCAAGTCATGTTAAGAATTCCCAAAGTGTGCTTGGGAGTTCCAGGGTGTGCTAATTATATCATGTGCCAATTAATAGTGCCAAGATATGCCAATACATGCTGGGTGCTAAGGATGTGGTGTAGGGGACCAGGGTATGTCAATATGTGTCAAGGCAACAAAAGGAAGAACCAATAAGAGGGTTAATAAGTCAGGACTTTATCTTTTTGAAAAGGGGTATGCTAGGCACACTAATAATAGGTCCCAATACATGCCAAGTGGCATTGTGTGCCAAGTGCTAATGTATGTCAATGCATTCAACCAAGGTGTTCCAGGGCATGCTAGGGACTATATGAAACATGCCAACACATGCTAGGAGAGTTCCATGTTGTGCTAGTGCATGCCACCATGTGCTTGGGCGTCAGTGTCATCACAAGATGTTCTAGGTACAATGATGTTCCAAGACATGTGGGGTGCTAAGAAATGTTAGTGTGTGCCAAAGCATTAATTTAAGGTGTGCCCAGATTGTTGAGGATTGTTAGGTCTTTCTCATTAATAGAATTGTCAGAGCTCGATTATGTATTAAATAATATATTTCCTACACATAATAGTGGAACTTTATCTAAATGGAATTTGCTAGATAATAAACTTAATAGATATGAATCATGTGTTGACTCATAGGAAATCTCTATTCGACTAGTCATTACTTAAGGGAAATGATACACGCTTATTACTTCTTAAAAAATTGACTGACCCTAACCACTATGGCCTTGGACATATTATAAAAAATGCTCCACAATAATGGTATTAAATCATTATCTTTTGACAAAAAATATATTAACAGGCACATAGCATCATCAAAAACTCATTGGAATGATCAATGATGACGGACATTTTTTGATCGTCACCAAAAGTAACAAAAAGAGCATTGGTGAGGGTCATTAAAAGTTCGTCACTAGAAGTGTCACTAAAGAGAGAATTAGTGATGGGCCTTTAACGACCCTCACCAAAAGTGTCATTGAAAATGTCTTTGGTGACAGACCATAAAGGACCATCACTATATACACTTACAGTGATGGTTTTTTAATGATCAATGATGACAGACATTTTTTGACCGTCACTAAAAGTAACAAAAAGAGCATTGGTGAGGGTCATTAAAATTTCGTCACTAGAAGTGTCACCAAAGAGAGAATTAGTGATGGGCCTTTAACAACCCTCACCAAAAGTGTCATTGAAAATGTCTTTGGTGACAGACCATAAAGGACCATCACTATATACACTTACAGTGACGGTTTTTTAAGGACCGTCACCATATGTGACATTGGTGACGGACCTTAAAGGTCCGTCACAAGCATGACCCTCACCAATGTGCTTTCTTCTTGTAGTGATACCACCTACATTTTTATAAATTTTGTTATGGAGTTCTGATGTCAATGTATCAGATGATTTTTAATGAAAAGATCCCTAGGGTTTCCAAAGAATTCATTAGGGATATTGTTCCTACAGCTCGATGGTTTTCTGAAGAGAAATTTACATATGTACGAGTATTTGGAAGCTCTGCTCTTCCACATGTTTTGCCATACTATGTTCCAGATAGGTTGTTCGGAAAGAGATCACTTATTAGCTTGTTAATGGTGTTACTAAACAATTGAAAGATGGAAAAAAAGAAATTTGGCCTTCTTTTCGTGTACAGTGTGGTTCTTTCGCTCTGGCCAACATTGGTCACACATACAAAGAAGTGCCTAATGTGAAAATATTGAATCTTGCATTCATGCCTGGCAGACTGTATGATCCTGATGATGAAATTAAGAATTGTATGGTAAGACTTAAGAAAAAGCCTTTTTTCAAGGAAGAAGATTTTTTTGATGACTTCTTTCAAGGAGTTGAAGTTTTTTCAGATGTTATTAAAAGGGTTTCAAATGAATCAAGTCAAGAAGAAATTCAAGCCTTTCAAGAATATAGAAATGAGAGACTGAAAAATGTCCCTTTAAATTTATTTATCATGGAAGATGTAAAGAATACTCCAAGTGTTAGCCTTGATGAAGAATTGAAAGATAAGTCTGAAAATGAATCCGATCAATCTCAATAGCAATCTGACAAATCTGAGGATGAGTCTGAAGTCATAAAAATGAATTTGGAAATTGATCAGGTTATCCATGAATTAGAGTTGCATGAAAAGTCAAATAAAATTGAAACTGAATTGAATTTAGGAGAAGTTCAAAAAGATGAAAGCACAACAGATCAGTCATAGTCATCTGAAGGAAAAGACCTTTAAAATGAATGGGAATAATTTTCCCAAGCAATAAACACCTCCAAATAAAATACTATCATTGATCAAGAAGCATATTTCCAAACTCTTGAGCGTTCTCGAAAGATAGTTCAGATTGTTAATGCTTTGCAAATAGTTCCAACAACTCAAAACAAAGAAATCATTCCAAATTTTTCAACAGATCAAATAATTTTGCAAATAGAAGACATTCCTTCATTAGATATCTTCTATAGTCCTAGCCATAAAGCTGTAGTGAAAAGAAATAAAAGGAAAAGAGTTCATGAAAATCTTAAATCTACAGATGAATCAGTTGACGTTATCTGGAAGGATTCACTTGAACATCCTACTGAACATTTAACTAAGTTATCTCAGTATGCAGGAGCTTATGCTACAACCACTGTAGGCAAGGCAACTCAAGTTAAAAATTTGTTAAGGCAAAGGGATTACAGGATACAAGAGTTGGAAAATTTATTAAATGCAGATAAGTTTAAGACTACAGAATAGATCAGAATGAATTCAGAGCAGTTCCTTAAAGATATTGAAAGGCTTAAGCTAGAAAATCATGCACAACTTAAAGAGGAAAAGGTATACATGGAGAAGACTTTAGCAGAATTACAAAAGAAATAACAGTCAGAAATATTTTTTAAAGAAGCACTTGATATAAATACCATGTTAAAAGAATAGAAAAAGGTATTTTGTTATCAAGCAGCCATGATTGATTCTTAATGTGATTCAAATAAAATATTGATTCAACAAATCGCTATCCAAAAGCTTGAATGTGAAAAAATTCAGAGTCAAATTGATGAATATATTCAATGGAAAGATTCAGATGTTGGAAAGAAGGCTAATCTACCTCAAGTAGATAAATTTCATAAGGATTTATTGTTTACAGAGTGGAAGACACAAATTTCTAGAGAAGAAAAAGCAACAGCTAAAACATCCAGTAAATCAAATGAAAATATACAACATTTGTTTGATCAACTATTCAAAATAGGACATTTGGAATAAAACACGTATGATGTGTTTTCAATGATCAAAGAAGTAGAGACAATATGGATTCAACTATAATATTCCCAATTTTTGCAACTAATGGGAATATTGCATTTTAATTTCAGTTTTCTTAACTCATGAATAAAAGTTTAAAGGAGGAACTCTAAAACTCCTAATCAAAAAAATAAATCAGTGCCTAATGTGAACATGGAAAAATCTAGGCCATATCAATAAAATACACATAGGTCTGAAAAGGAATGAAGAAGGTTGACTAGGTCAACAGGACCAAATCACAGCAGTGTCTAGATGCATTGAACCTCTTTATTGATCAGCGCAGTTTTAGATGGAGACCCTTCATGTGAAAAGGGTTAACTAATTGGAGGTGGCTTAGGGTTTTCTAAGCCCTAATGTTATAAAATGAAGAGGAAGGCCACAAGGGAAAGGGAGTTGAAGATAATTCGATTTTGAGATTGCTTAAGAAACTCAAACTCTCTTGGCTGCTTAGCTAGAGAGAGAGGAATTTCGTGTTTAGGAATTCATCCTCCTTCATTGAGGAGCTCTTGAGGGAATATGTTATGAAATGCCTCACATCTAGGCTTGAGGCCAAGCTTTCTCCTCCATCACATCATTATTGCTACAACAACATAATCCTGTGTTACTGGGTGTTGCAGTGAGGGGTTTTCAACACCACTTCGAGATCTAGCTTTGCAGAAAAGGGAGCATTCCTTTCTTCGGAATATTAGTGAGGAAGCATTGAGCTTCAGTTCCAAATTTTTGCATCAGGCCAAAGGACCTTCCAACATCAGCTGCACAGTATACTTTAGAAACTAAGTTATTTTCCCAGTGCATTGTTGCAACAGAGTTTCTACCATAGTTTGGTGCTCGTTTCCTTGAGGAAGGGCCATCCCTTCTTCCAGAAAGTTTTTACTTCAGCCCTCTTCTGTAATTTTGTATATTTCAACTCATCTATTTATAGTTTCAGTGATTCTACATATTTCAGATCCATATTCTACAGATCTGATACTTGTATTTTTTCTTTCATGCAATCCCGTTGCCGGGTGATCTATTTGATGTATAAAAGGAGCTGAATCTCTATTTTATTCATTATCTGTTATAATAAACTTCAGATCTGATGTTTCAGACATATTTTGTCTAATTTCTTCAGAAATTACGCTCTTCATGATTCATCCATTTTCTACATATTCAAAGTAATGGGAAATCAGTGTTTTTAAGCATATCCGAGGATGGAGGAACTATTTAACATAGCTAGAATGCTTTGTTTAATGTTAAATTCGGATAATAGGTCCCACATGACCTGATCCGAAATAACCTCCCACCATTTCCCTTAATGTTACGCAAATTTCTGAATACATCTATTTTGGGGTCAAAATCACTGCTTTTCCCCACTTTTTGAATCCTAAATTTAGATCTAAGTTGTTTTTGTACTTGAAATTATTTTCTGAGTGTCTATCAGAACATTTTATGCATCTATAGCTCTCTATACTTTCAGTAGAGCATTTTACATTGCTACAGCCCCTCATTAGGCCTTCTCTTGAAGATAACTAGGTGTGGGAGACCTGTTTAACCCACCTAGTCTTATTTGTTTCAGCTAAAATATTGGATTTAGTTTGTATATTTTCTGATATAAAGGACACAAGAGTATTTTTACTGTTCCAAAGCATATTTTTTTGAAAATTCATATTTTAGTGTATGGTTCATGAGTTGTTCCTAAATAGGAATATTATAATGGTATCAGAGCTTTATCTCTGGCTCATCCTGTGAGATCAATTTTTCATAGAAGTAAAGAGAAGAAGCAGAGATCAGAAGGATGGATAGGATGAGATTATTCTCATCAATATCTAGATCTAAGAAGAGCCTCTCCAAAGAGGTAAATCAGAAGGGAGAAATAAGATGCACCGAGACTCCTAGAGGGTTTCATGAAGAAGCAAGCTGCAGTGATATATGTAGGAGGATTAAAGAAGAAGAAGGAATCCCTAGCACTTCCTTTTAGCAAAGCAGAAGACCAGAGAATCTTATATCTCCTCATAGATCCACTATGCCCACTTTCTTTGAAGAAGGTGAGAGGTATAGCAATGAAGAAAATATGAGCTACAAAGAGACATCTCCCAGGGAAACAAAGGAGAATTTAAATCTTGTCACCTTGGGCAAGAGATCTCCATTTTCACCATCTACTGCTAAGGTTCTTGTATCTAGAGAAGAGGCACTTGCATCTTTGCAAGGTAGTCTTGAGCTCTTAACATATGGAGACCCAGAATTAGGAGATGCATGAGGAGGAGAAGGAAGATATGAGCGCTAGTATGCTTGAAGAAAGGAGACCATCATTATTACCAGTAGTTGGAGGCATCATTGATACGGATGGAGGAACTCTTGTGTTCTTTCAAGAGGTTCCCACATATCAGTTGATCCAAGGTATGCATTAAATTTCAGCGCATATTGTTTCAAGATTAATGCATAGCCAAGGATTAAATCAAAATGTTGATTTGAAGTAAAGACATGTCACAGCGCAGAGGACCCTTGATCTAATCAGGGATGAGACTGGAAACTATCCCTATGCATCATTGTTGAAATGCATTCAATCTCTTGGGTTGAGATGTAGGGTCTCAAGAAAGGGGATTAGTACTATCCTATGTTCAATGGCTGATTGTGAGATCAGTAATGAATCTTGCTTTGAGACAGTACATGCATCACTTTGCAGATCTACAGCACTGTCACTTAGTGACTGTGAAAAATAGGCTTCATATCTCTTAGAGCACTCTAGAGGCAGCTTCAACCTTGGGGCAATGGAGAAGAAAAAGATGAAGAGTAGACATATTGAGAGGAGAAACATTTTCTCCCCTCTAGATGACACTCTCTCAATGAGCATGCTACAGCTCAAAGAGAGACTTCTACTTACTGCAGATTCAAAGCCTCAATGGTTTTGGAAGACCATATATGGGAGAGAGGTCTCGCTAAGAGATCTCAACAGAGATGCATTTCAATATTTCATGAGATGCAAGGTTCTTCATTGGTTCAAAGGAGATGGTATTCTACAAAGGGAGGATGCCATGATTATGTAGCACATCACTCATCTTCCATATTGGAGTGGGTGGATGAGGATGATGAGCAAGAGATCACATGATCACTTGCAGACATATATGGGCTAGCAAGCTTGGTTACACTGGTTTCCCTTGGGAGAATCTTATCACTTTCCAAAGGCACCTATTTCTCTGATCTATGCCTTGAAGAATGGTCATGAAATGAATAAGGAGGCAAGGCAACGCTAGTTTCTTTGGGGTAAACATGATCACTACACAAAGTTTCTCATTCTCTCATCTCATGCTTTATGCATCATTAATAGAGTATATGAAAAGGAAGCATGTTTGATGTGGTTGTTAAAAGGAGAGTTTGGACATCACATGCTAAATCTCATGTCAATGTATTTACCCATGTTTGAAATAAGTCTCATTTATCGACATGAATTTCTGTTGGAGGTATGTTTCATGCATGAAATTTGGTTTGGGAGGAGGGATGACTCCCACATGATGTGGTATAAGGAAGCTTGCTTGTACTATGTTGATGAGACATTTCACATGTCCATCATTGTGTTGTTGTTGCTCCATGATCCACATATTGATAAGGCAAGAAGGCTGCAAAATCCCTTATTGCTATGGCTGCTCTTGGGTGAGTATGGTTACTACCCAATAGCTCATCATTTTCTGAATCATGCCTTGAATTTCAATGTTATGTTGCAGCAAGAGAAGGCATGTACCATTTCTATTCACTTGAGAGAGTATGGCCACCACATGACATCTCCTATGTCTATGTGTTTTGCATTGTGTAAAATTTGGCATCTTGATCTCATGATGTGCATTGATGATGATACTTTGTATTGGGCTGATGTGACATATCATATGTCCATCAGTATGGTTTGGTTTCATGATGCACATGAGGAGGAAAGAAGGCAGCAAGACCTCTTGTTGCTTTGGTTGCTTTTAAATGAGTGTGGTGACCACGCCATAGCTCATCATTTTCTGATTCATGCCTTATGTATCAAAGATAAATTGCAGCAAAGAGAGGCATGTACATCATCTTTTGGAAAGCTTGGCTTGCCCATCTTACATGGAGGAGATAGAGGATGGCATCAAAGGGCCTTGCTCCGATGGTTATTATTAGGGGACTATGGTTTGACATCTTTGTCCACCCATGTTTCTCCTTCACTTCTTCTTTTGCATAACGCTGGAATGATGGAGTTTGGATCCAACAAGGCCAACAGGGCTAAGGATGAAAGCGTAACAATGCTTAATCAAGTTCATAAAACATGGATAAAGGAATTTTCTGCATGATGAAGGTTTTCATCTATGGAAGGAGCTACTTTATTTAATTTCTCTCATGTGTTTATGATGGTGTTGGACATCATGTAATTTTCTTTTTGTACTTCATGATAAGAAGAGGACATCTAACCTTACAGTTGGAAGTCATCTCATGCATTTGTGGAAGACAGCTTCGGAACCAAACATACATGACCTATTGTAGAAAATGAAGGAAGCCTTCCTTATGTGGATGCCATTTGGAGGGGAGTAGATGGTTTGCATATACATTAAGAGTTTCTTGAGGGAAAGCAACATTTTGCCCGAGGAGACTGTAATATTCCCAATTTTTGCAGCTAATGGGAATATTGCATTTTAATTTTAGTTTTCTTAACTCATGAATAAAGGTGTAAATGAGGAACTCTAAAACTCCTAATCAGCAAAATAAATCAGTTCCCAATGTGAACATGGAAAAATATGGGCCATTTCAATAAAATAAACTTAGGTCTGAAAAGGAATGAAGAAGGTTCACTAGGTCAACAGGACCAAATCACATCAGTGTCTAGATGCATTGAACCTTCTTATTGATCAGCGCAGTTTAAGATGAAGACCCTTCATGTGAAAAGGGTTAAATAATTCTATGTGGTTTAGGGTTTTCTAAGCCCTAATGTTATAAAATGAAGAGGAATGCCACAAGGGAAAGGGAGTTGAAGATAATTCGATTTTGAGATTGCTTAAGCAACTCGAACTCTCTTGGTTGCTTAACTAGAGAGAGAGGAATTTCCTGTTTAGGAATTCAAACTCCTTCATTGAGGAGGTATTAAGGGAGTATGTTCTAAAATGCATCACATCTAGGCTTTAGGCAAAGCTTCCTCCTCCATCATAGCATTATTTCTACAGCAACATAATCCTGTGTTGCTGGGTGTTGCAGTGAGGGGTTTTCAACACCACTTCCAGATCTAGTTTTCCAGAAAAGGGAGCATTCCTTTCTCTTGAAGATTAGTAAGGAAGAATTGAGCTTTAGTTCCAGATATTTGCATCAGGACAAAGGACCTTCCAACATCATTTGCGCAGTATACTTCAGAAACTGCATTATTTTTCCAGTGCATTGCTGCAGCAGGGTTTCTACCCTAGTTTGGTGCTCATTTCCTTGAGGAAGGGCCATCCCTTATTCCAGAAGTTTGTACTTATGCCCTCTTCTATAATTTTGTATATTTCATCTCATATATTTAGAGTTTCAGTGATTCTACGTTTTTCAGATCCATATTCTGCAGATTTGATACTTGTATTTGTTCTTTCATGAAATCCCCTTGCCGGGTGATCTATTTGATGTACAAAGGAGATGAATATCTATTTTCTTCATTCTCTGTTATAATAAAGTTCAGATCTAATGTTTCAAACATATTTTTTCTAATTTATTCCGAAATTATGCTCTGCATGCTTCAACCATTTTCTACATACTTAAAGTAATGGGAAATTAGCATTTTTAAGCATATCCGGGGATGGAGGAACTGTTTAACATAGCTAGAATGATTTATTTACTCTTAAATTCATATCACAGGTCCCTCATGACCTAATATGAAATAAAATCCAGCCATTTCCCTTAATTTTACGCATATTTCTGAATACATCTATTTTGGGGTCAAAATCACTGCTTTTCCCCACTTTTTGGATCCTGAATTCAGATTTGAGTTGTTGTTGTAATTGAAATAAATTTTTGAGTTTATATCAGAACATTTTATGCATTTATATCTCTCTTCACTTTCATTAGAGCGTTTTACATTGCTGCAGCACCTCATTGGGCCTTCTATTGAAGATAACTAGGTGTGGGAGACTTGTTTAACCCACCTAGTCTTATTTTTTTCAGCTTAAATCTTGGATTTAGTTTGTATATTGACTGATTTAAAGGATCCAAGATTTTTTTCCTGTTCCAAAGCATATTTTTCTGAAAACGCAAATTTTAGTGTATGATTCATGAGTTGTTCCTCAATAGGAATATTACATCAAGAAGCAAATCAGCAAGAAGAAATGATCAAGAAAATTGACAAGTTTCATCAAGAAAATTATTTGAATTTTCTGATCAAACTATATCATCAATAGTAAACGCTTCAGTTAATCACGGAATCAACCCAAAGGTCACAATCAACAATTTAAAATGCTATATTCAAGTATCATATTCGCTTACGAATATCTCAACCGCCTCAACTCAAGACTATGCTAGATATTTGCAAGTTACGTGAACAAATTCAGCAGAAGAAGAAGGATCCTTAAATCAAGATTGTCAGTTTGTTTAATTTCCTAGATTATAGTTCAAGATATATTTTATAGACAGGGGTTGTTTGAAACCTCCTCTATATTTTTGTAAAGTATTTAATGTAGTTAAGTAGTTAATTTTAGTATTTAAACCCTTCTCATGCATTTAGAGAAAGGTCTTGAATTTTATTAAGAACATTTGCAAAGAATGCTTAAGTTGCAAGCAGTTTTGTAAATGTCTTGATGAAAGAATGGAACACAACCTTATTCAGTTATATAAATCATCTTGTTGATCAATGTTGATTCAATTTGGCTTTGCTTTTTTATTGAAGAATTGAATATGACCTTTTATCATTGATCTGATAAACAGGATGACAAACAACTGGTACTAATATCATGTATGTTATTACGATTTTGAATATTAATGATGAGCACAACTTTCATGAATCATATGTAGAATTAATTATTTGTGTATGAAGTATCTATTTCATTAATCATACAGTATATAGGAAGAAATTAGTTATTTTATATATGGTCATTACATAAATGTGATATTTCTTTCATATTCTTTTTGATTAATTAATCTTTTCAAAAGGAATTATTCTACACCGTTATAATTCTATTTAATCTGCAATGATTTCAAAGCAGATTAGATAGTTATCTTCCTAAATCACATTTGAGATACTTTACCCGAGATAGATTAAGTTTATTTTAAAGTCTTTCATTTAGAAGTAAATTTTTTCATTTTGTAGTAATTCATCATTTTTAAAATGTTTTGGTAGAAATCTCACAAATCATCACACAAACACCAAAACTGGGAAACTAGTACCAACACCTCTGGTCGAAGCGACTACTCCAAATGGAAAAGGAGCTCCTTTAAGTTCTGGACCGGGTGGTTATCCCCCTTTGTTGGTTCCACAGATTTTTGAGGCCTCAACAGGTATGTAGATAAATGTAAAGTTACAAACGAAATGCTAGGATGAGGGAAAAGTCACCATAAAATGACACTAACCTGAGGAGGAGGAGTGTGATAATCCAGAGTGTTGGGTCCAAGGAAATACACGAGGGTGACTAGATATCTAGATCTACCAAATATATTGAGCACCGATTTAGGGAAGAGCCACATGATCATATCCAATGAAAATTTATTTTCTTAGTACGGAAACTATCCCGGGATAGGAGCCCAAGTATTTTTGGATTATTAATACAAACCAAAGATTGTGCAAGATATATTGTGTCATTATGACTAATATCAACATATTTTCTTCCAATGAATTTTATTTTGTCAACAAAACTAGTTGTATAATTAATTAACATGTCTCTTAACACTACTAGGAATTAAGTGCCAAGTTCTAGGTTTGTTGTACGATTTAACATCATATGAGAGCATAAACTTTGATTCAATATCAGAATCACATGTGTCGAGCTTATACTAGATTATTGAGGCTATATTTATATGCAATCGCACAAAGGAAAATAATTTAGGGACTAGAAGGCCATACAGATTAATGCTAGCTATAATTCCTTCCATACAGTGATACAATGGCATAGGAAGAAATTTATTAAAGAAAAATAAAAAATTAAAAGAAAGGAGATAGCGGTGGGTCAACCAAGTATTGATAGTTATAATAGCCTTCCCAACTACAAAACTATCTACCACGGGCTATCAATAGCAGTGAAAAGGAAATCCATCCATCAATTGCTCAAGTGAATGGATGCAGAGGAAGTAGTGGTGGTAGTGTATGAGTTTGTTAATTGAGCACATGAAAAAATGGGGAATGGGAGCCATTGGGTCATAGGCTGCCATATATCAAGTGGGAATTAACATGGGCTCGACATTGGTAAGGTAACTGATTTTAAGTAATCAGAATTGGAACCCTGAAGTCCCATAGGATATAGGCTACAACATGATGACCAATGGTAATAGGCTATGGTTTCCAACAACAATCCACTAGTGTTGTCATGGAAAGTAGGTTGTGTGTCATAGTGAAGGAAATGGAAGGTGAAATGGAGTTTTGAAATGATAGGAAGATGAGGTGGATCAAATGACTAGAACAAATGAACAAAGGGGTCAAATTAGGAGAGTAGGATGTAATGAACGGAGAGGAAAACAAGGGTAAATGGAAAAGGAAGCTCAAGTTGAGAAAAAATGGTTGTTGATACTCTAGCTGCTTCACTATTGAGGGTGACCAAGGAGTTTTCAAAAATATTGTAGTAGTCATAGAAGAAAGGAGACTTTGGGAGTTTGTTTTAGCAATGGCGAGTGAGGTCGGTGAAAGCATGGTAGCAAGGGTTTGGGTGATTTCATATAGTCTCCAACCAAAAGAGAAGAAGAGATAACTGCTGCTATGGGAAAAATAGCCATTATAGTCACTAGGACTACAAGCCACAAAAGGGGTCAAAATTTTTTGTCAAACACAGCATGTAGTTGAATCCAACATGAGAAAGCACAAGGTTGGACTTATGGAAGAGGGTTTTCCCATTTTCATCAAAGGACCAAGCTGCTGGAAATAATAGCATGATAGGATCTGACTATGGTCATAGGGACACCACTAACGTCATTGTTAGTAGTAGCAAGGAAGTAAAGGGTCGATAATGAACATAGTTCATTGAACTAGTCTCATAGAATAAAATCCACGAGAATTAGTTTTATACACTATGAAAAGGTTGTAGGATAAATGTGCAGTGAATGGGCCAAATACCAGGGAATGAGTTAGTATAAATAGTCGATATCCAAAGGGATGAATTGTGTGGAGTGTATTCAGTATACGGATGGTCCACTCATAGAAGGACTGATGGGGTCTATTGCAAGTGGTGCCACAGAGCAACATGAATGATCGTGCTGAGGGAAAACTATATTCCTAGACATGATAAAGTACATTTAGGATGTACTCGCCACCAGAAGACACTAGGAAATGGATTTTTCAGAACACGCATGAGCCACTAGTGGCCAATAAAGCATAGTACAAATGAGAATACTAAAGTGGTTTTCTAGTTGGATTGGAAGATGTCAGACCTGAAAGGAAGAGATGGAAAAGGAACCTAGAATATTAAATATTTACTATGGATATATTAATCCTTAACAACTATAAATAATAGCCAAGTATTTATATGATTATTATCACAAAATTATCTATTGCTTAAAATCACATTTTGCAGTGTGTATCCATTCAATATTCTTTCTTTGCACGTTAAAATATGGGATGCACACGAATTAAATGAACATGATATTTTATTTCACCTAAAAGGGAGCCATATATTAATAGGACTCTCTCGTGCTTTATGGAGGAGTGGATCAAAGAGCGAAACTAGTTAGTGGAAAATTGAAACTACCAAATATACTATAAATTATTAGTGGGAATCCAAAACCACTAATGTAGTGATGAATTTGTTAACTATAACAACCCAAAAGAAAATTCATGTTGCATCAGCTTTTATCTTCATCAAATCTCTACAAAAATAAACGTAATGTGAAACGTGAAACTCTAACTCATCAATGAAAGACTTGGAAAAGAAAAAACACCAAAAAAAATTCTATAATAGCAACAAGAATAATGAAAATATTTCTTCACTTGTGAGATTTTTTTGGTTTAGAAAATTCAATGTCTTTTCAACTTTTCATATATTTATGAGACATGCATTTATGTGATCATGTTTAATTTAACATAATTGGATCACAATTTGAGTAGTACAAATATGATACATAGTTTTCTATATAACAATTATTAGGAATAATTATGGTCCAATATCTTGTTTATGAATCAAAACATGAAAGAAAAAATAAAATCAAAGCATAATAACCATGAGAAACATCAACACAAGCATGTGCACAAAATAACACAAGTATTTCTAGTGGAAACCCTTTCGGGAGAAAACCACAATGTTGTTGTTGCACTGCTTAATTCTTCTATTAATATGCATAATTTTTTTTACATGGATTAGCTTGCAACCATAATTCAAAGTACTTCGCATTCTTCACAGTATGTTGGAACCTATCAATTATGATTTTTTTTCTCTCACAAATCTATGGAAATATATTTGTTGGAGGCTTTCACAACTAGCAACCTTCACCCAACTCTCATTGGGCTATCCAACTCCTATTGGATGGAGAAATATATTACTTATACTTAATCCACTGAATAAATGTATTCTATCATGCCTCCATGCATTCTCTTCTTCCATGTGAACAAAGTTTCATATATTTTTATAATGGGTTCTCAATCTACTCAACATGAGCAACCCAGCAACACCATAACTTTGCACATAAAATCTGAATCAAACTCTCTCTCGAAGGAGGGAAATTATTCTCTTCTTCTGACACCTAAAAAATTATCTAAAACACACCATAAGCTACCAATACTTCTCCTCTAGAAATAATTCCACCTAAAACATAAAAAATCTCATAATCTCCTCAAACTATTCTCTAAATACTTCATACAATACTATGATAAAACTATACAAAACTATGTGAGAATTTTTTTCACATTATGATTGCATGTGTTGTCGTTGATGGAAACCCACTTGTAAAATACCAAGTATATAGTTTATGGATAAAATTAGAGGTGACGAAGTGATCGAATAGAATGATAGTATGATGGGACAAAAGCTTTGCATATCAGAATCAAAATATGATTAAAGTACATAATTGAAGAACTATATGCGAGTTAGTTAAGGTCGAGTCACGTATACACGTGGATAAGAAGAAGAAAAGTAGTGTATGTATTTACGCCCTCAGTTTATGATACCAAGGGTCCTTACCATTGTATTGGCCCATAGTATTGAGCGCATTAATGGTTATTTGATCCCGTCCAAGAATACCATCAACAGTTGTGTGCACTTGGCTCATCCTATTGGCTAAGTCTCAAACTATATAAGGAGGTGAATATCATACTACAAAAGGTGTGCATATGTATGGGTATTGAATTAATACTTCATTATGAAGTATATCTGCATGGAATGGGATATATTTTATTAATAGATCTGAAATAATGATGCACCCATGGATACAATGATGGATCATGATATCTAGACCTAAAATGACTATGTATTTGCATGATCTATTTATGAGATATTTAGATTTGTGGTTTGGTGCACGATTGTTGAAGTGAAGGGTATGATCTGAGTTAATCGATAGTTCTAAAGAGTTACGAAGTCCTATAATGTTGACAAATATATACGCAGTTTTGTCATAGTGAAGGTGCATATACACATGGGGTTAGCTCTATAAAGGTGCATATGGGAACTAGGGTTTTGATGAAGAATGTTGAAGTAAATATGTCATTATA
Source organism: Pinus albicaulis (assembly GCA_034641835.2). NCBI lineage: Eukaryota > Viridiplantae > Streptophyta > Pinopsida > Pinales > Pinaceae > Pinus > Pinus albicaulis. The sequence continues at coordinate 296,552,018 of CM076578.1, forward strand.
TTTTTTGTGTTTCTTTTGTTTGTTAATGATGTCTAGGTATTGATTATGCTACTGATTGATTGAGATAAAATATTTCATATTGAATTGTTGATTATTGATTCAGTAAATGTTTTGGGCTTTAATGTGTATAGTGCATCCAGTGTGAAAATTTATGAAATATGGTTTGCGATGGTGCTAAGGGTTGGAGTCTTCAATGAGGGGATCGTAGCTCCCTTCCAGTAGCACTTGGAGAAGAAGAGAAGGTTCCAGGATTCAACAGGTTGCTGCGTACGTGTTAGTATGAGTTTCCATCGGTACAAGATTGTAAGCAATTTTCTTTATAATAAATATTGAAAATAGAGACGATAACAATGGTGGTTTGTCAAAACTTGGGTTTCCACCTTAAATCCTACGGTTAATGTGTGTGACTTATGTGTGATTATTTATTCTTTTATTACTACACATGTTTACTTCTTACCAAATTTCTTATGAATGAATGATGCATTGATCTAAATAAAGATTTAACTAAATAATAAGATCACAATGCATACACAAGTTTCCATAAAGAAAGATGTGAACATATGCTAGTTGGATTAATTAAGGTCACATATAGAAATTAGTAAAGAAAAAAAAGAGTATTGGAAGTTTTAAATACTTATTCAACCCCCCCCCCCCTCTCAGTATTTTTCCCAACAATTGGTATCAGAGTAGGTCCATCTGAAGAAGATTGATCGGTTGAAGGAGATATGTCACAATGGGAAATCATGAAGTAGTATTTTATATCAGGTCACTATTGTTCAATGGAAGTAATATATTGTTCTGGAAGATACGAACATGAGCATATCTTCAAAGCCTTGGAGCAGACGTATGCGGAATCGTGGAAGCAGGTTACCAGTATCCAATAACCATTCCTATAGATGCAACAGAAAGGAAGAGATGAAAAGGATGCAAAATTTATCAATGTTTTATTAGGGAGCCTCTCAGAAACATAATTTTTGAAAGTCATGCAACTATATTTAGCAAAGGAAATATGGGAAGATATCATTTAGAAATATGAAGGTGATGCAAAGGTAAAAAGTGCCAAACTTCAAACTCTTATAATTCAATATCAAAATATCAAAATGCATGATGATGAAAGTATTGCAAGTTTATTTCTAATAATAGATGAGATTATGAATCCTATGAGGAATACGAGTGAAGATATAAAAGATTTGACTTTAGTAGAGAAAATCTTGAGATCTCTAACTCCAAAATTCGAACCAAAAGTATATTCCAATGAATAAAAATAGGATATGTAGACTCTTACTTTTTTTCAGCTTCATGGTATCCTGATTTCTTTTGAAATGAGAAAAGGAGGTCCCTCAAAATTCATAGGAGCCGCTTTTAAGGCCTATGAAAAAGGAAAAGAAAATTAATTTATCATGGAATCAAGTTATATATCAGAAGAAGAAGAAGCAAATTTTGTGAGGAGACTTCAACCAAGTACTAGAAGGTTCAGAGGTAAGCTTCCGTTGAAGTGTTTTTCTTGTGGTAGAGTTGGTCATTACGCTGATAAATGTCCTTATAAAGAAAATCATGATAAAGGGAAACAACTTGAAAATAAAAGGAGTTTTTATACAAATGGATATAGTGATGGATTTTTAAATGGAGAAGAGGGAGATTATGATGAAGAACTACAAGTGCTATTGGCATGTACCATGAATTATTATAGTACCATAAAAGAGAAGAATTTCTTTATTGAAGAATTGCATAGACCAAGAAACCTAGGATGCTTTCATGGATGTTGTTTCTGTTGTAACTCATTTGGGAATAAGGCCACCGATTTTAAGTTAACTATGTTGAACATGACTAAGAGATTGTATAAGCTCCAACAAAGAATAAGAAATTTCAAGCAAAACTGGAAAAAGAATAAGCACTGGTAAAAAATGTAGGGAATATTGACCATACTAAAATCATTTGTTTCTAAATATGACTTCCCATAATGACAGGAGGAGTGATGTGAGATACATTATAGGAATCATTAATGTATTATGATAGATGGAGAAATATATGGTGATTTCCATGATTGGTTTTGCAAGAGCATAAAACATAAAACAGATAAACACAGAGATTTTCCCCTGGATCCCAAATCGGGATGACCAGCTTGATTTTTCATTATATTCCTTTTAGTGTTACAACACATATATATATACATGCCGAAGCATACATAAACCCCAATCCATTAACCCTGGATTAGAACATAACCGTAGTTCCCTTGACCGGATCTACAAAATACAAGGGGACGAAAACCATCGTACCCAAAAACCATGTGCAAACTCATGCACAAAACATGAGTGGGTCCCGCTATGAGTGGGTCTGAACACGAAAATAATTTTATCCAGGGCACTGCCCCAGACCCCAACAGTGGGGGCTGCCTCCCCCCTTATGACCCCCCTGCTGCGCCCGACGCAACGTACAACACGTGGGGCTAGTCGTGGAAAGAATATAACACATACCCAACATTATCCCACTTGTTGTTCTCTTTCCACAGGGGGCCACAGGAGAGCTTCGTCATTGGGCCAATTCTTCAACACCCATTGTTTCTCTACACCAAGAGAACTTTTGAGTGCTCACAGACTTCGTCAATGCATCTGCAACATTCTTCAAAGTGTCCACCTTTACCAGCAACACCCTTTTAGCCTCAACCATATCTCTAACAAAGTGATATTGAACATCAATGTGCTTTGTCTTTGAATGGTAAGCAGGGTTCTTAGCTAAGAAAATTTCACTTTGGCTATCACAGTCTATCCTTATAGCTTGTTGTACCAACCCCATACTTGAACACAATCTCTGTAACCAAACTGCTTCCTTGCTTTCATGAGTGGCTGCTATGTATTCTGCCTCTGTAGTTGAAAGAGCCACTACAGACTGTCTTTTACTCATCCAATTGACTGCGCCTCCAAATAGGCTAAACACATACCCACTTGTAGATCTTCTTTGGTCCAGATCTCTAGCCCAGTCTGCATCAACAAAACCACGAATGTCCAACATTCTTTCCAATCCTGGTCTTCCTTGGTAGCACAAGCCATAATCACTAGTGCCACGTAAATATCTGAAAACCTGCTTCACTATTGTCCAGTGCTCCTTTCCTGGGTTTGACATAAACCTACTCAATACTCTCACTGAATGTGCAATGTCTGGTCTAGTACAGACCATTGCATACACCAGACTACCCACTGCACTTGCATATGGAACACAGGACATATACTCCTCTTCTTCGTGTGTCTTGGGACATTGTTCACCAGACAGCTTTACACCTACAGGAATAGGAACATTCACTGGTTTACTATCCTGCATATTGAACCTCTGCAATATAGTTTCAACATACTTCCTCTTGTTTAACCAAAGCATCCTCTTTGCCCTATCTCTCTTAATTTCCATGCCCAAAATATAGTTTGCAGCACCAAGATCCTTCATGTCGAATTTGGAGAACAGTTGGGTCTTCAAATCTTGGATAATTTCTTTGTCATTTCCAATCAACAACATATCATCCACATACAAGACCAAATAAATAACACTGTCACCAATTAATTTAAAATAAACACAGTGATCCTCCTTGCTTCTGGTGAAGCCAAGTCCCCGTATATAGGTATCAAATTTCTGATATCACATCCTTGGTGACTGTTTTAACCCATACAGAGACTTCTTCAACCTGCATACCAGTTCTTTCTTACCCTTCACCATAAATCCTTCAGGTTGCTTCATGTAGATATCTTCTTCTAGATCCCCGTGAAGAAATGTTGTCTTCACATCCATCTGTTCTATCTCAAAATCAAATGCAGCAGCAACAGATAAAAGTAATCTAATAGAAGTAACTTTGGCAACAGGAGAAAAAATATCACCAAAATCAATTCCCGGCACCTGGGAATAACCTTTCGCTACCAACCGAGTTTTGTATTTCTCCACCTTGCCTTCTACATTCATCTTCTTCTTAAACACCCATTTGCTCCCAATGGGCTTCCTTCCAGCCGGCAACTCCACCAGATCCCATGCCTCATTTTTGTGCAAGGATTCCATTTCATCAACCATGGCCTCCTTCCAGAGTTTTCCATCCTCTGAATCTACTGCCTCCCTGACAGTTCTGGGATCATCATCAGTTATAGTTAAGGCAAAACCTGAAAAAAAAGCAGATGGACTATACCTTTCTGGTTGCCTTCTTTCCCGAGTTGATCTTCTCACAGTTGGAGTTTGTGGCTCTTCCTCTTCTGAGTCTTCTTCTGTTGTAGAGTCTGATTCATCCTCCTTTAGCTCAAACTCTATCTTCTCAGGTTCCTTTGGTAGGACTTCATGTGTAACAACATCTTTCACCTCTATAAACACCACATCTCGGCTGTACACAACCTTCCTTGTTTCTGGGTTCCAAAGCTTGTAACCCTTTAAACCATCCTTATACCCAATAAAGATGCACCTTTCAGATTTATTATCCAACTTGGTCCCTTTCTCCTTTGGAACATGTACATATGCATCACATCCAAATACCCTTAGATGTGAAAGAGAGGGTTTCTTACCAGTCCATACCTCATGTGGAGTCTTATCCTCCAACGCCGATGAAGGTGATCTGTTAACTAAGTAACATGCAGTCTCCACTGCCTCTGCCCAGAATTCTTGTCCTAACCCGGTACCACTGAGCATGCTTCTTGCCTTTTCCATCAGTGTTCTATTCATTCTTTCTGCAACTCCATTTTGCCGAGGTGTGTATGGAGTAGTCTTCTGCCGTGCTATACCACACTTCTTACAGAACTCTTCAAATTCCTTCTTGCAGAACTCCCCACCATTATCTGTCCTCAACGCCTTTATCTTCTTCTCTGTCTGGTTTTCCACCAGAGCCTTAAATTTTTTAAATTTGTCAAAGACTTCAGATTTCTTCCTCAAGAAATATATCCATGTATTCCTTGAGAAGTCATCTATGAATGAAACATAGTACACAGACTTTCCCAGTGATGGAACTGACACAGGCCCAAACACATCACCGTGCACAATTTCTAATATCTTGTTTGCCCTCTTAGCACCAGAAGGAAAACTCACCCGATTCTGCTTCCCATATACACAATGTTCACAGAAATCGAAATCCAGAGAGCAATTATACATACCTTCTACCATACCATTTCTGTGCAGTATCTGAAGGCCCTTTTCTCCAATATGTCCAAGCCTTTGATGCCATAGCATGGTCTTTTCTCCAGACATAGCTAGGCTTTCCATCCCACTTTCAGGGACCACAGAATTATTACACCCATCAATAACAGTGATACCTTGTAGCTTGTACAGAGTTCCAGTCCGAACTCCCCGCATTAATACCAGTGCTCCCCGAACCATCTTGCAGGCATCTTTCTCGAACACTGTTTTTACACCTGCATCATCCATCTTGCTTACAAAAATCAGATTTCTGGCCAATGCAGGAATATGAAGAACACCAGGAAGTGTTCTAATCCTTCCACCTTGCAGCTTCAGCTTGACCTTTCCACATCCGACGATTCTGGCCTTCCTATCATCCCCTAGGAAGACATCACCACCATCATATTTCTCATACTCGCAGAACCACTCCCGATGGGGAGTGAAGTGAAAGGATGCACCTGAGTCAATCAACCATGACTCATGATCTACATGTGTATTTGAAGAAGAAGCCAAATACACATCCCAACCTTCATTTGAGGTGGTTTTTTCCTCTGCAGAAGGAGCTTCATCAGATCCCTTTCCTTTCTCAGGAGCTTTAGATCTGCATTCCTTTTTGTAGTGTCCTTCCTTTCCACATTTCCAGCACACCTTTACAAACTTTCCAGGAGATTTAGATCTCCCTCTAGATTTGGATCTCCCACTTGAAACCTTATTCTTGTTTCTGTTCTGGGACCTTCCTCGTACAAATAAGGCATCTCCATTCTGACCCTCCATATTTCTCCGTCTCATTTCCTCCGACAGCAAGGCTGAGACAATGTCATCAAAATTCAAGGTAGTTGTATTGCTACCTATTGCAATAACCAGACTATCCCACGAGTCCGGTAGAGAACACAACAAACTGATGCACTTATCTTCATCTGAGATTTTAATATCAACAGATGACAACTGACTTACCACAGTATTGAAGGCGTTCAGATGCTCTGTCACCGAGTCTCCATCCTTCATCCTCAGGTTATACAACTTTTTCCGTAGGAAAAAATTATTCACCAGAGACTTAGATTGGTACAAAGTCCCAAGTTTTTCCCACAAATTCTTCGTCGTAGCTTCCCCAGATACATTCAACAATACTAAATCTGAGACACACAACCGTATTGTGCTCTTAGCCTTCCGATCTAGTTTCTTCCAGTCTTCATCTAAAATTTCTGTTGGTTTAGTACCTGGATCTACCATGATCCACTGATATTTATCCACCAGCATATCCTCCATCTTGAGCTTCCACAACTCAAAACTCTGACCATTAAATTTCTTGATCTCTATCTTTCCACCGCTCGCCATCTTCTTTCATCGCAAGAATCGATCCCGCAGATCTCCCACTGAACAGAGTCTACCTCAGGCTCGATCAAAAAACCCTCAGCAACAAAGGCGTCCCCTTGAAGCCGAAACAACTCTGATACCAAATTTAAGTTTTAACCCTGAACAGAAATTATCTACACACGAATATTATAACAGAAAATAAACAATAGCGAGAGAATAAAACATAAAATAGATAAACACAGAGATTTTCCCCTGGATCCCAAATCGAGACGACCAACTTGATTTTTCATTATATTCCTTTTAGTGTTACAACACATATATATATACATGCCGAAGCATACATAAACCCCAATCCATTAACCCTGGATTAGAGCATAACTGTAGTTCCCTTGACCGGATCTACAAAATACTAGGGGTCGAAAACCATCGTACTCTAAAACCATGTGCAAACTCATACAAAAAACATGGGTGGGTCCGCCTATGAGTGGGTTCGCACACCAAAACATTTTTTGTCGGGGCGCTACCCTGGACCCCAACCGTGGGGGCTGCCTCCCCCCTTGTGACCCCCCTGCTGCGCTTGGTGCAACGTACAGCACGCAGGGTTAGTTGTGGAAAGAATATAACACATACCCAACAGGTTTGGTAATTCTGGTTGTTAATATTTCGGATGGTGCTTCTGATGTGACAAAAGAAGACATGTACAGACCGTATAATTCCAGGGGGAGTTGAAGAAGGTTTTTAGTATTTCACTTTTGGTACGGCGGAGTTTCATGAAATAAGCGAGTGTGCCACTACGTGGGATTCCGTGGAAAAAATTGTCCCCACTGTTTTTCGATAAGAAAAACAGTAAAACCAGAGACTCAATTATAGTTTTTGATATCTTCTTAACAATTATAATTTTCTTGAGTAAAGACAGTGATGGTTTAAGTCTATTGATATGATATTAAGCTATGATTATTTGGGTAGTGAATATTCTTTTATGAATGAGCTTTTTGAGTAATTTGATGGTGGATAGGTAGAATAATTTCGGGGGGATCATTAGCCCTACGAGAATAATGCATTATTAAAATTATGTTGATTGATGAGTTATTTTCAATGAGGAGATTTAGTCTTCATTGCAAATGTCACATCTAAAATTTGATGTAAAGGGTCATGTTGACACCTATGATGTAAATATTGTCATATGTGGTCATGTAAACCCATTTTGATGGGTAAGTGAGTCAAATATATAAATCCACTTGTTAAGGAAGTTAGTCAAATGTGTAAACCCACTTGGTTGGGAAGTTGAGTCAAATATGTCATTCCACTTGGTGGATTATTGATGTTTGTATGAGTCCTTAGTGATAGGAAGGTCATAGTTAGTTTAGTTATAGGTCATGTACTTCATTAGAAATCATCTCAAGATTCGACGCCATGATTTAGGGCGGCATGGTTACTATAGTACGATTAAAATGAACTTAAACATCTTCTTTTTACAAGGAAATATAAACGTTGTTTTGGTATTGGTCCAACCTTGTCCCTTGATGTAAAGGGGAGAGTAAATTGGTGTTTCAATAATGCTTATGTTGATGTGTCTAACAGGTATCTACAGGTTGTGGTGAGTAAACTTTAACATGGTTTCCATAGAGTCCAAATGGAAGATTATTTGGCATTATGATTCATGTTGTCATGATGGCAACCCACTTGTAAAAGACCAGAGTATATAGTTTTTGGATAAAGTTAGACGTGAAAATGTGATGAACATAACCGACGGTATGATGGTACGAAACTTTGCGGATCATAATCGAAGACGATTAAAGTATAGAACTAAAGAAATATACATGATTTTCTTAAGGCCATGTCATATACGGGCGAATAAGATGAAGGAAAAGTGTAGCCTGGCTATGCACTCGATTTTATAATACTATGGGTCCTTACCATCTTTATTAGCCTATAGTATTGAGCATAGTAATGGTTATTTGATCATGCACAAGAATACCATCGTACTTATGTAGTGCAGGCTCATGGTATTGACTGGGCTCAAACTGCCATAAGGAGGTGAAGATCATGGTGCAAAGGTGTGCATATGTACGGGTATTGAATAGAATCTTCACTGCGAAGTATATACGCATGGAATGGGCTATAGTTTATTGATAGATCTAAAATAATGATGGCACGATGGATACAGTGCAGGATCGGGATATCTAGACCTAAAATGAATGTATTTCCATGATCTATTTGTGAGATATTTATAATACGAAAAAATTCTCATGCATAGTTGATGAAGTGAAGGGTATGATATGATTTAATTGATAGTTCACAAAGAGTTATGCGATCTGTAATGTTGAAATATATATATGTGTGTGTGTGTTTATTTGTGAAACCGGCTCCAAAATAGAAGAAAAGAGAGATATCAACGCCTTAGAAATAAACCTTCGATTCCGGCAACCTCCAATACATTACATGAATGAAAAATTCTTAGATGATACAAATTACAAAACCTCCTTTTTTATATATAGGAGTCCATGGGACCACAATGTAATCCTATCAGGCCTAACAATATTAATAATTTAGGGGCACAATAATAACGATGTGGGGTTACAGGGGTACAATAATAACAATAAGGAGGTTACACTAACGGCAATAAGGGACTATACTAGTAATATAAGGACCTAACATGCCCCTCTTCAAAAAATGTTGTCCTCAATGCTTGAGTAGCTTTGGGTGCTTCATATAAAATTATCATCCTCCATGTAGAATCTTTGCGGGTAAAGTTCTTCCACTTGATGAGATACTGCGAAATTGATCGATTTAAGTAGGCTTGTCAAGTTCACAATTTATATGGCTGCTTCAGGAGTTCCAATATGGTTTTTTTCCATCCTCATCAAGTTTTGGAAATATTGTTTGAGCTGGAATATTTTCACCTATAACCTTCTTTAAGCATGAAACATGGAAAATTGGATGCACTCTTGAAGAAGCGAGGAAGCTCAATTTGTATACCATAGTACCTATTGTACCTTAGAAGACAATCCCTTAGTTGTGATAAGGAATCGGTGTTATAAGACATTTTATGATTATGTCACAAATTTTTATGTCTTTGTTTTATTAACCCTCAAGTATTTATAATCAAACCCTTAAATATCAAATATTATGAATGCTTCACAATGCTACCATCTGTTGATGTTGAATCAAGTGACTAGAAGAAAATGTAAGAAGAAGTCCAAACTGATATGCTGCTTTATTCAGAAAATATCATTCCAAACCCCAGAAGAAATATATGAAAGAAATAGTTAAAACAAAGGAGCGCCAAATAAGGTTTTTTAACTCTTATACACAGAAGTAAGAAGAGACCTGCTGCTCATAACCTTATTTTATTCATAGATGGAAATACATAATGAAAACTGGAATACATTTCAACATGAACAAAATGCCAGAAACTTGCTTACTCATTCATTAATCTTTGAATCTTTGAGTACAAAAATATTTTTTTGGAGGTCCAAAACTCGGAACCTTTCTTCCTCTTGAAAATTACATTAAATACAATAAAAAGTAGTTTGGAACTGATGTAACCAATCCTAACTACCAAAACTACTTCAAGACTTCGAAGGTTGTCTATTACATGCCTTGAAAATGTTTTATTACAATTACATTGTCTTCAGAAAATAACATAAAATAAATATCCTAATCTATAGGAATTGCTAATGATGTGGCTTCTTTTCCTTGGTCAACTGATTTGTCTTTCTTTGTTGTTGATCCTTTTCGTAGGTCAATTGTCCAAGCTTTGCACTTTTTCCATATTTCTACCTTTGTCCTGGATGAATGTGTCAGATTGTGATATTCCAATCTGAATGCAGTAATTCGGTCATAAGAAGGCCTTTCAGAGAAAAGAGTTTTTACCATCCACAAGAGTTGAAAATGTCTCTGCAAGAAGTTGACCATTGTCTCTCCTTTGAGCACCTGAGTCTTTTCATGCCTGTTATCAATCTTGCTTTTTGTCATCACCAGTAAATTCTCATAAGAGCTCCATGGAAAAAGATTTCCTTCAGCTCCCCAACATGATGGCAAGCCTACCCTTGTCATTTTATCAAAAGCTTTATCAAATTGACTTACTGCTTCTTTGATTTCCATAAGTTTCTTTTCTGCAGCCTTTCTGAGATCATTCCTGATAATCATTTTGTTAATTTCCACTGCATATAACATTCTGTCCTGCATATCATTCTCCTCTGACTCCTGATCTGATTTGGAATTGATAAAATCAATAAATCTTCTGGCCCAAATGGCTCTGTTAATCCCTTTTTGATTATCAGACATAATTGGTTCTTCATACTCCACAATAAGGCCTTTTTCTTTTGCAATTATCATCAGGAAACACCAATTGGATTTCATTTCTGAAATGATATATTTAGCTTGTATTAGTGACATATTACCTTTCATTCTTTCTTTGAGATTCTTGATCTCAGCTTCAGCATTTCGGAAATCCATTCTGTATTTATTTGCTTCATTTTCTAGGACCTTCATCAATTTTGTTGCAGTCTCCAGATCTTTCTAAGCTTTCTTTCTATCTCTTTCATCCATTTGCAAATAAGTATTTAATTGAATATTTTGTGTTTGTGGGTCTTCATCCCCTGTAGGAAAAACAAAGGTACAGTTATGATTATCAATATGATTTTGTAATGAAATTGCAGTCTGCTTTGCTTTGGAAAGTTCTTCATCCTTCTGCATGAGTTGCTGCAACAAATTTTCTTTTTCCTTCTCTACCTCTGCAACTTCTGTAGCCATTGAATGTTCACCAGAAGGCAACTTCAATTTCTTCCTTAATGTAGAAATCTCTACCTTAGCACTTTGCATGAATTTCTGCACAACAGTCTTGTCACTAGGGTCTACGCCAATTTTAATAATAATCTTCTTCAACTCTTCATTTTGAACTATCAAGGCTCTTGAATTAGCCTTTTCTAACTTCAACTGCTTAATTAATTTTCCCAACATATTCTTTGCCTTTACTACCATTGCATTTGTCTTAGTGAGGTTATTTACAATCAATTGACTTGTTTTCATATGCAAGTTCATTTTATCAATTAGAGGAATCTTCTTTACATCCACAGTCACATTAATAGTGTTGAAATTTTTGGAAGGACCAATTGACATATCTGTAGGATGTGAGAGGGAAATTCTAAACTAATCTTTTTCAAGATCCATTATAGCTAACAACCTTGTTTGTTCAGTAGTAATTTGATGTTCATCTTGGGCCTCCATGCTGGCCTTCATCCTCTAGTTTCTTTCTTCAATTTGTGAGAACATCTGTTTAATTAAGGGCCCCTGTTCATGAGAAGCTTCATGATTCCTGGGTGAGGCAGGAGCATTTTGTTCTTCTCCAAAATGCAAAGAAAAACCAGGAGCAGTTGATGTAGGCTCTTCAGTAACTTTTGTTCTCTTCATGGCTTCCTGCTCCTCATCATCTAGATCAATCACCATTTCCTTGGTTCTTTTAGCTGATTTCTCTGCTATAATAGGAGTTTGAATGTTAGCATCTACTGAGTTCTTCACATCTTTACATGTTATCTTCTCTTGTTCTGGCCTACTTTCGTGAATAAAAGTAGAATATCCATTCTCAATCCTTCTATTTGAAATAACACCATATGGGTTATAAGGCCAACTTTCTCCTAATAACATCTGCATGTCATCTAACATTTTGGTCACTTCATCAAATTCCTGTCTCATATTTACTATGAAAGGGCCTACAACCATGGGTAATTTGTACATGTGACCTTTCTTCATAGGCACAAAATGAACCTGATCAACATTTAGACTCTGTCTAATGAATTCTAAAGCAAAAAGCCTCATTGGCACAAAAGTTGGGAGTCTGTAAGGATCAACACTTGCTCCATATAGCCTTATTTCAGAGTATTCCTCAAAAACAAACTAGTCTCCATATTTACAATTGTTTCCTAAATGCAAAAACTCCTGAGCTTTAGGTAGGAAACAAGGGGGGGGACTTCCATTCAATATTTTGTATGTAGTTGGCATGTAATAACTAGAAAAATCAAACAACCCAGACTCATTTTTCTCCCTTCTAACTACATCTGTCTAGAATATCACTGATTGTCTTATTTTATTTGCATCCATAATATTTAGGCCTAAATGCATGAACTCTTCCACATTTTGGTATAAGAACAAATATACAATTAATGAGGGAAATTTAAAAGAACCTGTTAATGAGAGGCTCATCAGCTGTGATTTGACTGATTCCTGCCAATAAGATGGAATATTCAGCACCATTAATGGCTTCATCATCATGGCAAACATTCCTATAACTTAGTTATCCACTGCATTATCATCATCCTTACCCAGAATTTTTGCAATATGACTCAAAATGGACGAGTCTTAGCATCAAAAACCCCCATATTACTCTGCTTGCAATCTGGTTGAAACTGCTTCATGTCAGGCTTCAAATGAAACATGAACTGATTGAATTCTTCTCCTCCAAGATTTTCATAATACTGAACCAGTGAATCGTCAGAAAATTGAATGCAGGACTCTGACTCAGGATAGCATAAGGCTTGGCAGATTAATAGAGTAGACACCTACAAAATATTTTCTCCTTGGGAATTCATGAGAAAGCATTTCCCTGGATACATAACCGATACCAACCAATAAATGAATTTAGGTAAAAGGTGGGTTTTAGGGATGCATGCAGACAAGACTCTGGACTTGATCATGGCAGAATATAAAGGAGAGGCATTAGCATTCAAGAAAACTTGTTGGTAAAAGGGGAGATGAATTACTGAATAGAGGGTATCTTGGATATCCCTATCAGTATCCATGAGGGGGATATGGCTGGTTGAACTTGATAGGGATGACCTTTTAGCCATGGTTAGAAATTTACGTGGAAAACAACTTACAAGGTGGACAAATTTTGAAGGTGTCGGAGAGCTCAAATGGGGTGCAGTGTAGCAATTCACAAGTAATTTTGAAAAATAGGAAAAATATTATTTAAATAGGTGGCGCGGGTTTTGAATTAAATGCTGACAAGATGCGCCAGCAACCGTTAACTCTGCTTGACATGGAGGACAGCTAGGACCAACTCAGCGTCCTACGTCACTGTGGGGGCTCTATGGGTACGGAGGAAAAATATGGCTGGTGCCTCCACATTAGATCTCCGTCGTTGATCTCTTTTGTCCCCACAGTCAACCCAGTCAACTGCGAAGGCACTCCACATGATATCTATTGTGCTAGTTGTGCCCGCAGGTTGGGATTTTTTATATAGATTTTAACGATCGACGCTTTCTACCATTTAAACCAATCACTATTTAACCTTTAATACGGGCCCACAATTATAAAGTTTAAATGTTTAAACTTAAACTTTAATGAACATCAATCTTTTTTATGCTAAAGTATAAGAGTTCAATACTTTAACATATTTTCCCACATTTTATATTTTTATTTTTTCCAAATATTTGAAAAATAAAAAGATATGACTATGATCATTGTTGAGAAAATGAGAGGGGGGTGAATCAGTATTTTGGACTTTATCAAATCTTTTTAATTTTTCACTCTCTAATACCCATACGCTACTTTGCTGAACCAAACTAGCATATACACACGGATATCCTTCATAAAACTCGCGTATACACAGAGATCTAATTATGCCATTATTTCTTCACTTATATCATTACATCATTCATTCATTAGATATTCAATAAACAGTAAACATGTGCAGTAAGAATAGAATAAACCATCACACATAAGCATCACACATGAACACCGGGATTTTAGGTGGAAACCCAAGTCGGGAGAAAACCACCGCTACAGTTGCTCAGCCTTCAATATTTTATTATAGAGAAAACATATTACAACATATGTGCTGGCGCAGCCTCCTACCAGCACGCAGGCACCCACCTGCGCTCGTTTACCAGCCTCTCCTGGAAGGGAGCTACGACCCCCTGCTCTCGTTTACCGGCCTCTCCTGGAAGGGAGCTACGACCCCCTGTCTCATTTACCGGCCTCACCCGGAAGGAGCTACAACCCCACGACTGAAGGCTACAACCCTCAGCACCTCTATGGACCACGTTTCATCAATTTTCATACTGGATCCAAAGCTTCCTTTAGGACACCACTTGCAGGCCACATTTCATCATATTTTCAAACTGGACCCTTTCCATACTTTTAAGCACAGTCAACCATCAAACAGATACATAAAACTCACTGACAAATATCAGTAAACCAGCAGAATAGATCAGACATTTCTTACCACAGACTTCAGCAAACCCTAGTTTGCATACTCGCTTTCCTTTATCTGATGTCGCGTATATACGCGCTTCCGTTCACATAAACCCACATATACTTCAGTACAAATTACAGAGCCAATTTTATTACGCATACGCGCTTTCTCTTCAGCGAAGCCACGTATATACGCGCTTCCTCTGCAGCGAACTAGCGTATAGATCTTAAACTATTATAGAGCAGCATACTTCTTCAGATCAGATATTCAGTTCAGATTTACCCTTTTGCTTCAGACAGATGTTCGCCTAGATGTTCGCCTCATCACAGATCTAATCATTCCATAAACAGATCTAGCAAATACAAGTACAATATAGATCTATATCCCCTTCTTCATCACTCCATCATTGGTGTATCATACATTCAGATCTTTCATTGAACTGTAACCCTTTCCATTCAGATATACTTGAGAGAGAAGTATTCATTCAAGCTCAGACATCTTGCACCCACACTCATGATTTGCACAATGAATTTCATCTCTTTATATAGTTTTATCATTTTTCAATACCATGAGCCAAAACCACAT
Organism: Pinus albicaulis; assembly: GCA_034641835.2. Classification (NCBI taxonomy): domain Eukaryota; kingdom Viridiplantae; phylum Streptophyta; class Pinopsida; order Pinales; family Pinaceae; genus Pinus; species Pinus albicaulis. The sequence goes on from CM076578.1 coordinate 296,567,244, forward strand.
TACTTCCGATGGTATTCCTGGACGGGCTCAATTAGGCGAATCATTACCCAATACAATGGGTCAATACTATGGTGGTTACCCCTGGTTTTGCACTTTTTGAGCGCCTTTTCGCATACGCGACTTGGAATGTTCTTTTCCTCGTGCATACGCAACTTCCCTTAGACAAATCCGTGTATTCCTAGAGACATACTCTTTTCACCATAGATTTAGCACATGCTGAATTCCTTTCTTCATTGCCTTCTGTACATACTATAGATACATCAGATTTAGTTCATCAAGCACAACTTCATCAAGTAAGTTTTCATCATCTTCATCAAGTGGGTTGCCATTCAAGGACAACACTTAGCATCATATTGCTAACAAACATCATTTACCAAGTCCATCAAGTCAAGAATAACTTTATCAGGTGGTTTGCCATCAAGGACAACACATGTCAACAATCTTATGTCTTCATCTTCATTCAGTGGGTTGCCATCAAGGACAACACTCTGCATCATATTTCCAACAATCTCCCCCTTTGTACTTGATGGCAACCATGATGGTGTTTGGTTACCACAACAGATAGGTACATTAAGAATATAATGACACCATGTCACTCTCCCCATTTTTGACACAATTCTTTCTCTTCATTCAAACACCATGTCACTCTCCCCCTTTGACATCAAGGGCAAAGGGCAGATCAAAAACCAACATACTCTCCCCCTTTTCTCCTCATGTGGAAGAAGCGTTCTACAGATCTGATATATACTAAAATGACCAAACTCCCCCTGAGTTCATGCTGAATCTTCAAACATATTTTTCAATGAAGTACAAGACTCTATGAGCTTCCTATCACCAAAGACTCATACTTACATCAAATATCCAACCAAGTGGATTTACATATGAGACTTAACTACCCAACCAAGTGGGTTTACAAATTTGACTCAACTACCCAACCAAGTGGGTTTACAAAATTTGACTCAGCTACCCAACTAAGTGGGTTTACAAATTTTTCAAGTCCTTACATGATTGAAATTTACAATTTTACATCATGGGTCTCAACATGACCTTTTCATCAAAATACAAATATGACTTTAAGACCAACACCAGAAAGTCCTCAAGAAAGAGAACATATTTCAGAACCATCATAATGCCAACAATGCATTATACTCAGCAAAGCTAATGCTCCCCCTGAATCTGTGCATCCAAGAAACCTTTCCATATGACTAAGGCTCCCCCTTAGTTTGTGCATCCTGAACACTTTTACCAACAAATCATCAAGGCATCTTTACCAAAACATTAGAAATAGAATTATGAGAACTGGAACACCACCAGAGATACCAAACAGCACTGCAGCTGTGCTGAAGAGAGCTGACTCCAAACAGAAAATTGTCAGCAATTAGACATACGCGGTTTTCTGTGCATGAACTCACGTATATACGCGACTGTGTTTCAGGAAACCCGCGTATCCAATACCATCTTCTATATTTTAACAGGATCTGATCCTCTTGTGAGAAAAAGACAGTGTTCAGCTTCTTTCTGGGATATTTGAATGCTTCCCTGGACTACAGATAGATAGAACAGTGTAGTTGTGTCTTCAAGCATCATCCAACGGTTGTAGCATAAGCACATTAGTAACCAAGCCTTCAGATTCTTTGTAGCATCAATACAATATTTCCAAGAGAGATTATCATACCAGAACAACATCTTAAAATATGTGTCAAGCAATCATCCATGTGGTCCAATATCATCAAGATCTTCAAGATTTAACATGAAGTAACATATGTAGGCAAAAGATCTCAACCATAGTAACAAACTCTGCATGATCTATTCTTATTTATGAATCAAACGACATCCAACTCATCCATGTGTGAGCACAAAAGATACTTATCAGCAACCAGGGCTCAAAATCTCATCATAATAAACCATGTACCAAGTCATCATCATTTGAGCATAAGTATCACAAAAACCAAAGAATAAGCAGTCATATTGCCAACAATGCAATCATTAGTATTCAACCTGCTACTCCCCCTGGACCAGTGCTCCTTCTTGTGCAACCTGAAAACGTTCATCGGCAAGTCATCAACAACAATCTCTGCATGGGATGCCCTTATCTCCGAATTATAGGACTTTCATTTCAACAATGAATACTCTTCATCAACAAGCAAACAGGACTCATCCACAATCTTCAACACAAGACACCATGTATCGTTTCCTCATTATTTAGAACTGAGAAACTAAGCTAAAAATGAGTCAATAATACAGTTATTAACAGTCAGACTGATGCTTCCCCTGAACCTCTGCTCCAGATCTTCATCTACCATATAAATTCTCTTATCATCAATGCATACGCGACTGTGTCTGCTGGAACTCGCGTGTATACGTGACTTTTGTTAATAGAACCCGCGTATGGAAAGTGAAGCATAGAAATTTTTCACATTCCTTCATCTCCCCCTAAACTTGTACTTCCTGTACCTGTCTTCTCCATATCAGATGCTCTGTCAGAAATACATATAACCAGAATAATCAAATCAATCATGAGAGACATCATACATTGCTCCCCCTGTGACGATACATTACTAAATCTCATAATGTATCCCACATCATTCCCGCAGTCAATCAGAGAAGTAAGCTTCAGAAGCGGATGACTGCAGTAGGGTCAAAATTCCCTACGTTTCTGATCGGTCCTCCATCTTTTTCCAGATTTGTTTGAACTTTCTATTTGTGTGCTGGAAGTTATCCAATTTCTCATATCTGTTCAACCTGCATTCCTTTTCTACATGTCCATACCTGTTACAAGAATAACATCTCATGTGTCCAAAGAAATGAGCATAAGAATCATAATGAGTATTTCTAATCTTCCTCCTTTTACAATCAGCTGCTTTATGTCCATACTTGTTACATGAAAAACAATATCCCTTGAAGTTACCAGAGTACCTTTCTGAGTAGAATCTGTTTTTTTGAGGCTTAATTGTTCTGCTTCTGCAATTTGCTGCAACATGCCCATAATTATGACATTTAAAATATTCAACGTTCTTGAATGAATTCCTTTGAGAATTCATGATTGTTGGTTGATCTTTTGTCTCTTTCAACACTTCAGGTTTAGTATTGACATCCTCTGAATTTTTTGCACTTCCTTGTGAGCTAGATTCTCCTTTAACAGTTTCATGGAAACCAAGACCAAGTTTGATAGCAGGAGACCTTTGATTACTCAGAGTATTGTCCAAAATATTAGTACTATCTTGAAACCTCAAAAGTTTAACTTTTTCTTCTAATTTACCTTTGAGAATGTTTACCTCAACTTCCAAGGCTTGACATTGCTTTGTCATGCTTTCTTCTTTCCTTCTTCCATCTTCTACTTGATCCTTCAGATTTAGAATCTCTTCTTTCAACCAATTTTCGTTTTTTTCACATGTTTGTTGCAGCTCTTCATTCCTCTTATTTGATTTTTCCAGATCTTCTTTGAGAGAGATGATTTCTGCTTCAAGGCCTTCCTTTTCAAATGTTTGTAGAGGTTCCTCATTCTTCTTACTTGATGCTTCAAGATCTACTTGCAGAGAAATGATTGCAGCTTCAAGTCCTTCATTCTTCTTGCTTGATTTTTCAAGATCTGTATTTAGATCGTTGATTTCTGCTTCTAGTTCTTTAATTCGATTGGATGCATAAGTATGAAACCTTTGATACTCGTCTACCTATCCATTCAGCATTTCTATTTGTTTTTCCATTTGAGAGATCATCTCTTTGTTGATAGATTCTTGAGTCTTAGATGAACTTTGTAGTTCTTCAACTTTAACCTTGAGAGCTTCTTCTAGATCCACAACTTTACTTTCACTATCTTCACTATTGTTTGCACAACGAAAATCATTCAAAGGACCCCAATCACTGTCTGATTCATCTTCTTCAATTTCTGCTATACATGTTTTCTGAGATATCTTCTTGTTTTGAGTAGCCTTCTTCTTTTGCTTCTTTGCCATGAGCACTTTCAGATCATAGTCAGAATCTTCTTCATCTTCACTGGATACTTCATCATCATCTTTATTTGCATAAAAACTCTTCCTCTTTTCAAATTGTTTCCCTTTACCATGTTTTTCTCTATAAGGACATTTAGCAGCATAGTGACCAACTTTTCCACACTCAAAAAATTTGAAGGGAAGCTTACCTTTGAATCTTCCAGTACCTAGTTGGAGTTTTCTCACAAAATTCGCTTCTTCTTCTTCGGATATATAGCTGGTTTATTTGACAACTTCATTTTCCTTTCCTTTTGCAGACACCTTAAAAGCAGCTTCTCTGATTTGAGAAGGACCTCCTTGTCTCATTTCAAAAGCAGTCAAAATACCATGTAATTGAACAATAGTAAGAGTTTGCAGATCTTGCCTTTCTTCAATAGCTGAAACTTTAGAGTCAAATCTTGAAGTCAAGGATCTTAAGACTTTTTCTACCAGAGTAGTATCAGTTATGGTTTCACCCAAATTTCTTATCCGATTTACAATATCATCTAGGCGAAGAAAGAAACTGGCAACGCTTTCATCACTATGCATCTTCAAATTTTCATATTCAATTCTAAGAGTTTGGAGTTTTGCACTTTTTACCTTTGTATCTCCTTCATAGCTCAGAATGATTTTGTCCCATATTTCTTTTGCTGAATGTAGTTGCATCACTTTAGCAAATTCTGATTCAAACATGCTTCCTAACAAGACATTCACTGCTTTGGCATTGATTTCATACTTCTTCCTTTCTGCTGCATCAGTAGGAATACTTGTTGGGTATTGATAACCTTCTTCCACGATTGCCCATACATCTGCACCAAGACTTTGCAGATATGATTTTGTTCGTACCTTCCAGAATATCAGATTACTTCCATTGAATAGAGGTGGCTTTATAGAAATTACTCCTTCTTGACTTCCAATTGCGACGGATCTCCTTTAAGCGATTAAGCTTCTGCACAAGGACCTCCTCTGATACCAATTGTTGGAAAAATACTGAGAGGGGGGGGTGAATCAGTATTTAGGGAAAACTAAATCTTTTTACTTTTTCATGCTCTAAAACCCATACGCTACTTTTCTAAAGCCAACTAGCGTATACATGCGGATATCCTTCATAAAACTCGTGTATACACAGAGATCTAATTATGCCATTAGTTCTTCACTTATATCATTCCATCATTAATTCATTAGATGTTCTATAAACAGTAAACATGTGCAGTAAGAACAGAATAACCATCACACAAAGCATCACACATGAACACCAGGATTTTTAGGTGGAAACCCAAGTCGGGAGAAAACCACCGCTGCAGTTGCTCAGCCTTCAATATTTTATTATAGAGAAAACATCTTACAACATATGTGCTGGCGCAGACTTGACCAGCACGCAGGCACCCACCTGCGCTCATTTACCAGCCTCTCCTGGAAGGGAGCTACGACCCCCTGACTCGTTTACCAGCCTCTCCTGGAAGGGAGCTACGACCCCTCGATCTCGTTTACCAGCCTCACCTGGAAGGGAGCTACAACCCCCTGACTGAAGGCTACAACCCTCAGCACCTCTATGGACCACGTTTCATCAATTTTCACACTGGATCCAAAGCTTCCTTTAGGACACCACTTGCAGGCCACATTTCATCATATTTTCAAACTGGACCCTTTCCATACTTTTAAGCACAATCAACCATGAAATAGATACATATAACTCACTGACAGATATCAGTAAACCAGCAGAACAGATCAGACATTTCTTACCACAGACTTCAGCAAACCCTAGTTTGCATACGCGCTTTCCTTTCTCTGATGTCGCGTATATACGTGCTTCCGTTCACATAAACCAGCGTATACTTCTGTACATATTACAGAGCTAATTTTATTGCGCATACGCGCTTTCTCTTCAGCGAAGCCGCGTATATACGTGCTTCCTCTTCGGCGAACTAGCGTATGGTTCTTCAAACTTTTATGTCATTGCAATTCTTCACAACAGATACATCACTTCAGATTTTACCCTTTACCTCAGACAGATGATCGCCTAGATGTTCGCCTCATCACAAATCTAATCATTCCATAAATAGATCTAGCAAATACAAGTACAATACAGATCTAGATCCCCTTCTTCATCACTCCATCATTGGTGCATCATACATTCAGATCTTTCATTCAACTGTAACCCTTTCCATTCAGATATACTCCAGAGAGAAGTATTCATTCAAGCTCAGACATCTTGCACCCACACTCATGATTTGCACAATGAATTTCATCTCTTTATATAGGTTTATTCTTTTTCAATACCATGAGCCAAAACCACATTACTTCCGATGGTATTCCTGGACGAGTTCAATTAGGCGAATCATTACCCAATACAATGGGTCAATACTATGGTGGTTACCCCTGGTTTTGCACTTTTTGAGCGCTTTTTCCCATACGCGACTTGGAACGTTCTTTTCCGCGTGCATACGCGACTTCCCTTAGACAAATCCGCGTATTCCTAGAGACATACTACTCTTTTCACCATAGATTTAGCACATGCTGAATTCCTTTCTTCATTGCCTTCTGTACATACTGTAGATACATCAGATTTAGTTCATCAAGCACAACTTCATCAAGTAAGTTTTCATCATCTTCATCAAGTGGGTTGCCATTCAAGGACAACACTTAGCATCATATTGCTAACAAACATCATTTACCAAGTCCATCAAGTCAAGAATAACTTCATCAGGTGGTTTTCCATCAAGGACAACACATGTCAACAATCTTATGTATTCATCTTCATTCAGTGGGTTGCCATCAAGGACAACACTCTGCATCATATTGCCAACATCCATAACATCTGGCTCCACTTGGGGATAGTGTTTTTTTCCATGAAACACTAAGAAACCATAGATCTGGGCCTTCACTTCAGGCATGGATTCAAAAATTGCTTGATGAGAAATGTACAGTGAGGAAATTGAATATGTACAAAAAGTGATCTAACTGCTTTTAGTGCTAGAAATAATGTTTCATATACTGCCCATTTACAAGCAGTTCTACTGCTTCTCCATCAATATTTTCCAGCATGAAAGTGTTGTTTGATCTTACTTCAGAGATTTTATAGGGACCATACCATAGAGGATCAAATTTTCCATGTTTCCCTTGCTTTTCCCTCCTGGTATCCCATATTAATTCCAGATCTCCAGTTTGAAACATGATTTCTTTTTCCTTTCTGTCAAAAATAGATTTCATTTTCTCCTGATAAGTAATAAAATTGTCTCTAACTTTATTTCTTCTTTTATTTAATTCCATCACGTATTTTAGTCTTCTGATCAAGGCATTAGGTTCCCCTTGAGAGTCTTGAAGGAAAGAAATTGCAGGTCTTTCTAACTGAGTAGGAAACAGAGCCTGAGCACCATATACCAATTCATATGGGGACTTACTAGTGGATCTTTTAGTAGTCATCCTTACTGCCGATAAAGCAAAAATCAACTTTTTATCCCAATCCTTTTGATTCTCATTAATTTTTTTCTTCATTATTTTTACCAATGTCTTATTAGATGATTCCGCTAATCCATTTCCTTGAGGATGATATGCTGTAGAGTGGGAAAATATTACATTATAAGTCTGACAGAAATTTATGAATCTAAATGAATTGAACACCTAAGCATTGTCTGTTACAATCTTCACTGGACATCCAAATCTACTGAAAATGTTCTCCTCCAAAAATTTCATCACAACCAAATCATTTGCCTTTCTAGTAGGAATTGCCTCTACCCATTTTGTAAAATAATCAGTAGTAGTTAGAATCCACTTAAATTTCCCACTTGACGGTGGATTAATCTCTCCAGTGAAATCCAATCCCCATTGTCTGAAAGGTTCTTCAATAAATACAGGAAGAATTTGTAAAGGAGATAGTCTTTTCTTTTCTGCAAACAATTGGCATTTCTGACAACTTCTAACTATTCTGTACACGTCTACAAATAATGAGGGCCAATATAAACCTGATTTAATAATCTTATGAGCAGTTACCTTCCAGCTGTAGTGACCTCCACACAAGCATTAATGATATTCTTTAATCACCTCCAAGGTTTCCTCTTCTGTCAAACATAAAAGCAATACACCAACAGGATCTTTCCAATACAACTTAGCCTCAATTATAACATAATGTTGAGCCTTGAGTTTCAAAGCTCTATACTTAGCTCTGTTTATTGAACGAGGACAAGAAAAGAAACAAAGATAATGAATGATATCCTTATACCAGCCTGAACAGAGAAATTTGTACTTAATTGTTGACTTTGTCTTAATCTGATATGTTTCTTCAGTTACTTCATCTACAGGTGCAAGTAAAATAATTCCCAAAGCTTGGAAATTAGATTCTGTTAGCAATTTGGCTAGTCCCTATCCTTTGACTAACTTTTTTGGTTCGATATCCAAGTCATATTCCTGGATTTTGGCAATCCATTTTCCTCTTTTTCCTTACACATCACTCTGTACTAGCACATCTTTTATAGCAGAATTAGGCACATATGCTACTATTTGAGAATGAATTATATAAGTTCTGAAAGCCTTTAATGATTTTACTATAGCATATACCTATTTCTCCAAAATATTATACTTCAGTTCTGCATCTCTGATGACTTTCCTAAAAAAGGCTACATGTTGTTCATTACCTTCTTCATTTTTTTGTAATAATACAGCAACAATAGTAGAAGATGATTCAAATGAGAAGACTTGAAAAGGTTTCAAGTAATTTGGACTAATTAAGACAGGAGCTTCTTGGAGAGCTTCTTTAATTCTACTGAATGATTCCCTTGCATCTTTATCCCATTTTACTTCATCATTCTTCTTTAACATACATGTTATTATCCTAACAATTTCAGCATAATTTGGAACAAATATTCTCAAAAAATTGATATTTCCCAGAAACCTTTGGATGTCCTTTTTACTTCTAGGCAGTGGAATTGTCTTTATAGCTTCAACCATTTCAGGGTCAATCTTTACTCCTTGTTTTGAAACTATGTGACCCAACAACTTACCTTATTCTAGGGCAAAAAAATATTTCTTAGGATTTAATAATAATCCAAATTTTATGCATTTCAAGAAAGCTTTCTTAAATTGTTCCAAATGTTCATCATCATACCCTGAAAAAATAGTAACATCATCAAGATAAATAACTACAAATTTATCACCCACAAAAGAAATATCCATTGCTCTTTGGAAAGTTGCTCCTTCATTCATGAGGCCAAATGACATCCTGGCATAGATGAATGTTCTCCAAGGTGTAGTGAAAGAAGTCTTCTTCTGATCTTCCTTCTCCACAGCCAGCTGATTATACCCAGAAAAACCATCAACCATAGATAACCTAAATGCCCCAGTTACTTTTTGCAGAACAAAATCCATCTTGGGTAAGGGATAGTTATCTTTTAAGGAAGCTCTGTTCAAATTTTTGAAATCCACACATAATATTATCTCTCCATTTTTATTCCTGACTACTACCAGATTCGAACCCCAATCTGAATATCTTAATGGAACTATGATTTTGGCTTGCAAAAGTTTTTTCACCTCTTTTTCAATTGGAGCCAGCAACAATGGGTTAATTTGTCTAAGCTTCTGCTTGTGTGGTTTAATCCCATCTTTCAGTGGTATTTTATGTTGAATAATATTCAAATCATAAGTTTTCAAATCTTGATATGACCATGCAAATACATCTATGAATTGCTTTAAAAGGTTTACATACCTTTCTTTGTACTCCTTGGGAACTCCTCTAAAAAATTTGACTAATTTAGGCTCATGTTGAGTCCCTAAATTGTAGTCCTCCATTTCTCCATCTCGGGATAATTTTTCCTGGTTCATTGACACATCATTAGCATCAAACAATGTTTCAAGAGGTACCAGGCCTCTGGGAAAAATATTATCTTTCAACTGAATTATCTTCTGATCACCAATTGAATTTTTCAGTTTTTTAGACATATCACTTTGACCACTTTCATCAATTTCTAAATCAATTTGACTATCTTCAAAACTTCCAATCATTTTTAAAAACTGATTAATCTATTCATCATCCTCAAAAACCTTCCAATGTTTTACATTATCAGGGATTTAAGGCCTGTGTCTTAATTCAATTTCATATCTCAATCTGGGATTAATTGGTGGCTTAAATGTTCTAGCTGCAAATGCCAATGAATCTGTCATTCTGTTGTCTTCTCTTTGAATAAACTATAAATTAAAAGCCTCAAAATAGTTGTCTACTAAATCCCACACCTCATTTCTATAAGACCTCAACCTGGGATGCTTAGTCTGGCACCAATTCTTAATTTGTCTTATGATTAGTTCAAAGTCACCAGAAACGGATAAAAAACTAAATTCCCATCTGTTTAGCTGTATGCAGACTTAGAATCAATGCTTCATATTCAACCACATTGTTAGTAGATTCAAATTCCAACTTGAAGGAAAAAGGTAAAAAATTAACTTCAGGAGATATAAATATGAATCCAGCTCTAGTGCCTTCCTTAGAGAATGCACCATCAAAATAACACTTCCAAATTTTATTTGAACACAGCTCTTTATGTACATTGGCTGAAGTGAGCTGATTTTGTGAATATTCAGCAAATTCTGCATCTTCATGTAGCATGAAACAAGAGAGATCCTCCTTCTCTTGGCCATAAATGGGGCAATTACCTGCATCTTTCTTGGTAGTGGTTTTCAAGAATTTAGTTTCTCTGTACAACCTCCTTTCCTCCCCATTGAAAACAGGAATGATAGCATATGTGAAATCCAATTTCATAACTCCTCCAAGCTTTGCCCCCCAAGATCTATACAACAACATACCAAATATGGCTGGGATATATGTTACTACCACATCCATCATAATACTCTTGGCTGGAATTTGAGCCAAGGAAACAACCATATCCTTGATAAGACCCACACACTTCAACCTTTTGGAATCAAAGGAATAAAGGTATCTATATGGTTTGGTGATTTGCAAATTCAATTCTTTCATCACAGACAGTGGCATTAAACTATGTGATGCTCCAGAATCCAGCATACAATTATGTAAAATGAAATCATGCAACAGAACTGATATATAAAAAGGTGGAACAGAAGAATCTACCTCTTCAACATGAGGTCCAAAAGTAAAAACTAGTTTCTCTTCTTGTAGATTCACTATATCACCCACTTCATCAGACTGATATAAATTAATAAATTCTACAATTTCCTTCTTATAACTAGGTGTTTTGACCAACTCAAGAAGTGGCACTTGAATTTTTACATTTTCTAATTCTTTAGAAAAACTGAAGGTTTGATTATGTTTTGTAAGCTTCTCAAGTTCCTCTTGATTTTTGTTTTAATTTGCATGTTGATCAGGAACAGTAACAATTTTCTCCAAAATATTAGGGTCATTAGATTTTATTTGAGGAGTTTCAGCTTGCTGCTTCTCTTTCTCTTTTTCTTGATTCATGGGTTGTTTCTAATAGGATTATTTTGTAGTGGAGTCGCCATTGAAGTAGGTACTGATTCTGGTTCCTCCCCTTCATCATGCTGAGTTCTCAACCTCTTTTTTGACCTCAAATCATATTTCTTATGCAACTCTGCCTGCATAAAATCAGTAAATTGTTTGCAATAATCATCCATTTCTTCCTGATCAAATGAAATATTAGCTTCTCTACATTCTTCTCCATATTCTTTCTCACTCTCTTCTTTTGTTTCACCATCTTACATATATACTACAAAAATTTGATCTTCATCTTCTTTCTGATCATTATCAATAGAATGTGATGAGGCTGCTTCTATATATAAAGGTGCTTGGACTTGATCCTGATATTTTCTTTCTCTCTATAGAATTTGTAGGGGTTGTTTTCTGAATTGGGGATTGAAAACCCTTATGTTTTGTTGTGCAGGTTTCTTGTTATCTATTTCCAGCTTTACCAATTTATTTGAAAAAATTTTAATGACCTTAGTCATATCATCTATCCTTTGATCCTGTGATGAATCTTCTTCTTTAGCGTTTCCCTTGTCTTGAACCTTTCAAGCGGTAGTCATGTTTGCCTCAATTTCTAAGGCATCAGTTTGAATTTGTTGAAGAGTAGTGGCTCTTCTCTCTCTCAAGGTAAAACTGAAATATGATTCAAATGCACCAACAAAAACAACCCTTGCTCCAATAGGGGGAGGTTTCATTTCCACAGGCAAACTATTGTACAACTTATTAAATATTTTTTCAAAATCAATCATACTTTCATTTGCTTTTTTATTTATAGCATTAAATTCTGTTAAAGAATACCCATGGTCTCTTTTTTCAACCCATATTTGGGTGAATTGTCTTTCTAATTCATGTCAATCATTGATTGAACCATTAGGTAATCCTTTAAACCATTTTATTTCCTCTCCACTTAGAGACTATACAAAAAGTCTCATTAAAAAATCAAGATGTTCTACATTAAAGTTTTCAGCAAAAGTGAAAAACAAAGGCAAGTGTTGTTCTGCAGTTATTTCATCTTCACCAGTAAATCTAGGGAGTAAATTAAGGTACTCCTGAGGCATTTCATTCATTAGTTGGGGAAAATTTAAATTTGCATATCTATTCATTAAGAAAGTAGGGGCTGGCATGTTTAAGCCCTGATTAACTGCTCCTTGAGCGAGGGTAAAATGAGTACCAGTTGTAGGTGGGGTTAAAAGGGGTGGAACAATTGATATGGGAAGGGGTATGTGAACGATAGCAGAAGAAATGGAAACTGAATTAGGTTGATATTCTGTGAATGAAAATGATACAGACTCAAAAGATAGTTCTTCTAATGTTGGTTCTTGAAAATGGATGGGTGATGATAAGGATTCTTTTTCTAGGAAAGTGAGTTTCTAGGAAAGTGAGTTTCTAGGAAACTTCTTTGGATAGAAAAATATGAGAACTGCTGCTAGGTGCAAGCAGTGTGGCATCAGGTTTAGAAAATATTTTTGATTTTTTGCCCTTATTTGAAACTAACTTTTCCTGGATCTGAAAGAATAGGGACTTTTTGCTGAGAGGTATCTGACCTCGTGTGAGGCTTCTTAGGAGCCAGAATGATTAAAAATAGAACACAGCTTGGTATTTCCTCCTCTCTGAACAACCAGAGGAAATATGAACAAAACCCATGGAAAACCTTCGAATCTTTGGTCCCCGGAAATGGTGCCAATTAATGTTGTACCTTAAGAGACAATCCCTTAGCTACGATAACGAATCTGTGCTTAAGGAATTTTATGATTATGTCACAAATTTTTATGTCTCTATTTTATTAATCCTCAAGTATTTATAATCACACCCTTAAATATCAAATATTATGAATGCTTCACAATGCTACCATCTGTTAATGATGAATGAAATAACTGGAAGAAAATGTAGGAAGAAGTCCAAACTGATATGTTGTCTTATGCAGAAAATATCATCCCAAACTCCAGAAGAAACATGTGAAAGAAATAGTTAAAAAAAAAGGAGCGCCAATTAAGGTTTTTAACTCTTACACACAAAATTAAGAAGAGACTTGCTGCTCATAACGTTGTTTAATTCATAGAAGGAAATACATATTGAAAATTGGAATACATTTCAACATAAACAAAATGCCAGAAACTTGCTTACTCATTCATTAATCTTTCAATCTTTGAGTACAAAAATATTTTTCAGGAGGTCCAAAACTCGGAACCTTCCTTTCTCTTGAAAATTACATTAAATACAGTAAAAATCAGTTTGGAACTGCTGTAACCAATCCTAACTACAAAAACTACCTCAAGACATCGAAGGTTGTCTATTACATGCCTTGAAAATGTCTTATTACAATTACATTGTCTTCAGAAAATAAAATAAAGTAAACATCCTAATGTATAGGAATTGCTCATGATGTGGCTTATTTTCCTTGGTAAACTGATTTGTCTTTCTTTGTTGCTGATCCTTTTGGTAGATCAATTGTCCAAGCTCTACATTTTTTCCATATTTCTACCTTCGTCCTGGATGAATGTGTTAGATTGTGATATTCCAATCTGAAAGCAGTAATTCGGTCATAATAAGGTCTTTAAAAGAAGAGAGTCTTTACCATCCACAAGAGTTGAAAATGTCTTTGTAAAAATTTGACCATTGACTCTCCTTTAAGCACCTGAGTCTTTTCATGCCTATTATCAATCTTTATTTTTGTCATCACCAGTAAATTATCATAAGAGCTCCATGGAAAAATATTTCCTTCAGCTCCCCAACATGATGGCAAGCCTACCCTTGTCATTTTATCATAATATTTATCAAATTGACTTACTGCTTCTTTGATTTCCATAAGTTTATTTTCTGCGGCCTTTCTGAGATCATTCCTGATAATCATTTTGTTAATTTCCAGTACATATAACATTCTCTCCTACATATCATTCTCCTCTAACTCCTGATCTGATTTGGAATTGATAAAATCAATAAATATTTTGGCCCAATTAGATCTGTTAATCCCTTTTTGATTATCAGACATAATTGGTTCTTCACACTCCACAATAAGGATTTTTTCTTTTGAAATTATCATCAGGAAACTCCAATTGGATTTCATTTCTGAAATGATATCAGTCCAAATGATATCTTTAACTTTTATTAGTGACAGATTACCTTTCATTCTTTCTTTGAGATTCTTGATCTCAGCTTCAGCTTTTCGGAAATCCATTCTGAATTTATTTGCTTCATTTTATAGGACCTTCATCAATTTTGTTGCAGTCTCTAGATCTGTTTAAGCTTTCTTTCTATCTCTTCCAGCCATCTACAACTCAGTTTTTAATTGAATAATTTGTGTTTGTGGGTCTTCATCACCTATAGGAAAAACAAAGGTACAGTTATGATTATCAATATGATTTTGTAATGAAATTGCAGTCTGCTTTAATTTGGAAAGTTCTTCATCCTTCTGCATGAGTTGCTGCAACAACTTTTCTTTTTCCTTCTCTACCTTTGGAACTTCTGTAGCCATTGAATATTCACCAAAATACAACTTTAATTTTTTCCATAATGGAGAAATCTCTACCTCATCACTTTGCATGAATTTCTGCATAGCAGACATGTCACTAGGGTCTACACCAATCTTAATAATAATCTTCGTCAACTCTTCATTTCGAACTGTCAAGGCTCCTGAATTAGCCTTTTCTAATTTTAGCTGCTTAATTACTTTTCCCAACATATTCTCTGGTTTTATAGCCATTACATTTGTCTTAGTGAGGTCATTTACAATCAATTGACCTGTTTCATATGCAAGTTCATTTTATCAATTAGAGGAATCTTCGTTACATCCATAGTCACATTAACAATGTTGAAATTGTTAGAAGGACCAATTGACATATTTGTACGATGTAAGAGGGAAATACTACATTGATCTTTTTCAAGATCCATTACAGTTAAAAACCTTGTTTATTCAGTAGTAATTTGATGTTCATCTTGGGCCTCCATACTGGCCTTCATCCTCTGGTTTCTTTCTTGAATTTGTGAGAACATATGTTTAATCAAGGGCACCTATTCATGAGAAGCTTCATGATTCCTGGGTGAGGTAGGAGAATTTTGTTCTTCTCCCAAATGAAAATAAAATGCAGGAGTAGTAGATGTAGGCTCTTCAGTAACTTTTGTTCTCTTCATGGCTCCTTGCTCCTCATCATCTAGATCAATCACCATTTCCTTAGTTCTTTTAGCTAACTTCTTTGCTATGATAGGAGTTTGAATGTTAGCATCTACTGAGTTCTTCACATCTTTACATGCTATATTTTCCTGTTATAGCCTACTTTCATGAATAAAAGCAGAATATCCATTCTCAATCCTTCTATTTGAAATAACACCATATGGGTCATAAAGCCAACATTCTCCTCATAACATCTGCATGTCATCTAACATTTTGGTCACTTCATCAAATGCCTATCTCATATTTACTATGAAAGGGCCTACAACCATGGGTAATTTGTACATGTGACCTTTCTTCATAGGCACAAAATGAACCTGATCAAAATTTAGATTCTGTCTAATGAATTCTAAATCAAAAAGCCTCATTGGCACAAAAGTTGGGAGTCTGTCAGGCTCAAAACTTGCTCGATATAGCCTTACTTCAGAATATTCCTCAAACACAAACTAGTCTCCATATTTACAATTGTTCCCTCAATGTAGAAACTCGTGAGCTTTAGGTAGGAAACATGGAGGAGGACTACCATTCAATATTTTGTATGTAGTTAGCATGAAATAACTAGCAAAATAAAATAACCCAACCTCATTTTGTTCCCTTCTAACCACATCTGTCCAGAAAATCACTGACTGTCTTCTTTTACTTGCATCCATAATATTTAGGCCTAAGTGCATGAACTCTTCCACATTTTGGTATAAGAAAAAATATACAATTAATGAGGGAAATTTAAAAGAACCTGTAAATGAGAGGCTCATCAGTTGTGAGTTGACTGCTTCCTGCCAGTGAGATGGAATATCCAGCACCATTCCTGGCTTCATCATCATGGAAAACATTCCTAGAAATGATCTATCCACCGCATTATCATCATCCTTACCCAGAATTTTTGCAATATGACACAAAATCGGGCGAGTCTCAGCATCAAAAACCCCCATATTAAACTACTTGAAATCTGGCTGAAACTGCTTCATGACAGGCTTCAAATGAAATATGAACTGATTGAATTCTTCCCCTGCAATACTTTCATAATACTAAACCAATGAATCATCAGAAAATTGAATTTAGGACTCCAACTCAGGATAGGATAAGGCTTGGCAGATTAATAGTGTAGACACCTGCAAAAAAATTTATCCTTGGGAATTCATGACAAAGCATTTCCCTGGGTACATAACCGATACCAACAAATAAATGAATTCAAGAAAAAGGTAATTTTTATAGATGCATGCAGACAAGACTCCAGACTTGATCATGGAAGAATATACGTGAGAGGCATTGGTATGTAAGACAACTTGTTGGTAAAAGGGAAGATGGATTACTAAACAGAGGGTATCTTTGATATCCCTCTCAGTATCCACGAGAGGGATATGACTGGTTGAACCTGATAGGGATGACCTTTTAGCCATGGTTAGAAGCTTACGTGGAAAACAAATTATAGGGTGGACAAATTTCGAAGGTGACGGAAAGCTCAAATGCGATGCAGCGCAGAAATTCACAAGTGAATTTGAAAAATAGGAAAAAAATCCTTTAAATAGGTGGTGTGGGCTTCGAATTAACTGTTGACAAGATGTGCTAGCAACCATTAACTTGGCTTGACATGGAGGACAACTCGGTCTAACATAGAGTCCTATGTCACTGTGGAGGCTCCCGCGGTACGGAGGAAAAATATGGCTAGTTCTTCCACATTAGATCTCCGCCATTGATCTTCGTCATCCCTGCAGTCAACCCAGTCAACTGTGGAGGCACTCCACATGATATCTATCGCGCTAGTTGTGCCTGCGGGTTGGGCTCTTTCATAGAGGTTTCAACGATCGGTGCTTTCCGAGCAACAAACCAATCGTTATTTAACCTTTAATGCGGACCAACATTATAAAGTTTAAACATTTAAACTTAAAATTTAATGAACATCAATTTTTTTTATGTTGAATTATAAGAACTCAATACTTTAACATATTTTCTCACATTTTATATTTTATTTTTTTGAAATATTTGTAAAATAAAAGGATACTATTGTGATCCAGAACAATACCAATCTTTTGCAACACCTTGTAACGACCATAGTACTTTGGCGATAATTTATTGTCCTTCTTAGCTTGCTTGAGGGACATTTTTTGTATGATTGTAGCCGTAAAAATACCTAGTATCCTATATCAAAACTTCTCTCGCTGCGATGTTGATCTGCCTGATGTTTCATTCGATTTTGTGCCAAATTTAGGTTGTCCTTTAAGAGTTGGAGAACTTCTTGTTGATGCTCGATGTGATCTTCCACTGCTTTAACCTTCAAATTTTCTCTTAAAGATGATGTGATGGATGGTGGATGATATCCATAAAGTGGTATAAATGGGGTCATTTTTTCTGTAGTATGGAAGGAAGTGTTTTACCACCATTCAGCGAGAGGTAACCACTTGACCCATTGTGTTTGTTTATCAAATACAAAACAACGAAGATATCCTTCCAAACATTTATTTACTATCTCATTTTGACCATTGGATTGAGGATGATAAGATGAGCTATGAGATAATTGAGTACCGAAACAAGAAAATAACTCCGTCCAAAAATTTCTAGTGAAAATGGGATCTCTGTCGCTCATAATAACCTTTGGGTTTCCATGTAGCTTTTGAAATGTGTCCATAAATGTAGTAGCAATTGTACTTGCTTTAAATGGATGAGATAATGCACAAAAGTGTGCATACTTGGTAAGTCTATCAACTACCACCATGATGACACTCTTTCCTTCGGACTTAGGTAAACCCGTGATAAAATCCATTGAAATCTCCTCCCAACGTTGACTTGGAATGGATAAAGGTTGTAGAAGTCCTGGGGTCTTAATTGTTTCCACTTTATTCTGCTGGCAAACCAAACATTCCGCCACAAACTTTCGAATATCAAATTTAAGGCCATCCCAAAAAAATTCTTTCTTCACCCTGTGGTAAGTTCTTAAAAATCCTGAGTGTCCTCCTAAAGGAGAAGTGTGCAATTCCAGAAGAATCTTTTGTTTTAGTTGGGAATTCTTACAAAGATATAAGCAATCTTTGTACCATAAGGAATCATTTTTCCAACTAAATGTAACAGATGTACTAGGATCTTGCTGCAACTTTTGAATGAGTGTCCATACATCTTTGTCCTTCTTCCATTCATCTCTTGCTTCGGTTATCCAATCTGGTTGGATAATAGAAATGGCACAAAGCAATGCTTCACCTCTTCATTCTTTCTTGAGAGTGCATCTGCAACAACATTAAGCTTTCCTTTTTTGTAGATTATTTCAAAGTCATAACCCAACATCTTTGTGACCCATTTTTGCTGCTTTTCTGACGATAGTCTTTGTTCCAAAAAGTGTTTAAGACTATCATGATCGGTTTTTACCTTGAAGTGTCTTCCCATTAGGTAAGTTCGCCATTTCTTTAGTGCATGCAGTATTGCTAACATTCCTTCTCATAAATAGGTTTCTGTAAATACTTTCCTTTGATTGGACGAATTTCAAAAGCAATGGGTCTTCCTTCCTGCATTAAAATAGCACCAATTCCATTTCCTGAGGCATCACATTCCACAATAAAGGTTTTTGTGAAGTCTGGCGTAGCTAAGATCGGTGCTAGGCACATTGCCTCTTTAAGATGTTCAAAGGCCTTAGTTGCTTCAGGAGTCCATGAAAATGCATCTTTCTTCAATAATGTTGTTAGAGGTGCTATTATTCTCCCATAATTCTTAACAAACTTGCGATAATACCCTGTTAACCCGAGAAATCCTCGCAACTGCTTTATGGTTGTGGGGAATTTCCTTTCCTTAATGGCTTTAATTTTGTTAGGGTCTACTTTAACACCCTCGTGAGATACAATATGACCCAGATATTCCACCTCTTGTACTCCAAAGAAACATTTTGATGTTTTTGCATATAATTGTTTCTCCTGCAATAGTTTGAGCACCCTGTCAACATGTTCAACATGATCCTTCCAAGACCTGCTGTAGATTAGTATATCATCAAAAAATACTAGCACAATTTTCTAAGGAAGGGTTTGAAAATGGAATTCATCAACCCTTGAAATGTAGAAGGTGCATTGGTAAGGCCAAAAGGCATGACCAAAAATTCATAATGACACTCATGAGTTCGAAACGCTGTTTTTGGAATATCTTCAGTCTTCATTCTAATTTGATGATATCCTGAACGAAGATCCAACTTGGTAAAATAAATTGCTCCATGTAATTCATCCAATAATTCATCAATCACAGGAATGGGAAGTTTATCTTTAATGGTGAGCTTATTGAGCTCCCTATAATCGAGACACATGCGCCATGATCCATCCTTCTTGTGTACCAATACTACAGGAGTAGAGAAAGAGCTTTGACTAGGTTGAATTATATCCGCCTCTAACATTTCTACAATCATACGTCCAATTTCTCTCTTTTGGACATAAGGATCTCTATAAGGCTTGATGTTTGGAGGAACACTTCCTGGAATAAAATGAATAGCATGATCATGATCATGAATATGTGGGAGTCCTTTGGGAGTTTCAAAAGCCTTGGAATGATTGTCCAAGGCTTTTTGGAGATCTGCATAAATAGATGATTTTGATGTTGGAACTTCTAGTGAGCATAATTGTTGAATTATGCCTCGTTGTTATTTATTTAGAAGCTTTATCATGACATTAGATGTTATTATATTTCCCAGATTCCCTATAATACCCCGTAATTCGACTTCCTTTCCTTCTAAAAATAATTTCAAGAAAAGTTCTTGAAAATTAAAAGCTACCGTCCCCAAAGATTGTAACCATTGTACTCCTAGTACAACATCAGCACCTCCCATAGGAATGGAAAGCATTGGACTATTCAATACATATTCCCCTATGGTTAGCTTTATATTATGCCATTTTCCAGAGAAATTTATAGTTCCTCCATTTGCAACCATCTCTTTACATTCTGGTGTTGGGTATAGGAAACACTTCAATTCCTTTGCTACCTTACAATGAATAAAATTATGGGTACTACCTGAATATATCAACACTATTACCTTTTTCTTCTTGATATGTCCTTCTATCTTGAGAGTTTGAGGAGTGGTAATTCCTACCAATGCATTACATGATATGATCAGACTCATTTCTTCCTCTTCTAGGGTTGGTTCCTGGTGTATATCCTCTTCTTGTTCATTTTCTTCTTCCTCTCCACAATCTATGTAAAACAATTTCTTCTCAGCACACTTATGACCTTTAGTGTATTTTCTATCACAATTGTAGCAAAGCCCTTTTGCTCCTTTTTCTTCCGATTGTTTTGGTCTCAACCTTGTAGGTTTTTGAAATCTAGGAGTAGCAAAACTTCCCTCTTTATATAAGTGAGTGGTAGGGTTCCTTGTCACCATAATTTTACATTCAATTTTTCTTGCCAACCTGAAAGCTTTCTCCAATTAATCAAGTTCCAAAACACAAACTCCATGTTGGATGTTATCCTCTAAAGTACCTTTGAAGAGATCAATCCCGTGTTCCTCTGGAATATCAGTTACCCTTATATTTAATTTTCGGAATTCCTCAATGTGCTCCCCCACTAAACCCTTTTGTTTGATATTTATCAATCGGTTAAAGAACGTGTTTCTCTTTGTATCCTCATAATGTGCTAACATTTCCTCCATAAAAATTTACCAAGTGACAATTTTTTTACAGGAGCAAAGGCATCGATACCATACAAATGTATTTCGTCCTAAATGTAAAGTTGCAATGCATACCTTTTGTGTGTTTTGCACATTATTGAGATCAAAATATTGCTCCATCTGTAGTAACCATGTGACAGGATCCTTTCCATCAAACTTCCTCATATCCATTTCTTGAATATGGTGGTTCTTCCAACCAACATAAGAATTTATGAAATCATGATTAGCATTTATTTTTTTATCATCATGAGTTTCCTCTACTATCTTTTCACCATTAGGAAACATTTGTTGTATCAACTTTGTCAAACCTTCCATGTTTTCTTTTAGATCATTCTTCATGTTTTCCATTTTTTCATCGATCTTAGCTTCCATGTCATCCATCTTAGATTCCATGCCAGCTTCCATGCCATCTATCTTCGATTCCATGCCATTATTCAAACAATCCATCTTAGATTCCATGCCTTTCTTCAAACCATCCATCTTAGTTTCCATGCCTTTCTTCAAAACATCTATGTCATTTTTTGTTGCTCTTTGCGAGAGCGAAATTGGTTGCACTTGCTCTTGTAAATTTGATATGGCATGTTGCCATTCTTCATCTTCATGAGTCATATTAGAGCCTTATAAAGGCTTAATGGGTGTTGAATTTTTTTTAGGGGACATCTTAGAATCTGATACTGATATATATTCTAGAATATGCCCTTGGAATCAATTGAACTTGATTCTTCAAACAAGACTTATGCAATTTGGGAAAAAAATTTCACACCTTTTACTTGCTTTTGAGGAGCTCTATATTGAAATTGAATTATATTTGTAATTGTAGATCCTCAATATCTGAAATTTAGCCTTGTAGTATCCCTCTGAAGCTTCTTTCAAATTTCACAGGTCTAACATGATTTGGATTCCTCAAGGAAAAGTTATGTCCAATCTCCCACAATGACCCAATTATGGACTGGTTCAGTAGAGCGAACTTGTATGAATTTCCACGTGTCACTATTTCTTCCTTTGGCTCTGAACTCGATATAAAAGAAACTACAGTCCGTGTAATTGTGACCACTTTTTACATCATTCCAATCCGATGCTCAGAGAGAGATTTATGAATATTCTCCCACGATAACCTCATTGAGATGAAATTCGGGAGCCTGAAAAAGACCTAACTTCCACAGATCATATCTCAAAAAATATTGTGAACCAGCATCTAAAAATTTTCGACAATGTTCCTCAGGATTTTTACTTCGCTCTCTAAATATTTCAGCTTCTGAAACTTCGTAGAAAAAAATTTATAGTGCAAGTTCCGCGATGACCTGTTTCGGTTAAATTCAGGAGCCTACAAAAATCCCGAACTTCCACAGATCATATCTCTGAAAACATTGCAAACCAAGCTCTAAATTTTTTTGAAGATGTTCCTCAGGATTTCTATTCGCACTCTAAAAATTTAACCTTCTGAAACTTCATAAAAAAAAAATTATAGTGAAAATGCCACGATGACCAGTTTGGAGCAGTGAAAACCCTAGAATCCAAATCTCTGATAGAAAATGTTGTGAAACTAGCTCCAAATATAGAAGAAAAGAGATATCAATGCCTTAGAAATAAGCCACTTTGAGGGGGCAACCTCCAATACATTACATGAATGAACAATTCTTGGATGATAAAAATTACAAAACCTCCTTTCTATATATAGGAGTCCATGGGGCCACAATGTAATCCTAGCCGACCTAACAATAATAATTTAAGGGCACAATAATAACAATAAGGGGGTTACACTAGCAACAATAAGGGACTATACTAGTAATATAGGGACCTAACAATATATATATATATATATATATATATATGCATATTCATCATGGTGAAGGTAGATATACACGCGGGGTTAGATCTGAAAAGGAACGTATGGGAACTATGGTTTTGCTGAAGAATGTTGAAGGAAATATCTGATCATTTTTGTTGTGTTTCTGTTGTTTGTAAATGATGTATGGGTATTGATTATGATGCTAATTGATTGAGATAAAATATTTGTGATTAAATGGTTGATTGTTGATTCAGTAAATGTTTTGAGCTTAAATTTGTGTAATTGATGCACAGACCTATCTACCAGTGACTGGATCCCTTTAGATGCACCCAAAAACCTACATGCTTGCAACTATATCAAGGTATGGAAGAAAATTACACAAATCAACCCATAATTTGTCAAAAATTATTCCATATCTTGATGATCATTATAAAGATCTCAGGAAGCAATTTTCACCTCTGTAAAACTTCACCAAGAATTATGTATCATATCATGAAAATGAGGACCTAATCTAGGACCTGGAGACCTAATCTACAAAAATCCTCAACTCTAGCTCCCGTAGAAGAAACCAACATCGGTATGCAGCAACATGATAAATCAACAAGATCAACGATATCATCACATCTACAAAACAACTCAACTAAACATGCAACAACTCTACACAACTCAACATAGTGGAAAAACCTCCAAACCAGTGCAACACACCAACTCCATGTAACAACCATGATAATAACAACATGATCATGAGGACCATGAAATGATCTACTCACACTTTTTCTATTGCACTTTCAAATGAAAACTCTCTCCTCACATATCCATGCTAGTGGACATGCCAAAACAAATGCAACACATCATCCATGTACATGAAATCTACAACCAAACATACATTTTATAGCGATCTCTCTTACAATCTAAGCTACTAGGTTGACATAAATTACAACCAACAACACACTTAAAATGGATTCAATTACAAAGATATTTCCCTTTGGCTTAGATGGATACCCAAGTTGGACCATCCAAATGTCCTCATAACAACTGATCTCCTAATTGTCTCCCCCTTTGAAATCAATGTCAAAGGGAAAAAATCATCACACACTCTATTGTAAGCATAATAAATCCCCCTAAAGAGTAGCTGCATTTTATCATAATGCAACTCTCTCACTCCTCATAGCAGTATACTACTGGGCAATGGGTGGTTGTGCTAGTTTTGGCATTGATTTCAACAAGAGTCAATGGTGATCTACGATAGTTGTAGGCTTCTGGTAGAGAGTCACCATAGTAGAAGGCTTACTGAAAAGTAATAAAATATGTCTCTAAGTGTCTAGGAGGGATCCATTAAGATATGTAGGATTTTGGTAGAGAATCATCATAGTAGCAATAATATTGAGAATCCATAAAATGATGTCTATGGTGGTTAGGCACCTAACATTCCAAGAATAGGAAGAAGAGCCATGAAGAAAAGTGTGGTAAAGAGTTTGCAGTCACCTCAGAGGCATAAAATGTTCTCCAATCCTAACTTAGACCCTACCCATTGGAAATTTCTGTGGAAGAGCTATGTGGAAGTTCAAAAATGGGCTTCTAGATAAAAATATCTGGTCTGTTGAGGTTTAGATACTTAAAGCCTTCAGAAGGATGAAATATCAGAGTAGGAGACATATCAGATATTAGAACATCAAACCAGATCGACACATCAGAACCTCAAACCACAAAGCACATTAGAACATCGTAGTTCACCAGAATATCAGAACAGACTAAAATATCAAGTATTAGAATAGCAGATAAGACCATGTTATCAGAATAGCAGAGCATACCAACATATCAGAATAGTGGAGTAGACCAGAGTATTGGAACATTGTAGTAGGAGGCTTATCAGGAATCATAACATTAAAGGTCCAGGATATCAGAATATTAGAAGTTCTAAAAAAATTGTTTTTAGAAGTTATGGTATTCAGTCAGCATGATAGTGTTAAAAGCACCGATAAATACCGAAGATAAATTAACACAGTATTATGCTGAAAAACCAAGGTCTTGCTTGCCCTCTTCTATCTTCTCTGGCAAGATACATGGTGGAATAATATTGGTTATTAGAAGCTGTGATTCAAATTGATCAAATAATGACATGAAAGTATGACATGACATGTGGCAGACATATTCAATGTTATTAGGTGCTTTAGTGGGCCAAATACAGGTGACATGTGTCACCACTAAATTTCGATGTGGAGTGATGATGTCATATCGAAGGTTGGGATATCAGAGGATGAGAACCTCTTAATGTTTGTCCAAATGGTTTTTGACAAGTTACAAAGAAAGGGGTTTCTTATGTCCATTTGGCACATGGTCGTGAGAGATAAAAAAAACAAGGGAACAAAGCAGTTAACAAAGGGAGCCAAGGACATCAAGGAATACCGTATCATAACATACTAACTTTGTAACATTACAATATAGTGTGTCTCCAATGGTGCAATACAACGTATTGAATAAAAACAGATGGGTCAACAACTGATTTTTGAATGCATTATCTCGGAGTGGGTATTTTTAGAGAAGAGGCACTACAACAAGGCACCAAGGACATTAGGTCATTTAATAGGACCTTCTCATCCCGTGTGTTAGTTTCATTCATTTCTGCTTGTCACTAGTGATCAAATGGGTTATTTCAAAAAAAAAATTAGGGTGTCGAGTAATATTTTTATGATTTATGTAGGTCTTCAAATAAATTTTATCTCTGACTAGTATGTCCAGGACTATTATTTCTCCTTCCAAAAAAAAAAATATGTTCTGGTCATTCCCATCTCTTAGTTGGACGAGTCATCATTGCAAATTCATCATATTCATTTCAGTCAGGTCACCACGGTCCTCATTCATCTCAGTGTCACCATTAGTTCATTAGGGTTTAAGTAACCAAAATAAATCATTTCATTAATAGAACTGAAAAATGAGGGAGTATTAATATGGATTTTCTCAATAAATTTTGTTTCATATGTAATTTTATTCAATCATGATGTAATAAGTTCCTAATGTTCAACGATGCATAGTTTTCAAAGCATAGGTGAAATGCATGTGATGGGCCACCACACCTCAACGAAGAAAAGACTCCAAAAGACTATAAAGGACCCTAAAATTAATTTATCTCATTAATTTCATTGATAAAGAGCTCTCACTCACCTGTAAATAAAACCTCAGCCCTCTCAGCATCAAAGAATAATCCAGAGAAGTAGTTTCAAGGTGTCACGCTACGTTTTAGAGCTACCACACTGCACTTTCACTAGCACATTGTGTTTTCTCTCCTACACTAAGTTTTCATTATCCTAGTCAAAAATCAATTTTAAAATCCCTCTCTAGGGAAATTCAAGACTCCAGCAGTGTTTGGAAAGTAATTCGAAGGCTGGGAACTCGTCCTATCAATTTCATTCCTTGATTTGGTTGTGCAATTCTCCAATTTTCCCCCACACTTTGTTTTTGTGGGTGAGGCTTATTTTCACATTTTCATGGTTTAAATCCATATCTATAGCATATTATACCCCCCCTCACACTCAAAAACAACTCCCATAACCTTTTCATTCCCATATTCGCCTTTCCAAAGTCTTAAACACCAAACCCTACCTTTACGCCACGTTTTGGGCAAATTCTAGGGTTTGGATTGTGTTAAACTTCCCTAGCCCATTCCCTATACCTATTTCACCCCACTCCACTTCCCACAGCTCCCTAAAACCCCTACACACTTCCCTAAATTTTCCCGTCCTCATACCCATTCCCTAAAACCTTCATCCCTTCCCATCGCTCACTAACCTTGTTTTTCCCACTAGGATTTACCTTATAAATTTTGAAACATAGAAGGGGAAAAGAAACCCTATAATAAGGGAGGCCACATGTCTAGGTATGAACTACTCAACATAAATAAAATAATTCCTTCCCCACTTTCCAAACACTGCTTTAAAAATGTTGGGTGCTTGAAGTTTTGTGAGAAAATTAAAATGGTCGTATACCTGCCAAGTTCACTAGTTTGTTTTCAACTCACTTTAAAGGATACAAGGTCATTATTGCAGCGGTGAGCTCCACAATCTCAATTGAATCCATATCTACAGCTACAAGGATACCTAATAGTGGTGAAATATTGTTTAAGAGCCTTGATTTTGATGTGCAAAACTACAAATCATTCATCAAAGGTCACTACAAAGATTCCATTAAGATAGTGTTTCCTTTTGGTAAACTGTTGAATAGGTTTTCTCTATTTATGAGGGTAATTATGAAGTAATTTAAATGGGAGGTCAGATTAGTAGGTATGAGCTCACAAAATTCAGAAAAATCATATCTTCACCTTTCCAAGATATGGGTTTCTTAGTGTTTACATTGCACAAATGGAGATTTTCTCTTCAAAATATGTTTCTGACCAAAAAGCGATGAGTTTTATAAAAATAAAAGAGGTTTTTGTCCATCATAGAACAAGGAAAAAAATTCTCCTTTACTCTATACACAAGTATCATGATTTGGGATAGCTTCCAAAAATACAATTGCTACAGGAGGTTTTCTACACTACTAGACAACTTGATTTAAAGATCGTCTTTCAGGGGTTTGGAGAAGGTTTTTACAGTGCTATAAGACTCCATTGTGTAGTGGAAATCATAATATTTCTAATGGTACCGTCAGATCTTTATTTTGACCTCGGGAAGGCCTCTAAAATTCATGTTTCCCAAGTGCACTGCATTTTCCAATTTTTGAGTGATCAAATTTAAACTTTTATTCTGACCAAATGGAAAAGTATTTTTTCAAACTAGTGGAGGTTTGTGTTCATAAAATTGCAAAGAACAAAATTTTCTCTTATTTTTTCAAAAAGAGTTATGGTGAGGCAGATATTGACCTGCCTTTGAGCCCTATTGTTGCAGAAAATTTCTGAATTTTTGGCATTTTTCAGATAGTCACTAGGCCAAAAACGCAGAGTGGGCCACATTGAATTTTTTATGGAGGCCCTCCAAATGGCATAAAATTTGCATAAATGGAATCCTCTTCACCTATAATTTAATTCTTAAAACCCGGAGCTCTAATTAGTCCCCTCCTGGCAGGTCAAAAAGTCAAAAAACCACCAAAAAATGACCTTTATGCCTCCTTTTTGAAGAGCACGCTACGTTTTTAGTGTGCCTATGGGAGGATTAAATTTTGAGGGGCTAAAATTAGATTATTTCAAGGTTTTAACACTCCATCATGTATCCAACTAGAATATCTATCTCCAACAATTTTATCTCAGCATTTGGACTTTGAGAAGGCCTCTGAAGCTCAGTTTTCCCTCACACGCTGTGTTTTCTCCTCGCACGCTTCGTTTTCATCAAAATTCACGTGTTTTCTCCTGAAAATCATTTTTTTTAGTTTCCTTGGTCCAACTTCACTTTTACTCATGTAATTTTTCAATCACGATGATGTAATTATGTTTTGAGATGTAATTAAGATGGTTGAAGGTGAATATGAGGTAGATACATGCTTGTAAAAGTCATTAATGGCCAATAGAATTGGTTTTTCTAACTTAGGGAGAGTCTTGTTCACCTACCTCATCTTTAGGTTTTAGGTGAGAGGATCAAGTGATCAGTTCGTTCACTCAAATATTTGACCCCTGAGAGAGGGGAAATGATATTTTGTCTATATCTATGCTTTTCTTAGTCATTTGAATAGTTAGACATCAGAGATTTGAAACCATTGTAGCTTGTCCATTAGATTTTATTAATAAATTCAGAGGAACAGTTGCAGCTATTATCTAGGAATTCATGTGTAGTGATTTTTTGATGTTGCTTTTTCTCTATTATAGTCATTTATAAATGATATATATATTCTCTTTCCATGCCTTTATTTCGTCAGTGATCTTCCTAAATGTTTAATAAGAAGAATTATTTTGTGGCTATGTTTTGTTTAGGAACATCATTTCATGTTTATTTCCTTTAGTTTTAATGAATTCATGATGCATTCTCATTAAGATCTTCTCCACTCTTTCAAACCCTACACTACACAGACAAAACCTTAAGCCCATTGCTAAAGAATTTCTACCTTTCTCCTTTATATATTTCCAAATGTAACCATTCGATACATTTGACCAAGCTACCTAGTTTTCTTCCTTGATCTAGCAGTAAAAATATCAAACTTTCAAAACCCTATAGATGACCTAACTAGTCTAAATTATACTCCTAATCTAGTTAAATCCTTTGGTTGTGATCTCATATAGAGAGCCCTCTCTACATTGGTAGGGCTAGCTAACAAATTGAAAGCTTGGTTTTAGGTTACCTCTGTCGACATCGATTCATCATCCTTGGGATGTTGTGGAGCCTAACATCTCTGGCATCATTGACAGGGAGCGAGGTGACAAATCTTCCCTGGGAAAGAAAGAAAAGGATAAGATTTTATTAGTGATGGTGGACAATGATTAGACACGTGAAGGTTGAAATAATCAACATGGAAACTCCAAATCGGTTTCGAAATGAAATCCAAAGACTCCACTGGATGATGAACCTTGCCAACAAAAACATGAAAGGACAACATGGGAAGATCAGGTACTCAACTTTGACTTTCATTGAAGACATCATGTTCTTTGTCATGAATTATTTTTTCTCTTTTCGTGAGAATGTCAAGAAGGTTTTCCAATGCATATTATATTCAATAAAATATCCCAGACCTGTATTTGATTCCCTTCCTCTAAAAATTGTGAATAAAAAGTCTCCTTACACTTTTGATCTTGGTCAATATTCTTCTTGTGAATCTTATGTTGAACAAATTCAGCTTGATTAGCATCAAGAGATCAAGACTAATTTTATAGCTTCCGTACATACTCCAATACCTTCCAAAATTCCAAATAGATACAAGCCACTCATCTTACCTCCTATATTACATGATTTCCTTGAAAATTATTACAACTATTTACCCAGATTTGATGGTGAACATCGTAACATCATTGCTGAGAAACACATTCAAAGTTTTGAAAATTTTCTCGAAATTTTTGAGGTTGAAGAAGATGATGTCAATATCATGAGGTTTTCTCTATCTTTGCTACGCAAAGCTAAGAAATGGCTCAAAAAATTGTCAGTTGCAAGAATTTTCGATCTCCATTAGTTATTGAAAGTCTTCCGTGATAAATGGGTGATCAAAAGGAATAATTTTATTATTTTAGAAGAATTAGTGATTAGAAAAGACAGCCAGGAGAAACAGTGCAACACTTTTCAGCTAGATTCAATCAAGTATATCATTCAATCTCTGCTAATATAAAACTGCCTCCTAGATCAGCTCTCTTACACTACCTAAACGCCTTTGATCTGGAAATGAAGTTTCAATTGAGAGAAAGGAATACTTCAACACTCGAAGAAATGTAGGGCAATGTGATATTTGTGGAAGCTAATCTATTGGTCAAAAGGTCAAAGTCAGAAGTAGAAGAGAGGGAGAAGATAGAGAAGGAGCACTTGAAATATTCAGAAGATAAGCTCAACATTTTTGTAAGTACAATGGAAGAAATGATGCAAAATATCATCATGAGAGATGAATTAGTTGCTCAACATCACCATTTCCCACTTATTGCACAAGAAGAAGAGGTTGTTGGCCCTAACTATTTTCCTCCTAATTCCAGTTACCATAGTTTAGAAAATGATTTTTGTTTGTAATCATTTATGTACAATCATGAAAATGGATTTGTATATCAATATGAGAGAAGAAATCTGTTGATCTAATGTCTATGTTTGATGACATTACATATATTGATGATTTACCCAAGTATGATCAGTATGATGATGACTATGTTATTGAAATTGAGCTTGAATCTTCAAGGAAATCATTCACATATTTTTGGGAGGAGGAAGTTCAATTACAACCACTCAAATATAGCACTCAACCTATGCATATAAATCATTACAAAAATGAAGAGAATTCAAAAAATTTTAAAGTAAGTGAAAGCTCTTTTCCATTGTGTTTCTCTTCATTTCAATTACTGAGAGAAAACCTTCCTCAAATTAGGAATCAATAGTCTTTCAATTTTGATATGGAGCTTGGAGAAGACAGTGAACTTCTTTATCAGGACTCCTTACCCTTTTTTCTCTCCTCATTTACAAAAATATGAGAAAATTGTAAGCAAGTATATAACCGAGTTGTCAACAGTATGAATGGACAAACTTTGATCAAATTCTGAGTATTTAGATAAATAATGAAAGTACTTAGTTGATTGGAAACTAAACTACAATTACTGGCCCATCGCTAGGAATCCAATTCAACTCATTTCCATGAAAACCAACTTCGGATGAAGAATTTATATGTTTTTTATCATCATTCAGAAAAGACAAATTTAAAAAAATAAAGTGCATCATAGTGATAGGTTGATGACATGGCCACCATATGACCTATTGCCAAGCACCCATATTAAACGCACTTACTGCAAAATTAAACCAATTCTTATCCCCCTAATTCATGGATTAAATTAATTAATCTCACAGTTAAATATGGTGGAATTTTAGGAGGTTCCACCATTTCCAGCGGAACCACCAGTTTGGCACCCTTATATTGAGTCTTCTCCAGATTTGGAGGAGGAATCTAGGGAAAAATTAGTTGACCATATCTTGAGCATTTTTCGACCAATTTTGGCTTAGGAAGAGTCATTCCTAGCAGATTGGTATGCTCTAAAAACATTGGAATAGTTTGTAGAGGCGGAGGGGAAAATATACAACTATTTTTGACATTTTGAAGAATTTTGAAGCCTAGGGCCACCAGGAAGGAAGGTCATGCCTAGATCATATGAATGCTAAATGGAGTCAATGACTAGTCATTTCTTATAGATTTCGAGATTTTTAACTCATTGGATTATTTTTTAGGATAACTTGATGCATGTAAAAATAAAGTTTTGCATTACTGAGCTAATATAGAGGCCCAAGCCATGGAAGCTGGACCAAGGAGATGTAGCCTAGGAGGCATGACTCCATCAAAACTTTGTGTTGATGGATCAATTGTGATGGTTTGTTTTTCTTTATGATTTTGTTGTTCAATATTTTATTTTCATACTTTATGCTCTTTAATTCACTCATAAAACTTAGTTAAAGTACCTGTTTGACACACATAAGAAATGTGGAAACCTTTGTACATCAAGCATAACATCAGTAAATAAATTATAAATCAGAATGTGTAATTAGAACAACAAAACTAAAATACATATTTAGATCAAGTTGGTATCGGAGCCTTGGTTGAAAGGCGAGGTTATTTTCTTGATAGTTTCTTGAGTTTTGTGCAAGTTTAATAGTTGCAAATCCATGATTCTGACAAGGATAAAGTTGGAGAGAGATGAAGCGAAATAGTTGGTTGAAAATTCCGAGATTAGGACCAGAAGAAGGAGAGCTACAAGAGCACCATCTTCACCCAAAGTTCCACTCATAGTTTCACTTTAAGAACCTCAAGTTTTTTCTCAAGAAGCGGAGATTGAAGAGGTAGAAATTGCGCAAGAAGGTTATTTCATTGAAGAGGTACAAGAGTCAGAAGTTGAGCTTGAATCCATAGCCATCATGTCAGGCGTTGGAGAACATGAATGTAATTCAGAAGAGGATGATGTCAATAGCGACTTCAATGACATAAATAGGATGGTTTAAATTATTTTGAATGCATTTACTGTTGGGATGGAGGGAGAAGGTTCTAATCCTCCACATGGAGAATGAATTTGAGATGATAAGAATGATGAAGGGAAGATTTCAATGGGTAGTGGATGAAATCCACCTCCATCTCCACCTTCACCATCATCCTCATCATCACCATCAACACCAAGTTCCACTTCCACCACAAAAACTACCCACACTCACACAAAAGCCACAAAAGGAAATACATCCTTACTCAAACTTGATGTCAAATTTGAGCTTCGAATGTATAATGGCAAGATAAATGCAGAAATATTAGACAATTGGATATGCCAATTGGAGGTATACTGTAGGATTCAGAACCTTCATGAAGGTGACATAAATATTCAATTGGCTTCTTTGAGGATGGAAGGATTTGCACTTTTATGGTGGGAAGAAAGGACTCAAAAAGAGATGAAAAACTATATAATATCTCTATGCACTGGTCAAGTTTTATTGCTGCCATTAAAAGGAAATTACATCCCTTAGCTTACATGCAAAATTAAATTATGGATTGGCAAAATTTTAGGCAGTTGAAAGGGAAAAGTGTGCAAGATTATACTCATGAATTTAGGAGAAGAGCTCTTATTTTGGGTATTAGCTTAGATTCTCAAGAATTTTTTTTAAAGTATGTTGGGGGTTTGCATAGTTACCTTAGGCACACTATTCTCATGTTTAATCCAAAAAACATACACGAATTTTTTTTTCAACCCACACACTTAGAATCAAGAGGGAAGCAAAACATAGATGAGAAAAGTGAAAGTGAGGGTAAAGGAAAGGGAAAGTTTTATGGAAGAGGAAAAATAAATAGCTCTGTTAAAAGAGATAATTAAAAATTTACATGCACAAATTGTTCAAATACTGTCCATGATGAAGACCATTATTGGAAACTTCATCCAGAGTTTAAGCCAAACAAGCTGAAAGACAAAGAGAAGGGTAAAATTTTTGTTATAATTGAACATGACTTAGCGTCATATTCATGAGATGAGACAAACATTACAACCATGGGTTTGAAAGGTAAAAGTTTTGCAATCACTAGTTCTTAAAATTGTTCAAATTGTGCTCATGATGAAGATAGAAGAATATAACTTTTCCATATTAGAGTTGTCTCTAAACATACCAAGATTGATACACATTTTGATAGTGGTTCACAAGCTAACTTGATTTTTGAAGACCTGGTTAAGCAGCTAGACATTGAAACTATTAGACATCCAAGGCCATATCCTCTGGGCTAGATATGGAAGAATGAAAAATTGAAGGTTACAAGGAAGTGCATACTAAGATTCACCATAAATTCAAACTTTCTTGATGAAGTTGAACTTGATGTGGTGTCGCTTGAGATATCAGGTATTGTATTGGGAAGTACTTATCTGTATGATAGGAAACAATCATTTCATCGCCATGAGAATAAGTATCACTTGCTTAAATATGGTATTGAGTACATAGTTATAGCGCATAAGAAGAAGACAAGTTTGTCTCTTATACATGCAGGAGAAATGAAGAGGATAATGAATGCAATTGAGAAGTTGACATTCTTGATGATCAAACAAAGATATGTTTTCAATCAAAATTTCCAAAAATATTCTTATGCTTGTAATGAGATGTTTCAGGATTCTAACCAGTTGCCTTTGAAAGAAGGTGAACAATATGTAAAACATTTGCAGCAGTCAGCATCAGTGTTGAGCAGTGTTGGAAACAAGATGCCAGTGTAAGAGAGTGCAAAGGTCAAAGAGAAATCAATAAAGAAGCTTGGTAAAGAAGGAATGGGTTCCAAAACTGCTTGTTTTTGGTTTCAAAAGGGTACATGGAAATGTCCAAGGTACTTAGTCAAGAGTCGACGCAAGTACAAAGCGAGACCAACTAAGAATCATCATGGTGACAGTGTGCAATGTGAGACAATTTTTAAGTTTCCTTTGATTAATGACGAAGGTAGGAACAAGATAATTTCTGCAAGAATACCTTGCTACTCTGAAACTTAGAAAAATTACAACATGACGGCGTCAATGAAAGAAAGAGAAGGTCACAAGAATCAAGGAAAAATCCTGCTTTTGTGAAAATATCCAATTGATAAAATTGGGAAAATTTCAGTGTATAGAGATTAGAACGGTGAGGGAATATTACCCTCTTCCAAATGATCATTAATACAAGATATTTTGGTGTCCAAAAGGCTTCTATTGGGGAGGAATGATCAGAGGCTCAATATTTAGCTCAAACATGAAAGTGCTCATAATTTATTGGAAACTGAACGACAATGACCAACCTGTTGTCTGCAATCCAACACAACTAGTTTCGTCCAAAACTGACTTCGGATGAAGATGTTATAGCCTGATAATCGTCGTTCAGAACAAGAAAATTTAAAAAAAAAATTGGATAACAGTCACAGGTTGATGACATGGTAGCCTAGTCAGCATGCAGGGAATACTATTCTATTTATGCCCAGTGGCACTATGACAAGTGTCACAACTAGATTTACGAGTTTGATTTGAAAGTGAATTTTCTTTAAGGATCTGCTCCTAAAATTGAATTGGAATTTTTTTTATGTGGGAGGACTGCACAACCATGGGCTGCCACATGTCCCCTCTGGTGGACTCCATGTCTAATGTTGACTTCAAATTTCAATGGTGGCATAAAATTACATTTTATGATAAGGTTCGAATTAAATTTTATGGTAAGGCTCGAATTACATTTTTAATCCTAACGTGATCTAACGCTTAGTATTTAGATCAAAATTGAAAGTGCTCATAAATGTTTTGAACCTGAACTCTTGGATAGAGCTCATCTCTAGGATTCCAATGCAACTTGTCTCATCAAATTCCGAGCTCGTATGAGGGAATTATGGCATGACGTTGATTTTCCCAAACATGCAAAAAATGAGCAGAACAAGTACAAGGATGATATGGCAAGTCCAATTAGCTTCACAGGGAATATTCTCCAGAAATAGCCAATGATACTATGTCAAGTGGCACAACTGGATTCGCCAATGTTGACTTGGAAGAATTTTTTTTTAATCCTAAGTTTGAGGGTGAAGTATTATGATTTTTGCTGCAATAATTAATTTTATAAATGGTGCAGTATGGGCCAATAGGGAAGGGACACATGGCATGCCACGTACCCCCCCCCCCCCAATTATCCGTCCCTCCCTTGGTGGACTTAACTACATTTGGAGGAGGGCTATATATATAGCTAGCATAGGTTACGATAGTGGAATGACCAATCTTGGAGGCAAACATGGTTATTTATTTAAACAAAATTATGTGGTAGTGGTTGTGGTTGAACCCGAGACCTAGCTCCCGCCAACCAAATTCCTTACCATCTCCACTCCTACCATGGGTTTTACCCATATACCTTTCCTCCAAGATTTAAGGAGTATCATGCCATTATACGGGGTTTCAGATGGGTCTAGCCCTTTCGGCCATTCCCCTCCCATGTGATCGACACTTGAAGACCGACGATTAGCACCAGAAATTCGATGGAATATTAATGGAATTTAATTAGCCACTAAAATGGAATTAAAGCTACATTAATTTTTCATTAGCACTAAATGTGCTTATATGTAAATAAATGCTTATATTAATGTTGATATGCGCTTATCTTAGTGTTAAGCGCAATTTAAAATGGCAAGTTTTTTGGCAGAGCGCTCCAAATGTGGCCGCTTGCTAAATTTAGTAATCTTAACTGGTAGAATCCCAATTCTCTAGGAGAAATTGTAGGAAAACTTTTTTTTTCCATAACTCATGTAATTTTCGACCAAAATGAGCTTAGGAAGAGTCATTTTCGGTATATTTTGATGTTTTTGAGCCATTAGAGTTGGTTGCAGAGGTGACAGGAGATTGTAAACAATAATTTTGTACATTTGAAGCTAATATAAAGGCCCACACTATGAAGCTAGACCAAGGATATGTAGCCTAGGAGGGGTGAACTCCTTCATCAAAAACTTCTGTATTGAGTTCTGTTATTTTTCCTTGTTGTGTACTTATTTTTTGTTGTTTAGCTATTAGTTTCAATGCTTTTGACTTCATGAAAATCACTAAATTTCACCACGTTCAATAATTAGATAATAACATGCTCATTGATAAAATCTTAATGGATAAGTAAATAAAATAAAATTTTATTTAAATATGAAACTAATATTATCACGGAAAAAACTAACAATCATTTTTAGATCAAGTTGGTATCAGAGCACAAGGTTGCTTGCTTGATTTTCTTGAAGGGTTTTAATAGTTGCAATTTTTGTGATGTGTACAAGGTTCAGATTGCAGAGAGGTGAAGGGAACTTATTGGTAGCTATTACTCATATTATGAAAAGAAGGAATAGAGCTAATAAAAAATCATCCTCTCCCAAAGGAACACTCAATGAAGCACTTGAAGCACCTCAAATTCTAGCTCCATCAGTTGAGATTGAAGAGGTACAAATTGCACAAAAGGCTGAAGTGATTGAAGCGGTACAAGCTTCAGAGGTTGAGCTTTAATCCAAAGCCAAAATTTTAGGCTATGAAGAGACTCATGAACATTCTGAAAAAGAGGATTCTAAGAGATAATTCAAAGTGATGTAAAGAAAGGTTAAAGTCAGGTATGAAGCATTCATTGCAGAAAACGTTGGAGAAGGTTCAAAGCCTCCACATGGAGAAGGATATTCAAAAAATAAGAAGGATGAAGAGAAGAGATTAAAATGTATTGGATGAAATCCACCTCCATCTCCACCATCCTCACCTTCCTCATCCTCACCAGCATCTTCATCCTCCACATCCACCACAAAAACTCATACCCACACTCATTCCAAGATCCCAGAAGGAAAGACTCCATTACTCAAGTTGGACATCAAATTTGAACGTCCCATATAAAATGGAGAGGTTAATGCAGAGAAGTTAGAAAATTGGATTCTTCAATTGGAAGTATACTGTAGAATTCAAAATTTACAAGAAGATGACATAAAGATCCAATTGGCTTCATTAAGGCTAGAAGGAGCAGCACCATTTTGGTGGGAGGAAAAGACACAAGAGGAAATGCGAATCCATGGTAGGATTTCCATTCCTTGTGTTGAATTCATTTATTCCATTAAATGAAAGCTTTATCCATTAGCCTGTATGCAAAAATAAATTATGATTTGGAAAAACTTTAGGCAGCTCAAAGGCCAAACTATTAAAGAGTACAGTCAGGAGTTTAGAATGAGGGATTTGTTGCTAGAAGTAAACTTGAATTCACAAGATACACTCTTTAAATATATAGGAGGTTTAAATTCATACTTGAAACATACTATCCTTATGTTTGACCCAAACAACTTAAATGAAGTATGTGTGCAATCGACACATCTTGAAGCAAGGGGAAAAAACATTTTGAAGAGGGTAGTAAGAAGAATCCATTGAAGGGTAAGGGAAAATAGCAAGGAGTAAAATGGAAGGGAAAGAAGAATGAAGGTATCAAGAAAGAAGGGGAGAAAAATACATGTAAAAATTGTTCCAAATAGGGGCATGATGAATCCCATTGTTGGAAACTACATCTCAAATTAAGTCGAAAGAAACCAAATAACAAAGGGAAACAAAAGATGACTACCACTACACAACAATATATTCGATCTGATTCAAGAGATGAAACTAAGATAATCGCCATGGTTAACAAAGGAAAGGAAGGCATAGAAAGTTCTACTTCCTCAAACAGTCACAACAACACTCCAAATTTTGACATAAGGATAGAATTGTTCCATGTTAGAGTGATTTTTTATCATACAAATATTGATGCAATATTTGATACGAGGTCACAAGAAAACTTGATTTCAGAAGACATAGTCAAAAATATTAACCTTTAAACTGTACCACATCATAAAGCATACCCTTTGGGTTGGATAGTTAAGAATTCCAGTTTAGAGGTTACAAGGAAATTCATATTTAGATGTATTATTACTGCAAACTTTGTTGATGAAGTCAATTAGATGTGGTTCCACTTGAAATTTCTGGGATTACCTTGGGAAGTCCATATTTGTATGACAAGAAAGTGGTGTTTTATCACCATGAGAACAAATATCATTTGTTCAAGGATGGGGTGGAGTATATTGTGAGAACTCATTGCAAGAAACTAAACATTTCTTTAGCTAATGCAGGACAAATGAAGAGGCTAGTAAATGAAAGTAAAACTTGTGTGCTTCTCATGATCAAGAAAAAGGATGATGTTGACTATGAATATTTTGATGGATGTGATGAATAATTAAAATCTGATTTGTTGGATGTGGTAATTCAACATGGCAAGATGTTTCAAGAACTGAAGGGGTTGCCACCTAAGAGGGGAATTCATCATGAGATTCAACTGCAGCAGGATGTTCCACTTCTAAACATTGGTATGTATCCCATGTCAATTATGGAGAGTTTGGAAAGCAAGAATAAAATCCAAAAATTTATGAAAAAGGGTATCATACGCCCATCTACTTTTCCATGTGGTTCACCAATAGTTTTGGTTCCAAAGAAGGGCGGGACTTGGCTCATGTGTATCGATTTCCATGCACTGAATAAAATCATGGTAAAGAATCGATATCCACTCACACACATTGATGATTTTCTTGAACATTTAAAGCATGCAAATTATTTCACTAAGTTAGACTTAAGAATTGGTTATCATGAAGTTAGAATACCTGAAGAGGACATTTTGAAAACTGCTTTCAAAACTAGACAAGCATTATATGAGTGGTTAGTTATGCCATTTGGCTTAACAAATGCACCAGCTACTTTCATGAGAGTCATGAATGATGTAATTACACCACTTCTAGATGAATTTGTCATTTTTTACTTAAATGACATACTCATCAAGTCAATAGAAGAACATGTCATGCATGTGAACAAGGTACTTGATGTTTTGAAAACAGAGAATTTTTTTTAAACATGTCAAAGAGCGAGTTTGGTAAGACTTCGTTGGTGTATTTGGGACAAATTTTTGGAGGAGGTGAGTTGAAGATCAATCCTTCCAAACTAGAGGCCATTCTAAATTTTCCCAAGCCCAATACAGTTACAGAGATAAGAAGCCTTTCGGGGAAGCACAGTACTAAAGGAAATTTATTACTAATTTTTCTTCCATTGCAGCTCCATTACATGTATTTACAAGTGTGAAGAAAGTCTTCCATTGGGGAGATGTACAACAAAAAACATTTGATGCTTTGAAGGAAAATATATGTTCAACATCGGTTTTAGCACTTCCGAATATTAGAAAGCCATTTGAGATTCAAGCATATGCAAGTGATTATGTTATGGGAGCAGTTCTCATACAGCATGGTAAGCCTATCTCGTTTCATTCTGAAATTATTAATGGAGCTGTGGCTAAATATCCCACCTATGATAAAGAGTTATATGCATTGGTGCAAAGTGCAAAGAAATGGAAGCATTACTTGATGTGGAAATATACCATTATCCATACTGACCATCATCCATTGCAGTACTTACAATCATAGTCAAAGTTGCAGCAGTCAAGAAATTTCAGATGGATGGATTTTCTACAAAAAAATCATTTGGTTATTAGGTACAAAAAGGGAATCTACAATAAGGTAGCTTATATTCTCTCTAGGCCTATTGTAAATTCAGCCATTATATTCAAACCCAATTATATTATGCATGAAAGTACATTGAACAATATGCAAATGATAGTGACTTTCAAGATGTGTATGAAAGTTTGAGTCAAGGAAACCAAAATGAAGAGTTAGATTATCATGTGCATAACAGTTTGTTGTATCACTTGGGCAAGTTTTGTATTGCACGGGGAGAAAGAAACAATATCATAAGGGAGGTGTACACATCGTTGATTATAGGACATTTTGGTGTAAGCAAGACAATAGCGAATCTCCAAAGGTATTGTTATTGGCCATGCATGATTAATAGTGTATCTTGTTTTATTAGAGGATGTTATTTATGTGCAACAAGTAAGCCTAGCAATAGGAATCTTGGATTGTACACTCCATTTCTGGTTCCTTTACATCCTTGGGAGAATATCTCAATCGATTTTGTAGGTGGTTTTCCTATGTCAAGGAAAATTCATGATTATTTGTATGTTGTGGTCGATCGGTTCAGCAAAATGTGCATTTTGATGTCATCTAAGAAAACCATTACAATTAAAAATACCACTAATATTTTCTTTCACAATGTTTCGGTCCATTTTAGTCTTCCTACTTCTATTGTAAGTGATCTAGGTTCTCGATTTGTTGGGAATTTTTGGTCAAAATTATGGGACATGATGGACACAAAGTTGAAGAAGAGTACAACATTTCATTCACAAATAGATTGTAAAATAGAGGTGGTGAATAGGATCGTTATTCATATTCTTAGAGGTTATTGCAGCAATCATCCCAAGTTATTGGATGGACAATTTCCCTACATTCAACATGCATACAATAGGAAAAAAACATTCTTCCACAAACACATCGCCATTTGAGGCATCTTATTGTCATTTTCCAAGATCACCATAGGACTTCATATTTGAGAAAGATGTCACTATATATGTTCATAGTGACATATAAAAGGCAAGGAAGTTCATTGATAAAATTCAGTTGATACATCACACCCTACAAGAGAAACTTGAAAAGAGTTAAAGCAACTACAAGGCAAGGCATGACAAACACCGGGTTGATCACAAATTTCAAGTTGTTGATGAAGTTTGGTTGTACATAAGGGAAGTAAGATTGAAAGGGGAAGGTAAAAAAATCAAACAAATTTGTTATGGTCCAATTAAAATTCTACAAAATATTGGTACAAATGCATTCAAGCTAGATTTTCCTCCTTATATGCAAATTTATTCTGGCGTTAAGGTTGAGAATTTGAGATTGTTTGAGCCTCATTTGATTGATGATCAAGGAGAGAATTCTCAGCTACCATCAACACATGATTTCTTGCTAGAATGTCTTGATGAACTTCAACAAGATCTCATACTTGATAGAAGAATCAGAACTAGAAGAAGAGGGAATGTTGAATACGTTAAAGTGGGAGGCAAGGGTTAAAATCCTTCAAATTTAAAATGGTTGGAGATTGGAAGAGTGAGGGAGTTGTACCCTCACTTACTGAACAATTGATAATATATTTTGGGGTAAAAAATGCTTCTATTTGGGAGGAATGATCTAAGGCTCAATATTTAACTTAGAATTTAAATTGCTCACAAATTCTTTGAACCTAAATTCCTGGATAGAAATCGTCTCTAGGATTACAACGCAACGCATCTCATCAAATTACGAGTTCGTATGAGGGAATTATGGCCTGTTGTTCGTGTTCCAAAAAAAGAAAAAATTGAACAGAACAAGCACAGGGATGATGTGGCAAGTCTAGTCAGCTTCACAGGGAATATTCTCTAGAAACAGCCAATGATACTATGCCATGTGGCACAACCAGATTCGCCAATGTTGACTAGGAAGGGAAATTTTCTGTATCCTAAGTCTAAGGGTGAATTATTATTATTCTTGGTGCAATGATTGATTTTATATATGGTGTAGTATGGGCCAATGGGGAAGGGCCACATGGCATGCCACGTACCTGCCCCATGGCATGGCAGGTGAAATTGCATATTTTTGGAGGTGGGTGCATATTATACTACATTAAGGTTCAAACATTATAGAGATTGGCACATATATATAATATATGATATATGTATATAACCTAAGTGCGAAACCTTATAACTCAACAGAGTTAACGACATTTGGAGGAGGGCTATATATATAGCTAGCAAATGTTACGATGGTGGACCGACCAATTTTGGAGGCAAACCTGGTTATTTATTTGAAGAAAATTATATGGCGATGGTCGAGGTCAAACCCCGGACCTACCGCTCGCTAACCGAATGCCTTACCATCTCTGCTCCTACCATGGGTCTTACCCATATACCTTTCGGCCAAGATTTAAACAGTATCGTGCCATCGTATGGGGTTCTAGAGGGGGCCAGCCTTTCGAGCCAACCCTCTCCCATGTGATCAACACCTGAAGATCGACAGTTAGCACCAGAAATTTGGTGGAATATTAATGACATTTAATTAGCCACTAAAACTGCATTAAAGCCACCTTAATTTGTCATTATAGGTAAATGCGCTTAGATGTAAACCAACATGTATCTTCATGTTAATACACACTATCTTAGTGTTAAGCACATTTTAAAATGGCGGTTTTTTTGACAGAGTGCACCAAATTCATCGACTTGCTAAATTTATTAATATTAACTTGCGGAATCCCAGTTTTAGAGGAGAAATTGTAGGAAAACTTGTTTGTTCCATAACTCATGTAATTTTCAACCAAAATGAGCTGAGGAAGAGTCATTTTTTATATATTTTGATGCTTTGGAGCTAGTGAAATAGGTTGCAGAGGCAACAGGAGATTGTAAACAAGAATTTTGCACATTTTGAAGCTAATACAAAGGCCCACACTATGAAGGTAGACCAAGGAGATGTAGCCCAGGACGGGTCAACTCCTTCATCAGAAAATTGTGTATTGAGATCTGTTATTTGTGCTTAGTGTGTAATTATTTGTTGTTGTTTAGATTTTAGTTTCTATGCTTTCGACATCATGGAAAACACTAAATTTGACCAAGTTCAATGATTCGATAATCACATGCTCATGGATAAACCCTTAATGGATAAGTAAATCAAAGAAACATTAATTTAAATCTAAAACTGATATTATCACAACAAAAACTAACAATTATGTTCAGATCATAAGGTCTAAAACTATGGGTTATATCGTATATGGTGGACACATTTTAATTTTATGGAGCACATATTTCATACGCCAATGTCTGGTGGCATATGACACAATTTGAAAGGGTTCATATTTTATATATGGGAAAGTTTAATGTGGGGCACATTATATGAAATTTATAAATTTTGGGAAAATGCATTGCAAATTCGGAGTTTATATTAAAGGTGTATTCTATAATGTGCTAAAACATATATATAGGATGGGTGGGGGGCGGGTCAGACCCGTGACCTCCCTCTCATAACTCAGTGCTCTTACCAACAAACCGAAGGGATGAATCTGTTAAAAAATGGCAGAGATTCTGTATCTAAATCAGCCAACAATTCTGACAGCGGAATGGAGGGGGCCAACCCTCCTCCCATGAGATCATGCCATATGGCCTATTCCCAAGTGCTTATATTAAATTTGATTAGTGCACAATTAAACCCATGCTTATCCCCTAATATGAAGATTAAATTAATTAATATCACAATTAAATATGGAAAAATTTTATGAGTCACCACCATTTCCATCGAAACGACCAATTTGGTGGCCTTATCTAGATTCTTCTACAGATTTGGAGGAGGAATCTAGGGAAAAATTAGTTGACCATATATTGAGCAATATTTGACAAATTTTGGCTCATGAAGAGTCATTTGTAGAAGAATGGTATGCTCTGAACACTTTGG
Source organism: Pinus albicaulis (assembly GCA_034641835.2). NCBI lineage: Eukaryota > Viridiplantae > Streptophyta > Pinopsida > Pinales > Pinaceae > Pinus > Pinus albicaulis. Next base: position 296,611,206 of record CM076578.1, read on the forward strand.
AATAGGTTGTAGATGCAAAGGAGCAATTCTATAGGTGTTTTTGTCACTTTGAATAATATTGAAGCTAACAGCCACCAGAAAGGAAGTCCATGCCTAGATCAGGTCAAGGCCAAATGGAGTGAATGAATAGTCATTTATGATAGATTTAGAGATTATGAACTCATTGGAGTATGTTTCAGGAGCATTTGATGCATATAAACATCAATTTTTGCACTATTGATCTAATATAGAGGGCCAATCCATGGAAGCTATACAAAGGAGATATAGTCCAGGAGGGGTGAAATCCTTCATAAAAATATGTGTTAATGGATCAATTGCGATGGTTTGTTGTTATTTATGTTATTGTTATTCACCATTTTATTTTCATACTTTATGCTCTTGAATTCACTCATAAAACTCAGTTAAATTACATGTTTGACACGCATAAGAAACATGGAAACCTTCGTACATCAAGCATAATATTAGTAAATAAACTATAAATCTAAACGTGTAATTAGCACAACGAAACTAACCTACATATTCAAATCAACGTGCTAATGAATTGGTTGAGGATGTCACTTATGATATTGAAGCTTGTTTCATTCCAGAATCACAGCCACTGAGTTACATTGAGTTTCAAATCACGAATGAACGTTTAGACTATAAAACATATTGTGAATTAATGCAAGATAATTATGTAACATTAATTTTTGATTCATTTCATTTTTTGAAGAGAAATTTTGATGATGTCTCTGAAGCAAAGAGTCATCATCCTATCGAAAATCACGTATTCTCATTGGAACCAATGTATAGCAAGTTGCATCAGTCTTCTGAATTTTTCCATGATCCAATAGTTGATGTTTTGAACGATTTATGTAGTCAAAGTTTTTCTCTATTAGCTAGCTATGAGCTTCAAAACATAGATGATAAAATATTTATCAGGCAACCAAATTCATTTTTTTATTCAACAATAATCTCATTAAAAGTTTCATCTAAGAATTTTCAGTCATATCAGGAGAGAAGCGATAAAGACGACGTTGTTTTAGAGCCTCTTGCACATGTTGATCTTCCTTTAGGTTTAGAAAATGAAAGGAGTGCTTGGTTTTCTACTGAATTTCAAGACAAGGTAACATTTTAGATTCTGAATATTATTTTATTGATTTGTTATAGTCAACAGGGGAGATGAATTTTCTTGTATTTATAGATCATAAGAACATTTTCACTGCATATTTTGAGTTCTCTATTTTTTGTCTTTTTTGTCTTCTAAAGGAATGTGTGAGTGGGATTGAAGAAAGTATCCATTTTATGGATTGGCTACACTAGAAGGATAATTTCACATGATTGTACATATATCTTCAACAGGTGGGTGGTTTTCATTAGGAAATCGAGTCAATTTTTTTTTATTTCAGTAGGTCTACAAATACAAATTTGGTCACTTGCTAGTGTGTGTAGGACTATTACTCCTCCTTCCAAAAAAAAAATAGTGTTGTTCATTGCCATATATCAGTTGGTTGAGTCAACATTGTAAAGTCATCATATTCATCTTAGTCAGGTCACTATGGTTCTCATTCAGCTCAATGTTAGCATTAGGTCATTAGGGTTCAATTCACCAAAATCCATCAGTTCGTTGATAAAACCCTCAAATGAGGAATAAGTAATAGGTATTTTATAAATAAATTTTGTTTCATATGTAATTTTATTCAATCATGATGTAATAATTTCCTAATTTTCAAATATGCATAGTTTTCAAAGCACAAGTGAAATGCACTTGGTGGGCCACCACACCTCAATGAAGAAAAGACTCCAAAAGACTATAAAGGACCATAAAATTCATTTCTCTCATTAATTTAATTTATAAAGAGATCTCACTCACCTAAAAATATAACATCATCACTCTCATCATCCAAGAATACTCTAGAGAAGCAGTTCCAGGGTGCTATGCTGCATTTTAGAGCTGCCACATTGTGCTTTCATTAGCACACTATGTTTTCTCTCCTACGTTGTGTTTTCCTTCTCTAAGTCAAAAATAAACTTTCCAAGCATTCTATAGGGAAATTAAAGACTCTAGTAGTGTTTTTCATGTAATTTTAAGGCTTGTCACTCCTATCAATTTCATTCCTTGATTTGGTTGTGTAATTCTCCATTTTTCCCCCATACTCTGTTTTTATGGATGAGGCTTGTTTTCACATTTGCATGGTTTAAATACATATCCCTAGCATACTACACCCTCCCTCATGTTAAAAAAAAACTCCCATAACCCTTTCATTCCCCTATTCCCATTTCACGGGTCCCAAACACCAAACCCTACCTCTACGTTTTGTTTTGGGCAGATTCTAGGGTTTGCACTGTGTTAAATTTCCCTAGCCCATTCCATATACCTATTTCAACTCCCTTCGCTTCCCAAAAATCTATAAAACCGCCTCCCAATAACCTAAATTTTCCCATGATCATACCCCTTCGCTAAACCCTTCATGCTTTCCCATCACTCACTACCTTTGTTTGTTCCCACTAGGCTTTACCTTGTAAATTGTGAAACATGGAAGGAGAAAAGAAACCTTATAAAAAGGGAGGCCACATGTCTAGGTATGAACCAATAAAAATAAATGAAATAATATCCTCCCCAATTGCCAAAAAATTCTTCCAAAATGTTGGGTCCATGAAGTTTTGTGAGAAAATTGAAAGGGTCAAATACCATGCCAAGCTCACTAGTTTGTTTGGCACTCACTTTAGAGGGGACATGGTCATAATTGAAGGGGTGAGCTTCAAAATCTCAACCAAATCCATATATATAGCTACAGGGATACCTAATAGTGGTGAAAAATGGTTTAAGATCCTTGATCTTGATGTGAAAAACTACAAATCATTCATCAAAGGTCACTACAAAGATGTCATTAAGAAAGTGTTTCCTTTTGGTCAACTATTGGATATGTTTGATCCATTGATGAGGGTCATTATGAAGTACTTTACATGTGAGGTCAGATCAGTAGCTACGAGCCCACCAAATTCCAATAAATCATAGCTTCACCTTTCCAAGATATGGGTTGCTTAGGGTTTACATTGCACACATGGACAATTTTGCTTAAAAATATGTTTCTAACCATATAGAGATGCATTTTACAAACGTGAAATAGGGTTTTGTCAATAATAGACCAAGAAATAAAAACCTCCTTCCGTTTATACACAGGTATCATTATTCCTTCAGAAATGCCGAAAATACAATTGGTACATGAGGTTTTTTGCACTTCTGGAAAGCTTGACTTAAAGATAGTCTTTCAGGGGTTTGGAGAAGTTGGTTGCAACACTTGATGATTCCATTGTGTAGAATAAATCCCAGGATTTCCAATGGTAACTTTATATATGGATTTGGACCTTGCGAAGACCTCCAAAAGTCACTTTTCCAAAGCTCGTTGTGCTTTCTCCAGGAACGCTGCGTTTTTCAAATTTTTGACTGATCAAATTTAAACTTTTCTTCTAACCAAATGGGAAATTATTTTTGAAAAATTGAGGAGATTTTTTTTCATAACATGCCAAAGAAAAAAAACCACTCTTATTTTCAAAAAAAATTTTATGGTTAGAGAGATATTGACCTACCTTTGAGCCCTATTTTTGTAGAAACGTTTAAAGTTTTTGGCAGTTTTTGACACAGTCACTAGGTCAAAACTGTAGCATGGACCACACTGCGGTTTTGATGGAAGCCTCCAAATTACATAAGGTCTACACCAATGGATGCCTCTTGACCTCTACTTTCATCGTAGAAAATTGGAGCTCCATTTTAGCCCCTTATGGCGGGTCAAAATGTCAAAAAACCACCAAAAATGACATTTTCTACCTCCTTTTTGAAGAGTGTGTTACATTTTCAGAGTGTTTATGGGAGAATGAACTTTTGAGGAGATAAAATTAGTCAATTTTAGTTCTTCAAGAATTCTTAATGTAGCCAACTGGAATATCTATCTCCAGAAATTTTCGTATCCACATTTGTACTCTAGGAATGCCTCCAACACTCAGTTTTCCCTCACATGCTTTATTTTCTCCTAGCACACTATGTTTTCAGTAGAATTCATTACGTTTTCTCTTGAATGTCATTTTTTGCGGTTGACTTAGTCCAATTTCACTTTTACTCATGTAACTTTTCAATAATAATGATGTAATGATGTTTTGATATGTACTTAAGATGGTTAAAGGTAAATATGTGGTAGATACATGCTCGTAAAAGTCATTAATGGTCAAAAGGATAAGTTTTTCTATCTTAGGGAGAGTCTTGTTCACCTCCCTAGTCTTTAGGTTTTAGGTGAGAGGATCAAGTGATCAGTTCCTTCACTTAAGGATTCAACCCCTAAGAAAGGGGAAATGATATTTTGTCCATATGTTAGCTTTTCTTAGTCATTTGACTGCTTGGACATCAGAGGTTTGAGACCATTGTAGCTTGTGCTTCAGCCTTTATTCAAAAATTCAGAGGAACAATTGCAACTATTATCTAGGAATTCATGTGCAGTGAGTTTTTGATGTTGTTTTTTCTCTATTATAGTTTGTTATAAATGATATATATATATTCTCTTTCCATGTCTTTTTCCTCAGTGATCTTCCTAAAATTTTGATAAGCATAATTCTTTTGTGGCTTTGTTTTTTTAGGGAACGTCATTTCATTTTTATTTCCTTTAGTTTTAATGAATTCATGATGCATGCTCATTAATATCCTATCCACTCTTTCAAACCATACACTACACCGACAAAACCGTAATCCCATCACTAAAGTATTTCTACCTTTCTCTTTATATATTTGCAGCTGTAACCCTTTGATAAAATTGACCTAGTTGCCTGGTTTTCTTCCTTGATCCAGCAGTAAAACTATCAAACTTTCAAAACCCTAGAGCTGACCTAGCTAGCCTAAAATATACTCCTCATCCAGTCAAATCCTTTGGCTTCGATCTCATAGAGAGAGGCCTCTTTGGTTTGGTAGGGCTAGCTACCAAAATGAAAGGTTGGTTTGAGGTTTCCTCCATCGACATCCATTCATCATCTTTGGGACGTTGTGGAGACTAACACCGTGCATGCCTTAGTGAATTAAAGAAAAGAGAGAAGCATATTTTTCATTCTCATTTACTATACAAATCTATTATGAGATAAAAAGGCATGGGAAGTACTCGTAATGTGACAAGAGAGACTACAAATTAAAATGTCAGCATGGAACTGTACACGGTGAGTTAGTAAAGATTTTAGAAGCCCATTCCTATGATTAATTCAATGGAGGAACTTGATGGGATGATGCAAAGCTAGCATAGTAAGTATCAAAAAGAAGAATTTGAATGATTTTTTTTTACCTATGGGAGAAATAGGGTTGTTTAATATACACTACTGAAACAAAACCAACAAAATTCTATGTGCAATATAGAGCATAAATAGTATTTTTTAATTTTATAAGTGGTCAGAGCAGTGGGAGTGTTGTGAGAGAGCACATAGCCTGAGATAATGGAGAGAGCACAGATCTTGGGATGAGGGACAATAAAAAGAGAATGAGTTGCGAGACAAAATAGTGTTAATCACATATTATGTTGAGAAGAGTGTAGAAGGTGTGGCTATGTAAGACTATAGCAATCGGTGATTCAGCAGAGGATTGAGAGAAGAATCAAATTATGTGACATAGTGGATTGGTATTTTTCTTGTTTGTAAATTTCTCTTTTTCAGTTTGAAAATTTTATGATGTAGTAGAATAGTGGCAACAACAGGTGGTGGCCTACATTTAAAGAATTTGGTGCCTCATGGAAACTGGGTCATTAATATCCTAATGGGTTCGATGCCTCCAGTCAGTGGGTGCTTGTAAAAAAACTTATGTAATTAAGTGGGTGCTTAATTTACATCTTAAAACAAACACAAATTGGTGTTTTTACCCTTTAGGTTTCCACGTGAAAAATAGCTATGTCAATGTGTGTGTGTGTGTTGATCTTGAGAATTTTTGTTGAACATATGAATGCTCATGTATTAATTCTTATTTATTTATTAATGAATTAGCTCATAAATAACTTACGGTAGAGGCATGAAGTAGGAATATATTCAAAATAAAAATTGAAAGTAATTTTACAATTATTGATTCACCCCCCCCCCCCCCTCTCGGTAATTCCTTATTCCAAAAATGTGTATCAGAGCCAAGTTCCTTCACAAGTATTCTAACCACTGGAAGGTATATCTATAAGGAATTATGTCAAGGCAACAGAACCAAGAGGATTATTCAAGAAGAATACCAGTCTTTGATGGGACATACTTTTCCTTCTTGAAAGTAAGGATCGAAGCATACCTAATGTCACTTGGTGTATATGTATGGGCTTCAGTAGTGGTAGACTATAATGTCTCGGATATACCACCCATTGATCCAGATGGTAAGAGATTATATGGGAATAATGCTAAAACTAAGAATTATATTCTCTTTGGTCTTAGTCAATCAGAGCTCGTAAAATTTATGCATTAAAAATTTGCTAACGAGGTGTGGGTAAATATTACCAAGAGTTACGAAGGTATGTACAGTGCTAGATAATGAGGATTTTTCTTATCAAAATGAAAAAACTCAAAGAGGCTCTTAAGAGAAAGAATACTTTGGTTATTCTTATAGAAGGAAAAAAAGGGTCATGTGATAAATTGGAAGAAGAGAACAAGTAGTTAAGACAAGAGTTTCTCACGGAAAGAAAGGAAATAATCTCAACAACATACAAGGTTGAGATTTTGTCCTTAAAAGTTGAACTAGAAGGAGCAAAGCAGAAGGAATAAGTACTTCAAGATCTAATCCATGAAACATCACATAACTTTCAAATTGTTTAGGAAGAGATTATTTCTCTAAGAACAAATATATATGGAAGGAATATCGAGAGTGGTGTAAACAGGAAGTTTGCAGAAGGCTCAAGAAAACTAGATCAGATTCTAAACAACCAACAACCCTTAGGAAGCAATATACGTCTAGGATACTGAGAGAAACAAAATTATTTCATGAGGAAGATGAACCTCAGGTCCATGAAATTCAAAAAATCAGAGTGTTATGAAAATAAGCATCAAGGGAAAGTAAATAAAAATAAAAAGGTAGGAGAAAGATGATATCATCAATGGGGAATGAATCGATCAACCATGCCTCCAAGGTACTCTCATGCACAAAGTCGTAATATTTACAATGATAGGAATCCCTATTTCTTTTATGGTCATTTTTATAAGTGTCACCTCTTTAGACACAAAGTCGCTAATTGTAGAACGATCAAAGTTGAAAGATATGAAAATACTAGATATAATAAATATCATAGTTTTAAATCACCAAACTCTTCTATGAGAAATCAGAATGTCTTCTCTCCTTTTCTAAGTGAGGTAGAATTATTCAATTGTAATAATTTTGGGCACAAATCCAGTGACTCCAGATGTAGGTTTGATTACCAAATGGGTTTGCAAAAACAAGATGAATAAACAAGGTCAAGTAATCAAGAATAAAGATTGTTAGGCTGCAAACACTACAAGAAAAAATCACATTGGTGAGGTTCATGCTTGTGATGGACCTTTAAGGTCCGTCACCAATGTCACATATTGTTTCGGGGAATTAACACCCTAGAGGTTGGTTGGGATACAACCTCCACAAAGCAGGGGCGTACTACTTAACAGAGACTCACACAATCATGCACGTTCAGAAAAACCAAATAGAGCAGAATGAGATATTTACCCGTGGGTCCTACGTTTGAAGTAGATCCACGTGGAGTCCAAACTCCCTGCAACCGTCCTTCTTCCTTAACCTGAAATACAAGAAGAAACCAGCACAAAGGACAAGTTGTACAACATATATCTACTCTAAATGTCAGTGAGATTCATATAAAACATTAAATAAATCATAATGAATGCTTGTATAACAAATGTTCTCATACATAAAAGCATACACTAACACGTTTATTTCGGGAACAGCATGATACTTCTGTATTATAAATAGCACGTACAAAAGTAATCAAGTGGAGAGATCACATGATCCTTCCAAGGCCTTCGCAGACCGTCGTCCGGATCCGTCCAGCCCTTGCCTCGCTAAGACTCCTTCCAAACTGGTGCATACGAGATAACATATAAGGGATGTATATCTCAAGGAAACAAGGGTTTCCTATGATGAACTGGGAAAGTGCAGGAGGCACGGGGAATCAGACTTGGATAGGGAATACCAACAGAGTATAATAATAATAACTCTCTCTCTCCCTTAGGCCATACACATGAGGGCTTTTTATAGTCCCTCCAAGTAGTTTCAGCAGTTGGAAACAGTTGGCCACGGGCTGGGGTGGTTGAACTACCTGAGTAACCATCAACCCAGCGCGAAATTAGGGATTTTATATATTTTTTAATCATTTTAATGGCATACGCGAAAAATTCTAGCTGGACTCGCGTATACACGCGGAAAAGTACGGGCATAGTCGCGTATGGGGATTTTTACACTGTTTTTAAGTGAATTTGTCCAAGTCTGTAGGAATGGGTGCCCAAAACCATCAAAGCAATCATGAATCATATGAAGGTGAGAAATGATGCTATAATAGATGCCCCCTAATATATGAGGTTAGAAGGGGTACATGATGGCCGAAATGTATTATGCACATAGAAAGAACTTCGCAAGGACAAGAGAGGACTTCACCAGATTTCAGCCTGCCAAAAACCAATGAAAGAAACCAGAGAGTCAACTCATGCTGAGGCGAGCATACCCATGCTCAGTCAAAAATACATCATATAGAAAGTAATGAATAGATCCAACATGTATACAATTATAGCTGAACTGAAAGTACACAATGAATCATCTGAGCATGGCTCGGAAATACAAGTCTGAATCAATGTACAAGTATCACATATAGAAAGTTGATCAAAGATGGTGCAACTGGATGTCTGATCAAATAAGTAACCGAATCTCCAAGTACCGGATCATAAGAGGTGGATCAAACGGTACAATCACGCAACTCGGGAGCCAACATATAAGATGCTGCTGTGCTGAACTGCAACATATAAGGGTGGACGACATCACTGGCAGAAACTGAATAGACTGTCAAAAGTGAACCGAAGAATGCTGATGCAACCCGAGGTCTTCACCGATCACTATGGCACAATTCTACACAATGGGAATAAATGAGCTGAAGTCGACCATGTGAGAAATCGTTGGATTACCAGTCAATGATGTATACCGTTAACCAACGCGAGACAACTCACCAATAATTAAAATGAGTGTCAAGGTGCCCCAGTACAATATGACAAGTGTGAATGAATGAGTTGAAGTCGAACACTTGAAAGAATCTACCAATCAGGAGGAAATGATGAATCCCCACTGTCGATAGCGAAGAGTCTGCCACTGATGACTGCAAACCCTAAGGTACTGACAAAAAGACTCTAGACCTTGTTCCCAGAGCAATGAGTCGGAGTCGATGGGAAAATATCTGCTGGAAGGAAGGCATTAAGGCATCCCACATCAGTCCAGCGCGAGTGTAACCCGCAGGCCAAGATTTGGAAGGAATCAGACGAAGTAGAGTGATGGAACCAAAACCGAAGTACGTTTTCGACGTGCACAAGATGAAGCTAGCGCACGGAAGAAACCCTCTGAACCAACCAATAATGAAAGCTGACACAGAGGCGAGAAATCCACCGATAGGGTCAAATGGAAATCCAGGTACTGCACGAATCCCAAGTGTGATAATGTGTGCTGACGTCGAACACAGGGGAAACCACTCGGTCAAAGACCCATGATGATGATCAAATGCTGAGCACGAGGTCACCTATCAATAATGAAAATAGGCCTACGAGTGCTGAAACCAAGTTTTATCTGGAAGCAATGTATTTTAGTGATCGATAAAAGACAAACAACGACGCAGAAAGTGTGGGGACCTTCTCAAGCCGGCACGAGCGAGAAGATCAAAACATACGGTCATTGAACATGATCTTGTCGAAGACCGGGAAAGGCCGGCGAATAATGATCAAGAACACCGCAGAATAAAGCTCGGAGCTAAAACTTCCGCAGACAAAAGCACGTCTGTGATGACCATGGCAATAAAAATTGACCTTTGTATAAGTACGTCACACGAGGAGGCAAAACCATTCTCCACTATGATTTGGAAGATAACCAGCAGGAAGGCGACAAGTGAAACAAGGTAAAGGCTGAACCTAGGTCAAAACTAAAACCATCCCAAATGAAGGAAATATATATAAGTATATGTGCTTTGTTCAAGGGCGACAAACTAACTCTGTACTGCCATCAAAATAACGAAGATACATCCCGTTCCCGCTCTTTTTGTTATATTTAATTTTTTTGTATTTTTCATAATAAGCCTGAAAAAGAATAAAAGAATGCTATGCTACAATGGATAGAACGAGTATCAAGAAAGCAGATGCACTAGTTCCGGGGATTGGAACAATCCTATGCTCAATGCAAGGTGGCGAAAACTGGTCAGTGATACTCAGAGGAACGTTCCATCCATGGGTATAAAGGTGTCAAGTCGTGATAGCTAAGTGCATGCAATGGTTAACTTGTACAGAAAGTCAAGGTCAAAAGTTGGCTTAAACATCGAGTCCAAATGAAGCCGGCTAAAGGCCGGGATAAACAAGTAGCCAATATGCAATGCAGTAATACAACTTAACGACACCAGGGAGCCTCTAGGGTAAAAGCCAGAAAAATGATAGTGATGAAGAAGAAGAATGAAGCTTCAACACATAAGACATGGTGGGACTAAAGAGGACTCCCGAGCCTACATAAAATGCAGCATGGGCAACAAGTGATAGCGAGGAACTAACTAGGAAGCCCATGTAAAGGAAGGCTCTACCATCAAGTCATGATTAAAAATCGGCGAGTGAAATGGGTGTAATACTCATGACCTGATGGGATCGACCTTAAGGCAAGTGATCAGTATGGAGGCTAGAATGCAAGATGCAACGGAAAGTGATTCCCTAACCTATATGCCAGTGAAGATCATATACCTGCCGTGAAGAGTCGGAAATCACGGATCAAAAACCGGGAAAAGTCTCAAAATCGTCAAAATGTACCTGAAACATACCAAACTGGGCACTTCCAAGCAATCAAGTTATACATCATAAGATAGATCGAAAAAATAAGCATAAGGAAATTTTTGCGAAAATTTTCAATTTTTAGCCATAAATACACAAACTACCTCTCAATTGGTTCATTATTGCATAGCTGATTTGGAAAAAGAGCTCTGGAGCTAAAAACTTGTTTCAGCAAATCAGGAACAACCGACCGTCGGAATTCAGCGAAACTTCAAGTAGGCTCCTTAATCATCCTGTTTATTCATTTTGTCCGTTTGAAAATTAAAATTAAGTGATTTTTTGCTTAGAAACCCTTGCTAAAAAATGCGTATCTGCGCATACGCGGGTTAAATGAAGGCATGTTGCGTATACACGCGACTGTGCACAGGGAAAGTAGCGTATGCGCAGGTCCGATTTCAAAAAAGACATTTCTAATGCAAATTTTGATGAATTTTCTCAGGATGACCATCTCATGGAGGGAACGTGAGCATAGCGCAGTAGACCAAGAGGTCATGCAGGACCGCGCAGCGCAAAACATCCTCCGAAATTGCGGATTGTTGAAATTCTTTAAAATGCCCAATATGAAAAGTAATGTGCGATTTCTTGAAATGCTCGTAAATTACTGGGAACCAGATCAGGATTGCTTCATAATTGATCAGATGCCACTACGCATAGAAGTGGAAGATATATATTTCATCACTGGACTCTCCAGGAGGGGAGATCCAGTAGACCTTCACGGAAAACCCCTGGGAGGGTTAACTGTGGAAGATTATGCCCACTTATATTGCATAGATAATTCCAAGAAGGTTGGAACACAGATTGCCATCAGAGACATCAGGGATTTGCACATGAAAATCCTCCTGTTCACCATCGGCAGAGTGGCAGGATCTGCCTCACTACATCAAGCGTCCAGGACGCAAATGAGCATCGCAGTAGAGTGTTTAGTTCATGTCTACGATTGGTGCACAGCCCTGCTACTGAACATGAAACAACAGCTGACCTCTATTTTCCAGGCGAAAACAAAAAACTTTGGATATGGTACCATTTTGACAACATTCTTCTTCGAGAGAGTTCCAGCTTTGAGACCCAGAGTCATCTCGACTATCAGCAGCCCGCGGGACCCAAGAATTGCCCGTTGGAGGGGGCGAGAGATGATGAAGAGGCGGGAAGCGACGGTACCGGGACCTGTGGGATGATGGAGTTCTTTCCTGATGAGAGAACATTGTCATCACATGATGGAGCAGAGCATACTGTTTGGGATGGACTTCCGAGGAGATCCAGATCTAGTACTTCCACCCGGCGCAGCATGGGGAGCAGTCGGTAAGTTTTTGCAAAATTTTTTGACTTATATGATTTTTTTGGATTTTTTCAAATATGTATGAAAAAATGAAAAACAAACATGTTTTTGATTGGATTCATAATGACTGACAATTAAAAATGATCATGTTTCAGATATTGGACCAGTTCGTCCTGAGGGCCTTCCGCGCCATAAGCGCCGCAGAGGTGAGGCGGAGACAGTGGATTCCGACAGGACTCTCCAGGCCGTGCAGAGAAACTTGGAGGGACTGACCCGCCAAATCCCTATGGCTGCCGTGGAGGACTTGCGGGCAGGTCAGGGGGAAGCAGGTTGTGGTGCCGGGACTGGGTTAGACTATTCTGCCGTGTGGCCACTGCAATTATGTTCTATAGGAACACGACTTCTGGGCAGGGTCCTCAGGAGTAGACAGATTTTATATGTTAGATGACTGTATATTCTTTTTTGAGACTGAACATGATGGGGCATAAGCCCAAGTTTTGTACGAGATTATGGATCCAAATTTTGTAAAGTTTTTTGACACTCCGATGATATATATACAGCGATATTTGATGTGATGTGATAAATGTATCAAATGTATGATGTTTTGATGATTAAAATTTATTGTATTGAATGATTAATATGCCAATCTAAAGCTTGATTAGCTAATGAGTCAGCAAACCAATTCTCAGCTCGAGGAATATGAATGAATGTTAAAAATTGAAATGACCTTTGTAACAAACGTACCCTCAAGAACAATCGTAATAAAAAAGGATCTCGTACCCGATAAGTGTTGTTCAACTGCGACACCACCAGCTGGGAGTCCAAGAAAACTACCAACGAGTCAACACCCAAAGATATTGCCTCCGAGAGTAGATGAATGACTGCAGTGTATTCTGCTACGTTATTGGAAGCAGGACCAATGCAGACCCCTCTTGATACCAACAGCTGACCGGAAGGATAATGAAGCACCCAGGCCGCGGAAGCTAAGTTCCGGGTGTGTCTACTAGCACCATCGGCGAAACCAAAATGACTCATGACATCAACACAACCTGCCAAAGCAGATCAAAAACATCACCATCTCATCAAAAATCGAAAATCAAACAGATATGTACAAAAAAAAAAACTACTATATACAAAGCAAAATGCCAGGCCAAAGCCTAGGCATAATACTTCTTCAAATAGAGCCCATTTCGGGGCTCCGGCAACTCGTTCCCTTCAAAGTCAACCAAGGTATACGCTCCTTTCTTAAGGACCTTCTTGACGATATAGGGGCCATACCACATCGACTTAAACTTTCCTGCCCCCAAGGCATCTTTTTCTTGGGCATAGACCAAAACAAGGTCACCTTCGGAAAAGACCCTAGGCTTAACCGCCTTATCATACTGGACTTTGACTCGGTTTTTATGCGCTTCGTTCAACGTGGCGGCATCTCGACGCTGCTCATCAAGATGTTCCAGATGAAGAAGCCGCTCTGCCAGACTAGAAGTGTCAGGAAGAAGCTCAACAACTAATTTAAGGGAAGGAATCTCGCATTCAATGGGAAATACGGATTCCACCCTGTGGACTAACTGAAACGGAGTAAAGCCAGTTGCAGTTTTAACTGACGTCCTGTATGCCCAGAGTGCAGGATATAGCATAATGTGCCAGTTGGATCTATGTTTATCGATCGTCCGTTGAAGAATTGTCTTCAAGGACTTATTCACGGCTTCCACCTGGCCATTGGCCTGAGGATAATATGGAGATGAATGCTCCTGCCGGAAACCCAATTTAAGAGCCAAATCAGCCATCATACTGTTCTGAAAGTGACTGCCATGGTCATTGACAATCTCTCTAGGTATACCGAAACGAGCAATGACTTGGTTGAAGAAGAAAAGAGCTGCAGTCTCACCATCGTTCCCAAAAGTAGGCATAGCTTCGACCCACTTTGTAAAGTAGTCTACTGCTACGATAATGTACTTGTGACCTTTTTCCGAAGGCGGGTTACAAGTAGTATAATCCATACCCCGCTTTGTAAAGGGTCCGACAGTAACGACTGGAAAAAGCGGAGCTGGATGAGCGCGCATTTTCCGAGTATACACCTGACAAGGATGACACTTCTTGATCGATTCAATGCAATCTTTGAAAATCGAGGGCCAGAAGTATCCTGCACGCAAAATCTTTTGGGCTGTAGCAAGCCCTGATAAATGACCCCCACAAGCTCCACTGTGAGAATCATTGAGCACAGCCTCGGCTTCTTCGAAAGTTAAGCAGCGTCTTAGGATTGAATCAACCCCTCGACGGTACAAAGCATCACCAATAATCAGATAACTTTTAGCTAAGTGACGCAGCTTACGACGCTCATCTTTCGAAAAATAAGAGGGAAACTTCGCAGTCTGGAGATACACAATGATATCCCCATACCAAGGATCTTGTGGAGAGATTAGAAACAAGTGTTCGTCCAGAAAGGACTCATCATAGATCATCTCCTCTCCACAAGGCAACTCGGAGATCAATTCTGCAAAGACTAATGACTTCTTGGATTTGGCAGACATGAACTCTAGATCAAATTCTTGTAATATCACAATCCATCTATTATATTTGCCCCCAATCACTCGCCTGCTGAGGACAAACTGAAATGGATTGGCAGCTGCCAAGACATAAGTTTTGCAAAGAATAATATAATGCGGTCATTTAACGGGAGCATGAGCGCTAAGGCTAATTTTTCTATCGGGGTGTATCGCAGTTCAGGTCCTACCAGTCCTCGACTAAGGTAGTAAATAACATGCTCGGCCAGAGCATCATCCTCCTGAACCAGAACCATACCAATGGTAGATTCTGCTGTAGCCAGATACAAAAGAAAATCTCTGCTATAATCGGGTGGACTCAGTAAAGGAGCAGAGGTCAATGCCTTTTTCAAGGCATCAAATGAGCGTTGAGCATAGTCGTCCCAAAGAAAAGGAACTCCTTTCTTCAACAATCTCATATATCCCTTTGTAATCTTAGCATAGTTAACGATAAACCTCCGAAGAAAATTAGACTTCCCTTGGAGACTTTGAAGCTGACGGATTGAAGACGGGGGAGGCAACCGAAGTATTGCCTCAACCTTGAAGGGATCTACCCTTATCCCTTCCCTAGACACAATAAATCCCAACAGTCGACCGGATGTTACCGCGAAAACGCACTTGTTCGGATTCAAACGAATTTTATAAAAACGACATCTTTCAAATATTTGCCGGAGGTGACCGGGATGATCCATCCTCTTTCGAGAATGAGCAGCTAGATCATCTAAGTATGCCTCGATGATTTTCTTGATGTCGTGGAAGGCGTAAGACATGGCCCGCTGAAAAGTAGCTCCAGCATTTTTAAGACCAAAAGGCATTTTCTTATATGCAAACGTACCCCGGGGACAAATAAATGCGGTCTTATGTTGATCTTCTGGACGGATAGTAATTTGATTATAACCAGAGAAACCGTCCATGAAGGAGAAAATCTCGTTACCGGCACACTCGTCAATAATCTGATCAATGAAGGGTGTGGGGTAATTATCTTTGGATAGCACCATTCGGAGTGCGGCTCGATACAGTCAAGATGGTTCTTTAGCACCTTGTCGGGAACGGGGTTTGAAACCCATTCAGTCAGAGGAACTGGGAAAATGAATCCCGCCTTAAGCAGCTTTTCAACTTCAGCTTTGATAGTTGTTGCCTTCCTAGGATTGACCGGACGAAGTTTTTTCCTGACCGGTTTAGCGTTTTCATACGTCTTGATCTCATGTTGGACGATAGATGGGTCTATGCCAGGCATTTCCTCATAAGACCAAGCAAATACATCCGTATACTCTTTGAAGAGCTCGGTATAAATTTGAACCTCTTCACGGGAACATTCAGCTCCAATGAAGACATTCTCGATAATATTGGGATCCCTGGAAATGTTCACCGGGATAGTAGGAGAGATCACATCCATGTTCCCTTCAGCATAAACCTGTGTTGGTGCCAAAGGACTCAATTTGATGAAACGAGGACAGTGAGACCCAACTTGTTTTGACCCGCTCAGGTAGGGTGGGAAGTAAGAACGATGGTCGTCATCCCACGATTATCTATACATCATCGCTTCCGGATAGCCTCTTCGGATGGAAGAGTGGTATCTAGACAATCTGGTCGGAAAGAAATGAAAGTCCAGAAACGGGCCACATCACCATCCAACTCTTGGGTCGAAGATAGTACAGATCGAGACTACACGGTGTCAACGAAATGGGCGATATACGTCTCGGTACAGAAATCGGGAATTCCATTCCACCCACTTGCCCGCCTCCCCGTCTTGTTCCTTTATGGTAAGGTCAAAGGTCGAAAAAAATAATGAGTTCGAAGAACTCTCTTCGAGAGGGAGCCTTGGAGGATGAAATAACGTGTGGAGCACCTTAGGAGGAAAGATCAAGGTCATCGAATACATTCCAACAGATTCTCGACAGGCGCCTTAGTATTATCCAACTTAGGGACAGATGAGTCACGAGGCGCATCCAGGTCTACAGGAGGACAGTCCAGTTGATCCACTGTGACAATCCTCCCTTCGTGGGGGAAACATACAATCCGAAATCATCCAGGTCTACAGGAGGACAGTCCAGTTGATCCACTGTAACGATCCTCCCTTCGTGGGGGAAACATACTATTCGAAATAATGAAGATGCGATAGCATCCATTTCATAAATCCAGTTCCTCCCCAACAGAAGGTTGTAGTCCAAGGCTGCATCTACTACCTCAACCTCTATGTTAACGGTTTTGCCCCCAACACAGATGGGCAAAGCCGGGACAATACCATGGGGTCTGTGAGAATGACCATCGAATGCAGTAAGAACAGTGCTAGATGGAATAGCTTTGGGAGATCCAAGTGTCTTCCAACATGCGAGAGACATTACGCAAGTAGAAGCACCCTCATCGACCACCGTTCAAAAGATATTGGTCTTTCGATACGATGATTTAATATGAAATGCCATGTGATGAGGAAGTCTCTTCTTAAAATTATTCATATCAAAAGTAATCAGAAGAGAATTTTTCGGATCAATAGCCCCAATGGCAGTGAGCAAAGCACTGCGCTGAGCCGGACAAGACTGGAGTACCTCTAAGGCAGACATAGCACAAGGACTCTGCGCCATATCTTCTACAATCGAGTAGTTCTGGGCAGCTCTCGCGTTCGGATTAATCGTTGACCGCTTAGAGGATGCCTTCGGTATCCGAGGCATAGACTCAACAGTTGGCTTCGTGATATGAAGCGGCTCAGTAGCATCAGGAACTTCCTTAGCTTTCGAAGATTCCTCTCCGCCATAATCACGGGATCTCGTAGCGACATCCACGTGAGCACTCATCATAAAGATATTCGATGGAATTTCCCCTTCCTGAGGACCTCCAGAGGAAGCCCCAGGATTTTGATTCGCGCCAGCAATTAATTGCTACCCTTGGGGAAAAGGGTTTGTTAGCACAGCCTGGGAACTAGAAGAACCTTGCTGAGATAACAGGCGCTGAGCATCCTGAATTTTCGGGCAAAGGTGTGTGAGATGGTCTCCAGCACAAAGCTTGCACGGAAACTTCACTTTCTTTTTCTCCTTTTGACCCTCACCAACACGCTCGTTGGTTTTATTTGCATTGCCCTTCCCGTTCTTGCCCTTCTTCTTGTTATTTCGTCCCTTCTTCTTCCCATCGAATTGTTGATTTCCTTTGGGATCAGAAGCTTGGACAACATTTATGGACAAAGACTGGGAAGGTGATGAATCAGCAGGCACAGCCTGACCAGAAGGAGCAGATTGTAAAGACAACTGCTGCAATTGAGAAAGCAGGCTGGTTGCACTACTATTGACCGATCCGACAAGCCCGTCACCATGTGGACCAGGTTTGGGTTTCGATAAATCCAACTTGGAGCGAGGAGCATTGGGCAAATACTTATAAATTACCCCAGACTGAGAATAGATCAGTTCTAACTGCTGGGCCCTAAAAATGGCCTGCTCCTCGGAAAATACCCCAGATAGGGATACATCCTTTGAAATGTCTGACTGCAGAGATTTCAAAAACCACTCGAGAAGGAATTCACCTGGAATATGAGCTTTGATAAGCCTCTTCCTTCTCCTCCATTCCTGAATGTGATCAGAAATGTGAATTGCCTCATCCTGCTTAAAATTAGCCAGGAGTTCGGTCCCAGCCTCATATCTGACAGGCAACTGAAAATGGTTAAGAAATGTGACAGCCAGTTCTCCAAATGTGGCGAAACTGCCCCCAGTGAGCTCTATATACCATTTGGAAGCATTCCCAGTTAGGGTGCGCTGAAATAATCTCAACCTGATCGAGTCATCGATCAAGGAGTTCGATGAGCACCATAAGTGGAAAGTGGTGATGTGGTCCGCCGGATCTTCTCCATTCTTACCTTCAAACTTTGGAATGTCTGAAGGAAGTTTGGTTGGGACCGGAGGCCACCCCGGACTGTAACGAATCGGGTCATTAGTTAACTTCGACAAATCTGGCAAGTTTAACGTTGCCAGAAATGGTAATCGAGGCGGAGCCTGAGAATTCCATCCTTGATGGGATGGATTTCCAACATTCTGAAAAGAATAGCCTGGATTTGATGAGGCACCAGGCTGCCAGAAAGGACTCGTAGAAAACGGAGAAGAACCTCCTCTCCACGCCGAGTTACCAAAACCTAGACTAGTTCCCCCCGCTGAAGTGTTGACTGAAGAGGAAAGCCCCTGGTAGGGGTTCCATGCATTAGACAGAGGAGAAAAAGACTGATAAGCACTCGATGAAGGGAAAGAAGCATTCCCTTGATGACCGGCGAAGAACTGATTCCCTGCCCCAGCCGTTGTAAAGACATGATTCCATCCTGTAAAAGTGGTCGAACTTTGCCCCCCAGACCAAGGGTTGAAACTCTGGGTCTGGGACGTAAAAGGAAACGACCCTAAAGAAGGATTGGAACTGGGAATATGCCCAGTCCCAAAGGGGAAACCCTGAAACGAAGCTGATCCACTAGCCATGTTAGACATGGGTGTAGACCCAGCTGCACCGGCGGAAAAGGAAAACGAGGGACTTCCACTAATGGACATCCCTGAACTGAAGGGACCAGAATGAGAAGCTTATGCTTGGGTGAACCCAGAGCCAAACATAGCAGCACTAGAAGCATTCGAAGATGAAGCAATAGTGCCCCCTGCCTCGACAGAAGCAGGGGTCTGAATGCCTGCAGCACTCACGGTAGAAGCCGCGTTCCCAGTCGTGGCCATCGAAAGATAAGAATGATATGGAAGATCCGGCGGTCTCTCAGACTCCGGTCCGATGTACTGAAGAACAAACGGATGATCAGGAGGAAGAGGAGATGGACCTGAAGCAGGAGGCTCAGGTATATCTTCTATCTGAAAATCTTCTTCCTGAGGAAAAAGAACTCGCGAGGTGAGCGGAACGCTCCTCTCGGAACGGACACTGGAATCAGCAATGAAACCCTCAGACCTTTGTGGAGGATCACTCTCCACTGCGTCAGACGCTACTGGGTGGTAACCACCAGCTAAATCGCTCCTACGCCTTCTCGAAGAAGGCTCTGCACTGTCGGGAGATAACCCCTGAATTCTCCTCGAACGTCGAGGCGCTTGATCAGCCACTTTTATAAATTTTATTAATTAGACTCAAAAAGTGAAAAGCTAGGCAAGCTAGGAGCAAAGAGCACTCACTAAAAAAGAAATCCCTGAGAAACAGCAAGCAAACAACCTCCAAGTATTTCCGCTCCGGGTGATGAGGATCGGACACCAAAATACAGGAAAGCGAAGTATAGGGCCTTCCGAAAGCAGTCTGGGATGAGTAGGGCCCAGAACAACTAGCGAAGGTATCAGAAACAGTTACGCCGACCTTCTAACGACAGCCTTTGCCGGCTCAAGCACCCAAGCTTCGCAAGGGCACCCCCCAGAAGTACTGCTGAAAGTGATACGACGTCTGCCTCAGGTACCACGGGTATTCCCCCCCGCAGTCACCTGTGTGGAACCTAGGAACGGCAACTATGGACACCAATCCATATCAGAAGCTGGGCGGAACGGTCTTGAGGTCAGATTCAGCTAATCGGAGGGGGGGTATCCCTCTTCTCAACCTTCACTTCCCCTCTCGCTTGACTCTCGGATGAGAGCTTTCCCAGTCCACCTCACGGAGTTGGATTTCGCTCAATTAATCAACTTCTATGTTTGTTTGAGTGGCCTTGGAGAGTTAACTCTCCACTCACCTATTCCAAGGCCCTACAACCTAGCTAGTTGGTGATTGACACTTAGTAAAACTTGCTAGTTGATTTTAGAGTAAATCGCTTATTTTAAGGGCTGTTGTATTAAGTCACAAGGATATGGAGTTGAAACCAATGGTGTTTTGACGCAAAAGAAATTAATAAAAACCTGACTACATGCACATGCAGTTCTTTGTCTTTCGATGAAAAGTAATCTCTATACAGGTTCTACGAGATTAAAAAAATTGTATTTTTCTTTTCGAATTGCAAACTCACACTCACAAAAACTAAGAAGCTAACTAAATGATTCAATGCACCTAATGCAAATCACTACAAGCATGTAAATCCTAAGATGTAAAAAATCTCTTAAAACAAGGTGAAATTTCCCAAAAAGCTCCTTCAGTTTTAACTCATCTTTTGTTGTCCAGAAAGCCAATTCTTGAAGACAAGAACTCTTAATATAAGACACCAAAAACACTTAACAACAAGAAGAAGAAACCAAATGACAACTCCTCCTCAATATCAAGCCGAAAACTAGAAGCAAGAAACTTCACTAAAGCTCCAAAAGATATGGCCAAACGAAAATAAAAATGCGATAACAAAAACAAAAACAAGCGACAATGTTTTTTGAGTTTTTGAAATGCAAAAAACAAAAAGCAAAACAAATGTTTTTTGGGCTTTTTAGTTTTATAAAACAAGAGCTCAACAAGACCAAGTACAACTATCAAAATCCAAACTAAAACGAGACCGAATTTCAAGCATAAGCTTCAACAATGCCCCCAAACCTTATAAGGCTAATGATAGCAAGATCAATAAGAGCAACGGAAGACCAAAAACTCAGCCAAACAGCCTAGACAAATAGCGCAAACTCGCTGCAACAAAAGACTCCAAAGAAGCAAGAAAAGTTCTTCGAAAATTGCAACAAAACCCTAGCCTATAGAACTCAAGAAAACCAATCGAAAACAAAGCAAAAATCGGAATGCGAAGCACAACACAAAGGTAGGAGCGAGTCAGTGAGCAGAAGCTCTCTGTTCTGATAAAGCAGAACAGCCAAGAATGCTCAGAAAGCGATCTTGGAACTCAATCCAGAAGTGCCAGCACCAAAACAAAACTTTTTGCCAAAAGACTAGTTTCCACTCAAACGAAAGAGAGAAAAGACATGAAACCACTTCTTTCACACTCCAGTAAGTACAGAGACTCTGCAGACACATGCCTCCACAGCCAGAAAGGACCAAAAACACCAGAATCCTAAAATTTCAAAATTTGCCTAGGTATACGCGGCTTCACAGTTGTGCAACCAGCGTGTATACGCGTCTGTGCTAAGGGAAAATCGCATATACGCGGTTTCCTTCAGACAAACTCGCGTGTATACGCGACTGTGTGCAAAAGAAGTAGCGTATAAAAAGGTAAATAATGAAAAAAAACAAAGAAACAAGTCTGGAAAAGATACCAAGACTTCAGACTGACTGCAAGAAAACAAACTGGACTGCAAAAGACAGAAAAAACTGTTGGCAACCTACCAAACAGCTAAAACAACCGAACAGGAGAATCACAAGAATGTGTTCCCCAGTGGAGTCGCCAGTTCTGTTTCGGGGAATTAACACCCTAGAGGTTGGTTGGGATACAACCTCCACAGAGCAGGGGCGTACTACTTAACAGAGACTCACACAACCATGCACGTTCAGAAAAACCAAATAGAGCAGAATGAAAGGTTTACCCGTTGGTCCTTACGTTTGAAGTAGATCCACGTGGAGTCCAAACTCCAAGCAACCGTCCTTCCTTCTTATCCTGAAATACAAGAAGAAACCAGCACAAAGGACAAGTTGTACAGCATATTTCTACTCTAAATGTTAGTGAGATTCATATAAAACATTAAATAAATCATAATGAATGCTTGTATAACAAATATTCTCATACATTAAAGCATACACTAACACGTCTATTTCGGGAACAGCATGATACTTCTGTATTATAAATAGTACGTACAAAAGTAATCAAGTGGAGAGATCACCTGATCCTTCCAAGGCCTTCGCAGACCGTCGTCGGGATCCGTCCAGCCCTTGCCTCGCTAAGACTCCTTCCAAACTGGTGCATACGAGATAACATATAAAGGGATGTGTATCTCAAGGAAACAAGGGTTTCCTATAATGAACTGGGAAAGTGCAGGAGGCACGGGGAATCAAACTTGGATAGGGAATACCAACAGAGTATAATATCAATAATTCTCTCTCTCCCTTAGGCCATACATATGAGGGATTTTTATAGTCCCTCCAAGTAGTTTCAGCAGTTGGAAACAGTTGGCCACGGGCTGGGGTGGTTGAACTACCTGAGTAACCATCAACCCAGCACGAAATTAGGGATTTTTTATATATTTTTTAATCATTTTAATGGCATACGCGGAAAATTCTAGCTGTACTCGCGTATACACGCGGAAAAACACGGGCATAGTCGCGTATGGAGGATTTTACACTGTTTTTGAGTGAATTTGTCCAAGTCTGTAGGAATGGGTGCCCAAAAAGCCATGTAGCAATCATGAATCATGTCAAGGTGAGAAATGATGCTATAATACTAACAAAGCAAGTTACGGCGGGATGACGCACGATGTTTGTTTGCATAAGTGGATGGAGTTCTCCCTAGTTGAGAGGGAGTGTTAAAATTGGACAACTAGGTCCAAACTCCATGTTGTGATGCTCAGATGAAGATATCAATCTTTTTATTGGGTTCCTCTTTCGGAGAGGTGTAAGATCGATATAAAATTGATTTTAATGTCATGAGCGGAACATTTATTTTCAATTTATTTTTAATAATTTCATATATGTGCACGTCGGCCTTAAGGTTTTACACCTCTGACAGATGTGTCACACACCTTAATGATGGATTTATATACAATCAACATTGGAGATCATTTCACACACACATCTCTTCTTCTGATTTAATACGAGCTACTTGGAGGAAAATCCAGTTCACACGTGGGAAAGAGGACGATTTACTGCAGCAAGGGTTGACCGAAATTTACTGCAGCTCATCGCAGCTAGGGTTTCCACGCTAGTTTGACCAGTGTTGACTTTGGTCAATGCATGGTCCAAAAGGGCTGAAATTTGGTGGAGAGTTCGATTTTGGAAGGCCGTACTTCTTGGCCCAAAAATCGAGGTCAAAATATTGACAGAAGACTGAGCTGCGTTGACTTTTTTGGATAACGTTGACTTTTTCGGGGTTGACTTTGAGTTGACTGGGTGACTGATTTGAGGACTGTTGTGACAAAAGCTGGGTTGGACGACCAAGAAGAATTTGCTGGTTGAAGCATCATGCTGACCGCCGTAACGCACCAACACATTCTTCTGTTTCTGGTTTGTTTTCTATAGATCCATTGATATGTTCTATGAGCATTTTACTTGATTTCCGTAATAAAAATTAAAGTTGCATCAAGCATAGAACATCTACATAAATTTACATAATCCCTCAGAAGAATGAAGAATTTCATCTTGTAATACGTCATAGAATTTTAATGAAATAGAAGTGTTGTTTTATGCATCTCTATCCACATTTTTAAATTGATTTCTCTGTGTTTAGAAGAAAAACTTTGTTTTCTCTTAGTTATTTGAAATAACCAGAGATTTCAACAAACACCGACGTCAACGGATACTTGTTCCTCATTTGTCCCGATTAAGGAGCTTATCAATCGAGGATGTAAATGAGAATAATGAAACCTTAGGATAGGGAGAAATGGTAATATAATGGTCTTAGCTTGCTCATTAATGATGCCATGTTGTGTTGTTGTGGCATTTAGGAGTGGCTGAGGCTGTGGCTTTTGCAGTTTCTCATAACAAATATGGAAATACAAAGAAGAGCTGATTTATACTCATTCCAATTTTTTTAGATTTAGCTAATAAATGAAAAAAAAATTGAAATTAAATTAAGTAAATAGATTTATTTGAATTTGGTTGCTACTTGACATATCAACATAGCATTGGTTCCGAAAGAGGGAATTACTGTAACTGAAACAAAATATTTTAAAACACTGAAAAAAGGTATTTATCACATACTCTACACGAAAGGTCGAGAGGCGAAAACCATTTGAACTCTGATTTTTATTTAGTTTCCCTACTAGTGGTGGCTTGTGGTGGATTGAGGCTCAACCAGAGTAAGTTACCCATATGAACCAGAAGAAATCTCTACATATACAAATTTTATGTTGTTATTTGCACAGAACTACTTGTCATGTTCCAAAAAGAAAATAAATAAACATATATGTATCCTGGTTGTTTATGTTGGAATTAGTAATATGTAATATCCCCAAAGGGAAATAACCAGTAATACACAGAAATATGCCAGACAGATATATAAAACAAAATGTCGGAACCAGAATATGGAACAAGTACACATAGAATGCCAGAACACTAAGCCATTTTATTAATTTGAGAATACATATATAGGGGTACAAGATAATCAGAATGAATGCACCTATCCTTGCCCTAGGCAAGTGGAGACCCTCTCAGAACAAATAATGGCTGCAATAGGGACAGCGTCCTAGCTGGCTGAAGAAACTGCTATGGAAAACTGCTGCTGCAATGCACTGGAACTTATGAGCTGAAAACTGGAAAGGTAGCTGATCTCAATCCTCCAGACAAACCCCAGAAAATGTGAAGCTGATGCTCTACCTCCGAAGATCCACCAATCAAACCCTCACCAGTGAAAACGCTGTCTCTGCCAGTGACAGCGCAGGAGCCAAAGAAAACGCTAGCAAGAAGGGGTGAATCCAACCACAAATCCTTCAGATAAGATAACCAACTCCTCAGGGCTGGAAACACTGAAAAACGCTACCAAAACCCCACACAATGATCCTGCTCATCAGATCTGCGTCCTCCCTGAATGGATCTGCGTCCTCCCTATTCAGATCTGCGTCCTCTCTCTCTAGATCTGCGTCCTCCCTAGCTGGATCTGCTGGATCTGCGTCCTCCCTATCCAGATCTGCGTCTTATCTCTCTGGATCTGCATCCTCTGCTCTAGCCTGCGCAGTCTCAAGAAAGGGGGTATCTCCTCTGCCAAATCTCCACCAGAAACTACTGCAAATCACCACTGAAACTGAAGGATAATGCTAAGAAAATAACCTTACTAGGGCAGGCACTCGAAGTCCCCCGAGGCTAAGGGTGAGATCTCCGCACGGAGACACTCGGTTGCACTAAACAGTGCTGCAGACCGACTAAACAACCGGCGTGCTGAAGTAGACAGAAGTCTAGCTCTCAATATCAATATCAAATCAACCATCCCAAATGAGGTGAGAACCCCACCTTTTATAGTGCTAAACTCCTTCTAAAACCTTGACTGCGTCCTTCACTCTCCTTGGCCTGCGCAGTTAACGTTGGGTCAGCGTGAGGCCTTCCCTCATACTCATGTGGACCCCCAAGGCCCCCTCTTTAAGTTATAACGTCAATCAACTAGGAAAACACTTTATTTTATAAAGTGAGGTGACTAAAGTGAGGTGACCCCTCTTATTTCTCACTTTATTTATTATTTCTAGCTAAAGCGGCAAAATTAAACAAAAATGAAATATTCCAATTAGCAATGCTAATTTGGAATATTACATAATATATGCATACTATTTACAATTCAATATCTAAGTAGCCGCATGGAGTCGTTGAACTTAAGAAGAGTAGTTGAACTTGTCTTAAGAAAGAACTATTTCAAATGTGTTATGTCAAGTTCATGTGTTAGTGTTATGTTGTAAAATCCATATCTAAAAAATATCTAATCTCTCTACAGTAAGAAAAATCTTATATAGTAAGAATTCCATTTCCTGAAGGGAGTTCAACCACCGGTGGCATATTACTTCGAGCCATGTACAATGATATAATATAGTAAAAATATTAATATAGTAAATAGACACAAACATGATGGCTTGAAAATGACACTTTCCAGAATTTGGATATATATAGCAGCCATTTGGAAGTAAGGAGCACAATAGCCAGGAACAAGGTGTACTACTTGGTGAAAAGCAAATCATCATTGTGAGTTGAAGAAGTAACTCCTAGAAACATCGAAAGAAAATCAAGAGAGCCTCTTCGCGAAAACTTGTAAAACAATTAAATAGATTGAGCCATAATATGTTTTTAAACAGGAAAGATAATTATTAAAAATTAGAGCGCTCTTAGTGGTATACCCAGCCCCAAGCATATTACTTCGAGCCATGTACAGCAGTATGCTTCAACAACACTCTTAGTAGTATACTACAGCAATACTGCTTTTATGCTTACTTGCTTTACTTCAATCTTTGTACTTGCTCCATGGCCATTTATAGTGTTGTTAAGTTCTCTGCTTTACAGGCAAGAGTGACCAATGTGCCTGCTTACTAACATACTAGTAGTCATTAGTGATCTGCACATACTATGAATTAGTACTAGATAGTAAAAGACTCAAGTAATTAATAACAAGAATAGTACAGTGTTAGAAAAGAAAAATACTTTAAGCACGCTCAACCTTGTGTATTACACAATGGCAAACTCGTTTAGGAATTTCAGAAAACACTAACAAGAGGAAACCTAATTGTCAAGCCTATTTAATGTTTGAACGTCAGTAAAAATACAATTTGCTGTAGAACTGTATTTTGAAAGGTGGCCAGTGTACTCCAACAACCAATGGCAATCACTAGCGCCCACCATGTATTCGACTTTTTTTTCTGAATGACAATCACAAGCGCCCACCATGTATTCAGCTCTTTCTCTTTCTCTCACGACAAGAAAAATAACCAAATCACAGTAGCCCCTGAATTCAGCTCTATTGAATTTCCTGGAGCAGAGGAATTATGTCCCTACAAGTAACGAAAGAAAGAAATAGAAACAAAACTTGGAAAATATTCCTCTGTCGCTGCATGTAGCGAAGGAAATAAACAGAAATAAAACTAAACAGAAACAAAACTTGCAGGTAGCGAAGGAAAGAAACAGAAACAAAACTTGCAAACTCATAAGGAGAACATTTTGTGAACCTGTGATTATGCTAGCGGCGTGTAATTATGCTAGCAGCCTGGCATGAGCACATGTAGCTGTGGAAAATATTAATGGTGGAAAATATAGTTTGATTACACAAATAGCATTCCTGCCATTTCAAAATTTCCTAGCATTTTATACTGCTGGAGTAATGCTAGCATTACTCTGCAGCTGCTAGAAAATGGCGAAAATATATGAAAAAAAGGGATATAAACTGTAGTCTGTCTCAGGAAGAGGCCAGAACCACAAATTTGTGTTAAGTCTATGCATTGAGAACATAAACTAAGAACAAGACTAATAACTTAAAAAAAACTAATGCTAAAGACGCTCAACAAATTGCTATAATCCCATGCCGTGAAGGCAGGGACTAATAACAACTCATAAATTATTTGTGTGTACTTTTACTCTTATATCTTTTGAACAATCACATGAAATCTGTTGCTTTATCTTATTGCAGAAAATGCATCCTTGTTCGGATATCATAGAAGAGAATCCGAACAACAGAAACATGAAACCTGCTGAAAGAGTGAAAGCGATGGAAGATCGGCTGAAGTGTGAAAAGACCCCTGAACTTATAATTTCCCTTTTACCTGAAAGAAAGACATGTGATCTATATGGTGAATATTTTTTTAATTGATTATAGATTTTAATTTGATTGTAAATTTTGGAATCTTTTTGAGAGTTTAAACCATTGACTTTATTATTATTAATCAAATTTAAAATCAAAACCCTAGAAAGTTAAAATACATTCTATTATTTTATAAGTTTTTTTTACTTGTCCCAGCGCCATGGAAGGCAAGGCTCATGCATCTCGGAGTGGTGAATCAGTGTATGTCACCTGTTAAGGGCAAGGTCAAGGTCAATGATCAATATTTAACTAATCTCGCTATGAAGATAAATGCAAAGGTACCCTCCCTCCCATGTTTGTTTGCTAAATAGATATGCACTTTTTCATAACTAGGTTTTCTCACCATTGGCTAGGTTTTTTCACCATTAGTTAGGTTTTTTTTGCAAAGGTACCCTCCCTTCCATGTTTGCTAAATAGATATGCACTTTTTCATAACTAGGTTTTCTCACCATTTCCTAGGTTTTTTCACCATTGGTTAGATTTTTTTCACCGTGTTTACTAAATAGATATGGGTAGGTTTTTTCATAGCTACTGTTTTTCACCATTGGCTTTCTTTCTTATCAATATAATGGTTTCACCACCATTATTATTATGTAATGAGTTTTTTCACCATTATTTTATATTTTCGTTGTTGCAGTTGAATGGCCTGAACACTGTATTAAATATGGAATATGAAGGAAGGATACCTAAAATATCGAATACACCAACCATTATTATTGGGATGGACGTTTCACGTGGCTCTCCTGGGGATATAGATTCACCTGCTGTTGCAGCTGTACGTATATTTGAGAGGGGATTCTCAATTTATTCCATTTCTTTTCTTTTCTTTCCTATCACTAGATTCTCTTATAGTTGTGTGCAGTGTGTTTATCAAATGTTATGTTAAATTTAAAAAAAAAAGAGTTTGTTTGTAGGTTGTTTGCTCGAGACAGTGGCCGTTCATTACAAAGTATAAAGCTTTCATCAGACTTCAAACACCTAGGTCTGAGATCATGGAGGAACTCTACAAACAAGCGTTTACGCCTGAAGGAGAGGAAAAGGATATGGGCATAATGAAGTAAATCTGTTTGTTTATTTATTTATTATTTATAGATATTTTGTTAATTTTTAATCTCGAACCAATGGGCAATTTTTTTTATTTGTTCATGGAGGCAATGTTGTTTCAGACAGGCCAATTTATGTTGATTGCAAATTTTGAAAATATCTTGGAATGGCTAGTAAATTTTGAAAATATCCTGAAATGGTTAGTAAAGAGTTCCATTATTTAAGCGGTGTGAGTGTTAGTTTCTAGAATATTTCCCTACTATACATGTAAATTCTAGTACATTCCAAATTTGTCCAGTTACAGGTCTTGTAATGAGTACTGGTATTGTTCTATCTGCGGGATATTCTATTTGACTTTAGAATTGCATTTATTGTAGTTATAGGAAAATTGATTAACAACACTCACCGTTGATTTTGATCAAAAGTTGACGTTAATCTCATATGCTTCCAGTAAATATTACAGCTAACTCTCATATGGTTCAAGTAAATATTACAGCTAACATTTACGTTGGTTACACAGCGAAGTATTAAAAGATTTTTATAAAAGCTGCCAACGGAAACCAGAGCAAATGATCATCTTCAGGTATGTGTGGTTAACGTTGAATTGTGTTTGGTTTTTTTTGACAGTGTTTGCTGTATTCTGTAAGTTAGGGTGGTAAAAGTTTTACATAATTGTAGTTGTTAGAGATCTTTGTGTGATAGAGAGATCTTTTTGTGATAATCATATAGAAAAAGTTTTTATGGACTCTTTTACCAAGCAGTGTTGTTTCTCTCTATTTTATTAGAAATTTGTTCATTATTTTTTTTTTATTATCATTTAAAAATCTATGTAAAAATTATGGATCACAGAAACTAAAAGTCAAAAATAGTTATAGTTATCTATAGTTTTTGTGCTTTTTTATGCTGTCCAATTGAAGAGTATCATTTTTTAATTGAGGCATGAGGGAAGTTAACTCCTTAATTTTTCACATTATTTTTAAAATATTTTGGAAGTTATCATTTTTTTCGACCGCATTAAAAAATTCTATTATTTGTTTCTTATCCATCATATATATTAAACTTTCTGTAGGAACATACAAATGATAGACAAATTTAGAGTTTTTGTAGGTTTATAACTTGCAGAGTTGTGAGCACAACATTTGCAAAATATAAAATTACTGGTTGATAATAAAGTCCTCAAAACTAAGCACTTTTTGGAGTTTTGAGAAAGTTAAGAGAATTTATTAATAGAAAATTGATGGCCTAATTTGGCCATTGATGCAAAATTCTCTTGTTTTCAATTTGCATCTATCATCACACAATTTGTTTGCATCTTTGCTATGGAGTTTTAGAGGATTGTGAGCTCTTTCAAAATATTTTATATGGAAATCAGAAGACCTTGAAAAACACTATAAATCTCTTTTTGATTATTTTCCATATAACTAAGCCATAATAAATACCTGAACACTTCATCATCCAACCATTCCTAAATTTTATTTAGATTCCTTCTCAACTCTTCTCCCATATTCTAAATTATAACCATGTCATTTAAGCTGTGAGCATAAGATTGTAACAATGATATACATAAGATTGTAACAATGATATACAGTTAATAATGCTGTAACAAGGTTTTTTTCCAAATCTTTTACAGGGATGGGGTTAGTGAAACTCAATTTGGCATGGTTTTGGACATTGAGCTCAGAGCAATTTTAAAGGTTTTTATTCTACATTAGTTTTATTTTTTTCTCTTTAATTATAAATTTCAATTCTCATATGGTTTATTGTCATTGGTTAAATCTTAAATTTGGTTTGGTATAGGCATGCCACTTCTTAGATAATGGTTTTAGACCGAGAGTTACATTGATAGTTTCGCAGAAGAATCATCACACAAAACTCTTTCCGAAAGCAAAGGGAAATGTACAACCAGGTTAATTATGTTCTCTTTCAAACTATGCTTTTCAAAATAAAGTGTTTGATTTTAATAATAATATAAAAATTTAATATAATTGTAAAATTAATGACTAACAAAAATTTATTGGGAGATTATTAATCATATATTTAAAATAATTTTATTAAATAAAATATGATTTAATTATTTATTAATTTAAAATTTATGTATTGATATAAGATGAAAGTAACTGATTTTATGTGTTTTGATGCAGGGACAATCGTTGATTCCCATATTTGTCATCCTAGAAATTTTGATTTCTACTTATGTCCTCATAATGGGCTAATTGTAAGTATTTCATATGTATTTTTAATCTATATTAAGATATATAGATTTTTTTTATTCCCTTTAATATATATATATATATATATATATATATATATATATATATATATATATATTAAAAAAAGAGAATTTCAACTTATGTCTTCTTATTGGGAGTATTGTAAGTATTTAATATGCATTTTAACTCCATATATATATATATACTTCTTTTAAAAATATATATCTTTTTTCTCTTAATATATAATTCACATTTTTATAAATAATAAATTATGTTGTAGGGAACTTCAAAACCAATTCATTACAATGTATTGCTTGATGAAAATGACTTCACACAGGATGAAATTCAAAGTGTAGTCCATGATTTATCTTATGTGTAAGAATCCACCTTTAAAACCAGACTTTGATATTTTATATTTAAAATCAATTTATATGTTATTTTATTATATTTTTTAAATTGTATTTGTTTGATTGTAGGTATCAAAGAAGTTCAACAACAATCTCTTCAGGTTAAGATGCTAACTTTCTTATAAAATCATAATCATATTTTGTATTTACTCTCTTTTAACTATTTAACACATATATGATCTGATTTTTCTATATTTGATTTTGATTTGTAGTTGCCCCCATAAATTATGCACATCTAGCAGCATCCCAAGTGCAACAAATCATGCAATCACAAGAAAGAAATGATGGAAATGTTCCTAACTTGCCATTCATGACTGAAAAAATAGCTGATAGCATGTATTTCTGTTAAATTCTCAATTAAGTTTCAATTCTAATTTCTTCATAATAAGTAATTTTTGGAAGGCAATTTATTTAAAAAATTACAAATTGTATACAAAATTTCAATGTTGTATTGAAAGGTTTTTTTTCTTTGTGTTTTTATATTTAGCAAAGTGCAATTCTCTATAATCTATAATTTAACATTGTGGATTGAATTTTATTATTTTTAATTAAAATTTAAAATTATTTATATGTATCATTATGTAATAATTGTTATTGCAATTTTTTGCACAATCCATTTTCATGGGGATAATTTTAGTTGCAATATTTATGCCATGATTTCTTGATACATAAGATTTTCATGGGGAAGCTTTCTCAGTAAACCACTAAAATTTAAAATCTTTGAATATAGACCATAAGAACTTAAATAACATATTTACTATCAATTATTACCCACCACAATTTAAACAAGTATTTTCATAATAACATGTTTATCATCAATTACTACCCACCATAATTTAACTAAGTATTTTCATAAAAAATGGATAGTAGCAAGATGTAAATAAAAAATAGGTTGTTTTTTTATTTTATTTTTATTTTATTTTTATTTTTAGATCTAGGACAATCGGTAACTGGTGAGAGTTGCACAGTGAGAGCCGAGGTTCAAAATCCAACCGTGCCACTATAGCCTGAGCTCCACCTACTCTTCTAGCGGGAACACAACGTGTAATAGAAAGTCAAGTGCTTTCACCATTTGCCCAAGTCAAGTGCTTTCACCATTTGCCCCGACTTCACGGACAAAAGGATAGGTTGTTACTATCCACCATTATTTATGTTTTCTTCCACACACACTTTGTCCCTTAGCATAGAATTATTTTTTCAATTTCATATATCTATTTGCAATTTTTTGGAAACCTTATTAACCAATAATTAATTAAAATGCAACATGATTATTTTATAACATTTAAATTACTTTATGGCAAATATTATTAATTAACAAGTTCAAAATTAATAAATATTGCTAACTAATTGTTTAAAATTTTAATTAAATAATTTTAGTCAATAAAATGAGATAAAATCATTAATAATTAAATGCAAATTGATTCAAATGATAATATTTTATTTAATATATATTAAAAATAGTTAAACTCCTAAAAACATTAATCTAGATTCATTTAATTAATATAAAAATGAAAACCACTTATTTATATTACTTAAATATTTATTGTTTATTACAAATTATATTTAAATTCATGAAAATGAAATGAATTTTATTACATTTAGTTGATGACCAAATCTCCATAAGTGTATTTGTCAATGAAAATGAAAATTGACATTAAATCCAAATCCATAATAACTATTACATCTAAATCACTCTCGCAAATGCTTTCCATTTTATTAGAAATTAATCAACTCATTAATAAAAAGACTATTCATTCGCTCTTCATCTTAATAATTAAGATATTCATCTTAATAATTAAGATAGTTAAAGTGAATTTTAAAATAAATAACTTCACATATTTGATAATAGACCTATAGAAGATATAGAAGTTTTCTTGCAAATACGAGAAATACGACAAACAAATGTGTACATTAATATCAATCTTACATGTTTCGGTATAATGCTTTTTCCCATATATTTATGTTTATATATGTCTCATAGGTATGAAGTACATGGATTTTATTATATATCCAACATTCTTTTAAAAATCTTATCCTTTTTTAAAAAATCTTATCCGATGACTTCACATATTTGATAATAGACCTATAGAAAATTTCTTGCCAAATACGATAAACAAATTTGTGTACATTAATATCTTAATCCTATATAACTATAATGTTTTATTTCCCATATTTTTGTTTATTTATGTCTCATAAATATGAAGTACATGGATTTTATTATATATGCAACATTCTTTTAATGAATGCCTCCACTATTAGGAGTGGATAACATAATATCACTCTCAATATTGTTTTAAATATTTAGAGTCAAGAGAGGTATATTTTACAATAGAATGAATGATGTCAAATTGGTATGGTACAAGATTTTTCCACATTATTTGAAATGCTTTTTTAAAATTTGATATTTTTATCTATTATAGAAATTTATTTATTTGAATATAATGTATATTTATAAGTATATACTTTTTTATATGAATTTTACATTTCAATTTTACCAATTTATATAAATATCCCAAAATAAACATAAAAGTGTGTCACTTGTTACATTAATGGTAGGGGAAATGTTTAAAGTAATGAGAAAATGAGTCTTTTTTTATGTTATCACCTTTCTCTCTTAAGCCTCATCTCGCCTCTATGTAATGATATAATGAGTCTTTTTTATGTGATTACTTTTCCCTCATAAGTCCCATCTCCCCTATGACTCATGTGAACTCCAACCCTTATGTGAATGTTGACTTGATCTAAACAATTTTTTTTTTTTACTTAAAGTTGACCTATTAAGTGAAGAGTGCAAATGCCAATAATTCCATTATATTTGGTCTTAATCCATCTAAACTAGTAAAAGTAATGCATTATAAGTCAACCATGGATGTATAGGATACTCTTAGGAATAGTTATGAAGGAGATGAGAAAGTTAAGAAATCCAAGCTTCAAGCCTTCTCAATGAGGTTCAAATTCTTAGGAATGAGTGAAGAAGAAAAGAGATGAGAATACAATGATGTGGTTTTACAAAAGGTATTGAAATATTTTTCTATAATATTCAATGCTAAAATCTTATCCATCCAAGAGATGGAAAAATTGAAGTCTCTCATAATTCATTAGCTACAAGGAACCCCCAAAACCTATGAGATGAGAATAGAAGAAGAGATGGTTCAGCCTAAAGAGGTAAAATTTTAAGTGTCAAAGAATACTAAGGAATAAAATATTACCAATAGTGTTCTAGATATGAATCTGCTCAAGAATTGGCTCAATTTCCTAGAAAGATAAAATGGGGTTTAGGTAACTATAAGTGGAGGTTACCATTTAGATGCTTTGACTATCTAAGATTTGGGAATTTTTCCTCCAAGTGTCCATATAAGGAGAATCTAGGAAAGGAAAAGGATCAAAGTTCAAAAAATATGAGAAGCGTCCTTCCAAATGCATCTCTACTTCAAAGAGGACAATTTTGCTCCATAAGAAAGTAGAGAAGGTTCTTTAGAAGATGAATAAGAACTAAAGGAAAAAGAAGAAGGCATAGTCCATCTTTATGGAGAGATCATCATTGCTCTTGATGAGCTAAAGGAAGGGCACGAAGAAGAACAAGGTACTAAAAGAGTAGTTCAGGTGAGGGAGATTTGAGGGAGGTATGTACAACTATAATAATGATTTTTTTTTATCAACTAGAAATACTTGAAGAAGCTATTAAGAGAAAAGAAATTATATCACAACAATTAGAAGAATATTGAAAGGATTATAATGAGCTAGAAGATGAGAATACAATTTTGAAATAAGATTTGATCAAGAAATACTAGAAAAAAAATGTAGAATCATATAAAGAGGAATTATGTCTCTAAAACTCAAAGTTGAGGAAGTGAAAATGAAAAAAAGACTTTATCCAAATGCATCTCTACTTCAGAGAGGACAATTTTTCTCCATGAGAAAGTAGAGAAGGTGTTAATCATCGAATTTACACTTGTTTAGATGACTAGCTCCAAATGCTTTACCACAGATTTCTAGAAACAAAATTCAAGAATCATGTGAGTTCTAGAAATCTCCTAAAAAAGAAATTTTTCACTATCTCGTTTCTCTGTCAAGCATGGCCAATCTATCACCCAGATAAGACCAAATCCTGGACTAATGTCCCTCACTCTCACTATGTTTTCCACCTCTGCCTATAACGCTCTATCTCTGTTTGGCTAAGCCCTCTATTTTCACACCTTGATTCGCCAAGTAAACCAATTTTTTTCCCCTACTCACCAAGTGCCTCAAGCAATGGTGGTTTCAAAACTCCCTTTCTAAAGCCCTTTAAAGTAAAACAAGGTTTTGTAGTTATCTAGGATGGTAGTGCATAATAGAGTGTCAAAATACTATCTCCTCATCCAAACCCTGATTCAAGATTTTCAGTCAAAAACCTATTCCAAGGACATTACAATGAGTCAAATAGGGTCACCTAGGTTATGCACTATCTGTTTCTAAATTCAACATTTCCACAGGTATTCAAAGGTGAAGTCAAGAGAACACAAGGATGAGGCTTATCATTGTCCAAATAATATCAAAGACCTCCAAAAGTATCCTCTTGATCAAGCAATGAGCCTGTTAAG
Organism: Pinus albicaulis; assembly: GCA_034641835.2. Classification (NCBI taxonomy): domain Eukaryota; kingdom Viridiplantae; phylum Streptophyta; class Pinopsida; order Pinales; family Pinaceae; genus Pinus; species Pinus albicaulis. The sequence goes on from CM076578.1 coordinate 296,647,546, forward strand.
GAACAATTTACCATGTCCAAGAATTTCTGCAGAAATGCTTTGTAAATGGTCAAAAACATAACAGAGGCAAAGAAGGAGACCTAAAAATCTCATAAAGGCATTCACAGCTAGTAGTAAGATACACAGGCTTAATTTTACAAGGAATATCATGATCTCATGATAGATTGTTATGAAGTGTTGCCCATCAAAAGGTCCATGCAGGTCCTAAAAGACAGTGGCACATAAGCAACACTGTGCATCAATCAAAAAGATCATTAAAAAAAAAATTGGCCTCAAGCATGAATCTTGTAGAGGGACAACTGCTGTTTGCTCACATTCCTGCAAAGAAGACCAAAAATCCATCAGATTATCCATGAGGTAAGGTAAAACAGGAGGATCATCATAAGAGGACCATTCATAGCAAGAAGAAAGCAGCAGGTATGTGTTTAATGGGAATCATGATGTATGACTGTTTTTACCAAGAAATAGAGCAATACTAGGGTTAAAAAGGAAAAATAACACCTCAACCCTCAAAATGATCATTGAAGGCTTTTTAGACATAAGTGATGAGTTTAATAAATGTTTCTTTGAGAACTTAGAAGACAACCCTATTTGCTTTTTTCTAAACATCCCTAAAAACTCATAAGTTTGGGAAGATGGACAAAGAGGGTAAAAATAGTGACAAAGAAACCTCCTTCATCACAGCAGATGGTTTCAAGGGTTTTCAAACTACCTTCTAAAGTTTGGCAGACAAGCACTATACTCCACTACACCAAAGGCAGAAAGATGATGAAGAGTATCAGCAAGAAGAGACAAGAAATGTCAGTTCAAAGGTCTCTTTTCTCTAAAGAACAGTCAAAGACATATTCCAATGGCTAAATGGGACAAACATGGGTAGAAATTTCCAAATAAAGAAACTATGACAAGCATGGGTCATAATTGATTAAGTAAACTATCCAAGTTCAAAAGAGACAGTGATCAAAAGGTTTTCAGAAGACATTTAAAAACAACTCCTAGGATTGAAAAAAGATGAAAAGGACATGGAGGACATAGGACTCATGAATAAATACAACATCCATCAATAGACAAAAGTAGATGTCTAGGTTCAAAATGTGAAAAATGGAAAAAACAAGTAGAATCACCAAGTCTTCGAAAGTTTGTGAAAAAGGGTGCTAGCTCCAAAAAAAAAGTATTGGCAAAAGGAAAGGAGTTCAAAATAACCTTAGAGAAGTGGGTTGTATTTCTAATTTTTCAAAAAGTTATAAAACCACTACAAAACATCTCCCTGCTCCTTTAGTCATTTACACACACAGTGAGGGTTTTCAAATTTTCCGCCAGAGTCCTCGGGAAAAATTTTCTGGGCGCTGTGCTCCTATAGAGTCGCGTTGCTCGCCTGTAGCGTCTCCCTGTGTGAATTTCCACTACACGCTGCACGCTTGAAGAGTGGTGTTGCACTCCTACTATTTTTCCCGACGTTCAGGAAGGAGGGCACTAAAGCCCGTGCATGAGCTGCCCAGCGTTCGGAGAGGCATGACACCTCGTTCAAGACCGCCCGGAGGCAGCGTTTCACTCCTACCACAATGTGCAAACCATCCGCCTGGGCATGTTCAGACACCCGACACATTCCCCTGTGCTCCTGAGGCTGCCCACAGTGCAGAGGAAAGGCATGAAGGCCTGGCAAAGGTGCCCATCGTGCAGAAGAGGGCACGAAGGCCCATGCAGCCCCTGCATGTTTTTCCGTTCAAAGGGTGACCCGAGCCACCTGGAAGCAGTGGTGATGCACTCTTGCCATGGTATTTAAAGTTGAACGGTGACCCGAGCCGCCCGACCATCAGTGCTGCGCTCCCGCCATAGATTTGAAACTCTGCACGCAGGCATGTTCACAGTCACCCGACAGAGTTGTGTTGCACTCCTCCAATGGTATTTAACGTTGAACAGTGACCTGAGCCGCCCGACCATCAGTGCTGCGCTCCCGCCATAGTTTTTAACTCTACACGAAGGCACGTTTAGGGCCGCCCAACGGATTTGTGTTGCACTCCTGCCATAGTTTTGCAGCCTCTGCACAATTTCACGTTCAGGGGTGACCTGACTCTGCCCACAAGCTTTTTGGGATATTTTTCCTGCTGTGGACGCATTTTGAAGAGGTATTTTGAACTCTTCCTACATATGCATGTTCTTCTAAAGATAAGGTCTCAAATAAAATTTAAATTTGGTTTAGAAAAGGCAATGAAATCCTAAAAGATAACAATTGACCTACTCACTGGTGGGCCTTGACCTGTCTAGAAAACTTCACCATATCATTCACCATTGTCACATCATTACACAAGCAGTGCCCATTCTCTTTAAAGATTTTGAGGAAGAGGTAAAAAAACAAAATGTCTGAAGAAGAGAATGTTGACATTGATGAGACAACTCAAAGACCTAAAAAGCAGCAAAGGAAGGGAGGGATTCCAAATAGGTTTGAACCTATAAGCACTGAAGATTTGATAACCTCCCCTACTATTTTTTCCTATTTTCAAGAGTTTGGATGCTGTGAATTCTGTAAAAAGTTACAAAAGATCCAGAGTCACCCTTAGTTGACCAAGCTCTTTGCCCTAAATCATAAACATCAAGTACACCTAGCCAGGGTAAAATTTTAGTTGACCGCCTATGCCATCTCTAGGGCCATTAGAATGCCTTGCATAGGAGAAAGGTGGTTCAAACACATGCATCTTGACTTAAGCCACTATCACCCATTCTTGAAACGAAGTTGTCAAGCTGACTGTAAAACTATGTTCCCCTTCTCTCATCTATTGGACAGATATTCTCTCCTAATGAAGATCATCATGAAATACTTCACCTGTGAGGGTAGGTTCTCCAGAGTCTATTCCTACCACATAAGACTCCTCATGCATTTCACTAGAACCAAGCTACTACACATGCCCTACTACCTTTGCAAAAGTATTGAGAAAATTTCTTCCATCATGCAAAAAAGGCCTCCATCCCAACAAATGTCAAGCCTTTTTCATCATTCCCTCATCAAAGTGATTGTCTCACACCAACTAGAACAACAAGGCATTCCTAGGGAGGTTTTCATCGCCTATGATGATTTCACAACTCCACAGCCCATCCCTCTGCAAATTCTGCCATCATCATCTTAAAATCCTCCTCACACACCTTCATCACCCTTTACTGACCTTGGTTCATCTTCTTCACATGAATCATTTCCTCAAATAGACCCTCCTCATTCACCTTTCCCTAAGAAATCAGAAAATGAAGAAAGAAGTGATGGCCAAGAAGAATGCAGTGAGGGTGAGGATGATGAAAATGAAGAAAATAGTGAAGAAGAGGAAGATGACAAAGAGGACAATAAAAATGAAGAAAGCAGTAATGACCAAGAAGAAAATAGTGAGGGAGAGGATGATGAAAATAAAGAAAAAAGTAAAGAAGAGAAAGGTGGCAGAGAGGGAGATAGCCAAGAAGAAATTAATAAAGGCAGTGACAAAGATGAGTGTGTTGATAAAGAAGAAAACAGAGTTGAAATCAGTGAGCCCCATAATGAGAAAAAGAGCCATAACAATGGGTCTTATGATGAAGAAAATGACACTGAGAATACATATGAAGACAGTGGGGAGGAGGCATATGAAAGCAGTGAAGAAAACAAAAATGACAGTGCAAGAATGGCAAAGGCAACCAAGAAATGACGTTTGAAGTTGTTTTCAGTAGGCAAGAAAATGATGGCAAAGGGACAAGTAATGAAGATAATGAATAGGGCATTGAAGGAGAGATCAGCCAAAGTAACTCACCTAGTGAAGAAATAAATGACCCTCATAGTGATGGGAAGGCTAATGAGGGTGCCCAAGACAGTAACCCTACAAAGAGTGCAAACAGTGATACAAAGGATGATGCACACACATAGATCATTCATGAGGAGCAAAAGAGTCCTAAGGCCACTAGTGATCAAGCTTTGCAAGTAAAACTTGTTGCACCTTTCACCATTACCTATCAAAGAGGATAGAGGCATATGTTTTTTGCCTCCAAAGGGCAAGGGGGCATGCAATCCTCCTTATTTCAAATGAAAGACAAAGGTAAACAAAAAATGAAGGAGGAAGAAGACAACCATGAGGAGGAAAGAGAATTTGAAATCATCAACATAAACAGTGATGATGAAAATGAAACAAGAATTGAAAACTCCCTTATACAAGATAGTAATGCACAGATTAGGGATTTGGAAGCTAAATTAGGGAGAGCTAAGGATCTCATTCACTTTTTACAGATGTAGAACAAACAAATGAGTTTCCAGCTAGCCATCTATGAAGCAAGGGCGCTCAAATATCGAAAAGAGGCTCAATGGTCACAAGTGCAATTGGAGGAGTATATGGACGCTTATGAGGAAAAAAGTGATGAAGATGGTCAAAATAGAAAGAGACCTAAGACTATGGGTCTTAAGAAAGCACTTGCAAAGCAGAGAGAGGAAGAATCAGCCCAAGCACAAAAAATGCCACTCACTGAACTGCTTGCCATGGAAGTTGAGCATGATAGGGAATCATGGCATGAAAGGGCCAACCTATATCTGGAGGCCAAACTATAGAAGGCCAACAAAGACTTGAGCTTGCAATGGAGAATGACTAAGCACTATAAACAAAGAAACCACTTTGCAATGAAAAAGCTCAAAACTGCCTAAAATGAGGGCCTGACACCAAATGATGAAAAGGACCAAGCTAGACTTGGTATTTTGGCCCAAGTTTCTCTATAGGTCTCCAAGGACCCATGAGGCACCTACCTACCAATTTTGAGAGAAATTGAACAAGTTTTTATTTTTTGCAAATTTTGAGGCTAGGAGCGCAGAACACCCTGTGTTGTGCTTTTTCCCAGGGCATCTTTAGGAGGAAAGGATGAAATTTTTGGATTCCCCATCACTAGAAGAGTATGCTCAAACAATTTTCAGCTCAATTGGAGTTGTTTTGACCCCTCAAAAAGGTCAAAAACACTCATTTTTCACCTTTTTGCCCACTTTTCTGAGCATGTGTTGCGCTCCTGGTAGTCTTGAATTTTTAACTTTTTGGGAAAATTACAGAGGTCATATTGAAGAAATTAAGGTGTATCTAGAAATTAGACTTCAATGGCTTTCAGAAGAGCCATTATGGAGCCTTTTCTGACATCTGGAAGTCCTCCAAAAGACTGTTGCAAAAAGGCCTATTTCTGCGCTGCGCTCCTGGCATAATTTTAATTTTTGACACAATGTGCTACGCTCCTATATATGACTGGGAAGAATGTGTGTTTGGAAAGTTTTCACATGCTTTTTAGAGACTAAAAGTCAATTTAATTGCTATTCTTGGCCGGAAAAGATATTTGTTAGATATTTTTGTGCCTTGGGCCTTGCAAGGCCTCAAGGACAACTTAGGATATTTCTTGTTGGCCAATAGGCTTCTAGATACTCTCTTTTGTTTTCCTCCTCCATGTTTATTATATATTTCATGAGGATTCATTGTAAATAGTTGGTAACTTGATGTGTTTAAGAGAAATACATGGTTTTATGAGCTTGGAGAAGAAATTGGTTTTGTGAAGTGGATGAATGACTTGTTTGGCTTGATGATGGAGAAGCTTGTTTGCATGATTCCATAGCTTGGTGAATGGTGATGTTTTCTTAACCTATTAATGTTTTCTTTTCCTCATTTTTTTCATTCTTCTTGGTTTCTATAGATCATAAAAGTATAGGTTGAGACATGCTCATGGAAGCACCTCAAACCTCTTGTTTGTTATAGCTTTGATGTTTTCCTCTTTTGGCCACCTTAAGGAATTATTGACTGATCCTTAGGTCCACCAAAACTTTTTATTGTTTCATAATGGTTAGTATGCTAGCTTAAAAGTATGATTCATGGTATGCCCTGCTTATTTGAAGTTTTCAAAACCCTATCTTGAAGCTTTTTCTATGGAATAATGATTGATTAGGTTAATTCAAAGAGGTCTCGTTCGATCTTGCCCTTTGCCCATGCTTACCAACTTTTTTCAGAGTTCCCAATATCTTGATATATGCTGTTTAGGAGTTCCCTCTCCATATATTGAGTTATTTGTTTATATTATGTGTTTTCCCAAAAGTTAAAGGTGAATTTCTAATGTTAGGAGTTCTAATGCTTCTATGTTTCACTGGAATGTTCATCTTACATGTTTATCAGTTTGAGTATTGTTCATAGAGATTAATGGTTAGCCCTACCTCATGATTTGTTGCTTCAGAATATACATTTTTAAGACCTGTTAGTTTTTCCCAAACTTAATGTTCATTACACACCATACATCACCTAAACTATCCATTAACCTTGCTAAATCGGCCGTGCAGTACACTCTGTTTCATCATTTAGAAACCCTTGACTTCATTTGACTACATAGCCCCATTGATTTGATAACCTCTCAATCCACCTTGCCTACTTAATAATCTTACCCCAACCCAAACAAACAAACAAACCTACACTTAACAACTAGCCTAAAATCAATCATCCAAAGCGAACAAGTTGACATCCTTCGGATAATAGAGAGAGCCCTTTCTGGGTCTAGGAAGGCTATGTCCTAGGACTCCAAAGACTGGTCTGATGTTACCCTGTCATTTGGTTTACCAATCTGCCAAATCACGGGACACTAACATAATGGCGATCACAGTGGGACCTTATGAGTTTATAATTGCCTAAATACCTTTTAAAGACTCTTTAGTCCCTTAGTTTGACTTACGAAATCTAGTGAATCTGCCACCTCATCGCCACACTAACATAATGGCGATCACGGTGGGAATTTGAGTAAAAAACACCCTAGGTACCCCTTAGGAACTCTCAAAATCTCAGTCAAACTTAGAAGAGCTTAATTGATAGCCTAAAGAGTAGAATCTAGCTTTTCCACCATCCTAGAAAATTAATGACTAAACTATAGGACACTCTTACAAACCTTTGGGATATATATAGAAACTCAGAAAAACCCCAAAACATTTCTACATTAGATTTTTGTCAGTATTGGTGGTGGACCATAGACAACTTATCTTCAAAACAACTAAAAATATCCACCTGGTGACTCCACTAGCCTCCAGGAGGCCTTCTAGCTTTGCTAATGTCCTTAGGATCCTAAAGGATTGTGTCGAAACAACGTTAGAAATTATAGAACCCTAGCCACACACTGTGTGAGTTTAGAAAACATAAAAGAGGCGAACTTTTCGAAAAAATCTAAAAACTTTCAGCCTCTTTAAATTTTGAATTTGAAATTTGGCTTCGCGAAGAATCAATACCAGATCTCATCCGGACCCAAACCCTCCTACTATAGTTGATGACCCTAAAAACATTTTGTGGAAAAATTCTAAAACTGGAAACTTAGCTACTAATAGGACCATTCATAAAGAAAGCTATGTACCGGAACATCTTACAGCCTTGCAAGATCCCTAGTTTGACTTGCACCATACAAAAAACCTTTTTAGAACCAAGTCACAAAGTAGAATCGACCATACCGATCTTGAGCCCATAGACTTGCAGTAGAGTCCTAGCAGAGAAGCTTCTCCTTCAACACCACCTGATTTCCAACTTCTCCACCACTTTGGCTCTTTTCACCGCAAGTCTGCTTAGATCAGTTTATTGGGCCAAGTATTTCCGCCACACCCATTCACACCACCACTGTGCAAACCACTCCATCTCATAGCACAAATCCTCCGCTTGTAGATCCACCATTAGCTCCTACCATGGTAGCATGTTATGCACCCCTTGTGTTACCACAATCATTAGTACCTTTTCCAAATGATTACCAATCTAGAATCCCACACTTCACTAGGGCTGAATCCACCACTGCTCAACAGCATGTAGATAGAATGAAAGATGCTTTTGACTACATGGAAGTGGAAGAGGAAACCATGAAGATTAAGATGTTTGCCCAAATTCTAGGAGGAGAAGCTAAGAAATGGTTCAAGAGCCTAACTCCTAACACCATACATGGTCTCCCTTCCCTTTACCAAACTTTCATAAAAAAATGGGAAATCAAGTAAAACCCTCTTCATATCCTTTTGGAATATAGCAATATTAAAAGAAACATGGGGGAAGTATCCAAGACTATTGCACAAGGTTCAATAGTGTTTACAACGCACTACTGCCAAACATGAAACCCCCATTAGGCTTAGCCTTAGCTAAATTTCTGGAAGGTTTTGATCCCTACATGGCCTATCAACTGAGAGAAAGAGAGCCCCTAACATTAGAAGACATGCAAAAGGGAGTCATAAGTGTAGAGACCAACTTAATTGAAAAAAGTGCTAGGCTAAGATCAGAAAAGAGGGTAACCTACAAATATGACACCATGCCCTCGACCTCCTCATCTAATTCCAAGATTGCCACCTCCTTACGACCATGGAAACAATGATGGAGAGAATAAGCATAAATGAAAGAGCACCCCCTAGGGACAACCAACCAATTCCCCAAAATAGAAACAAGAATCAAAACTTTAGAAGAGACCCACCCCGAAACAAACCAAGGGAAAATGATCAACAAATCAGGCCACCCTTCCAAGACAACTATGTTGATGAAGGGGAAAGAGATATTGAACAACTAGATGAAAATAATATAAACTTAATAGGCTCTGATAGCGAGGGTGATGTTTTTCTCACGGAAGAAGAACAAGGTTTTTTCTCCTCTAACCAAGATGAAACAAGCTATGAAGATTATGAAGACGATGAGTTGGGATTATAAAACGCCATAATGGAAGTCCATAGACAATATGATCTTAGGAGTAAGAAAAACCAAGACAACTCTAGGAAAAAAAACTCATACACGGTTGTTAAGAAAACTCCCGAAAACATTCTTAAAAGAGCAGCAGACAATAACAATACCATGGCTAAGAAAGTTGATCCTAACAAAGACAAAACTAGCCAAGCAAGTATTGACACAAGCTATCCTAGTACCTCTTCTAGCGGCCCAGAGAAAACTCTATTGACCAAAGTTCTGAATCAGAATCAACAAATTAAAAATGTGGAAAAATTTATGGCTAATAAAACTGATGTAAATATGTCCAAAACTCAAATACCTTTCAGTTTTGAAGGAGAGATTGCTAAAATCAAAATAACCATCCCTCTCACTGAACTGGTAGCTCAGGATATGTACAAATCTAAAGTTCTTAAAGTTCTAAACATAGGAAATGATACCAATACTTTGAATCTAACAGATGATAAGCCAAAGTTGTTGTTTGGACCTGAAGTAGATGGAAAATACCAAGAAGGAGCCATTCCCCCATTCTATGTAAGCCTAAATATACATGAAAAAATCCTACATAATGCCATGCTAGACTCTGGTGCCTCTCACAACCTCATGCCAAAGGTAGTTGTTGGGGTTCCCATGTTTTGGCCAGGTTGACAAGACCAAAATATGAGACAACATAGAACCACTTTCAGACCTTAGGATCTAGCCCTCCTAGGTCCAGAGAGGGATCTATCTATATGAGTCAAAGTGTATGTCTTTGAAGCTCTAAGTTATGATTTTAGGCTAGTTATATGGACAGGGTTTGTTATTTGATTAAGAGTTTGGTTGTTGGGAATCAGGAAGGAAGGGTTCATCACAGGACAAGGATGAGCATAGAGTGAATTTAAGCTGAAACAGATAACCCAGGGAACATCAAGGCCATTGGGCTATGGAGTCAAGAAAGGATTTATTTATAATCAATGTGCAAGCTTTCATTTGGGTTAGTCATCTAGAGCATTTGGATCTTGAAGGATGATTGGTGGAATGGAACATTAAGGACTGAAAATGGAGGAAAACCATCCAATTCTGTCTATAGATCAGGTTAGAGGTCATTTAACTCCAGACCTGCTTAGACAAAATCAGAGGCAATACAAGGGATCTTAGAAAGGCTTAATTGAGATGGAAAGATCCTAGTGAGGCAGAGACAGGGTTCTAGACCTCCTAGTTTTCTCAACGCATTCAATTAGATCCTAACAAGAACATTTAAACACAGATTTCATCAATTCATACATCAGAGAGCAGGCAATAACATCCACTACACTGGTTAAATCAATTGAAATCAATATTCAGATACACATATAAGCAGAAAACATAAAGGGCTGGGAGAGCAGGAACATAAGGTACCTATCAAGGGTAAATCTTATGCCAAACTTCTGATGTGAGCCAGTAGAAATGGAATGAAATGAAATAAAAAACAAAGATAAGAAAACATCACTAGTTGCTTTAGATCAAGATCCAAAGAAACATGCTTGTCATATTAAAAACAACACCAATCAGGTACATCATAGCCCATAGCTTGAAAATTTAGTCTGAATACATGAAATCTCAGCCTATCTTACAATATTACACAGAGAACTTGTCTCGAGAGGAAAATGCTTGCGTTTCACTGATATCTCATCAACAACCATTACAATGTTTCCTTCTGTGCTTTATAGCAGATGATGGACAGAAGATCGACTGAGAAGGTAGGTGAATACTAAATGTAACATTAAATACACAAATGAATGCAGGGCCGAGACCCCTTCTGTCTGAATGCTTGAGTATTAAATTTCTGTCACCTCTTTATGCAGGGATGATCTCCTTCAGATTTACCTTTGTTATGTATATGAATTTGATGCACTCTAGTGGCCATACCTTGTTGTACCTGTGGGGAATAAACAAATGGTGTACAACTGCTGAGAGGTCTGCTTCATAAATTTCTGACTGTTTTTGAGCTGTAGTTAGGGCGAAAATTCTTTCAGGGACATTCTGTATAATAAGAGTTGTATGGGTACCCTGTGTGTGATGGAGAAAAGCATTTTGCTGATGAATAAACACAGATGGTACCTGCTACTGTGCTCAGGATCCTTTTATCGATCCTCGGGGTCTTCAAACTGCTGCTTTGCCTTCTAAACCTCTGATTAAAGGCTCAATATCGTCATTAGCTCGCCTTAGTCTTCCTTTTGCTCTGTACTAAAACACTCTGCGCTCCCTTTCGCTCCTGACAGGGTAGCTCGGGTTTTAATGGCGTTGTAAGGTTTCCAGTATTTGAAATCTGCCTTTTCCTTAATGCGAATCCTGCCAGCTGCTTTCTTTGACTATCCCACGGCAGTACCAGCTCTCGGATTTAATTCTGTCCGCACAGCTTGCCATGTAGAATCATGGCGGTCTTATACCTTTAGAAACCCTACAAAAAAAAAACCTATGAGGGAAACCATGGACATGGATGATGAAGGTGGTGAGGGCGATGAGCATGGTTATGGTGACGATGAAATGGAGGGAAGAAATTTGCAGTGGAAATGATAAAAATTTCTTTGGTGGGGAAATGGCGAAACACAGAGCAGAAACACATAATAACGAATGTAAACCTTAAAAAAACACAACAAAACCAATGATATGGTGACGGAAACAGGGAATGTACGGGGCGCGCATGTGGAGGTGACATGGCGAGGCGGGAGACCATGGAATATTCAACGGTGGGCAGACGAATCAGGACCATCGATCGTGGTAGAGATCAACGACAGGTGGCGACAGAAGGTGGGCCAACGGGTACGATGAGCGGGCTTTAAACAGCACGCAACATTGACAGATGATGACCGTCAGACAGAAAATCGGAGATCTAACGACTGACAACGATTCCGCTGGACGCCCTGTACCGAAGGTTAACACGTGGGAGAAAAGTGGTTTTAGAATCGTACAAGGGACAGGTGGTGCGCGTTGTATGGAATCGCTAGGTTTTGGACGAATACCACCCACTGCGCATAAGCGGTGCAAAATATACTGGCGGTTTTCGAGCGAATGCGCTGGCGGGGACCACATGGAAGGGAAAGCTCCGCGACGTTGATCTGTCGGGCGATGGACGGTTCAGATGAGATCACCGGTAATGAATGCGTTCAACGGTATTTGCTGCAGGGGTGGCGATTGCCATTCGTTTGGTGAGATCAATGGCTAGGACTGCGCCCAACGAGACTTTGTGGTAAACGCGTTTTGGACTTTGTGGACGGTTCTGGCACGGGATCACATGGAAGGAAGGGTGTGGGGCTAACATAGAAGGGGGCTAAGGCCTAATATAGTGAAATTCATCATTTTGTTTCAATTTTAATGCATTTTCAGGCCCGAAGGAGGTAACGATAGGTGGGTGAAGTGGAAATTTGGGGAAATAAAAGGTGACGGTGGGGTTTAGATAGGATTTAGGGGGAATTTAAGGGGATAATGGGGGTAAAGGAGGGAATAATAGGCCTCTCTGAGCAATGGGTCAACAGCAAGGACTAGAATTGGGCACAGCACAAAGAGACTCCAAGGAGGATGAATTTTCAGGGGAAAGGCATTCCTTGGAGGCTCCAGACAATCTAGCCCCCAGCTTGCTTGTCAAGAATTTCATAGGGGGGCTAACAGTGGCTCCACATGGGGATGGCTACTCCTTGGAGGAGTCAAGAAACTAGAGATGATATTTGGAGTAGGCCAGGTGCCTGCTGCTCGGCACATCCCTTTTCTTCAATTTCAGCTGCCACAATATGTTAAAGATACAAATCAGCAGCAATATTTCTCCAACCAATATACCTACCTAGACTACAGTCCTAACATTTCCCTTTGGGCACATTTGAGCTAGCAGACCCTTTACATTATTTTATTTTGAAAACAAAAACAAATCTATTATAAATCTACCCTTATTTCTCCATGAGGCCAGATTAGATTGTTGGCCTCATCTATTTCTCTACCTAATCTACTACCTGCTGGGTTTAAACTGTCCAACAGGTTTCTTCACCTACATTCTAAGACAGGAAATTTAAAATAGCCAAGTGCTGAAAATTGAAACAAAACTTTGAAGGCTTGAAGTCTGCAACTTTGAAACATCCTTCTTTTTCCGTGACTCAGGTTTTGGGCATATCGGAGTCACCTCTTTTCTTTGATTTCAGCTCTAACTTTGGGCATATTAGAGGATGATTCTTCTTTTCACTGCTGATCCGGATTTTGAGCATATTAGGACCAGCTACCCTGCTTCCTTTAGCTCAGATTTTATCATGTTTGAGCTATTCTTTTTGCATTCTGGAGGTTCATGTTTTGAGCATGTCTGCACCTCCCTTTTCTCACTGTTTTTCAGAACATTTTCTCTTTTATTGAAAATAAAAGCTGCAATGGTATGTACAATGGAGATGAAATTGGAAGTGAAAATCAATAGAAGTAATGCTTGAGCATCCTGCCATTGACAGGACCCTCAAACAACTCTGTGCCATCAAGTTCTTGCAGAAAAAATGCGTTAGGACCCACAGTGGCTTGTATGATATATGGACCTTGCCACAAACTATCAAACTTACCATGTTTACCTTTGTCCTCTCTTCTTGAGTCCCATTTCAGAACCTTATCACCAATTTTGAAATCTGAAGCTTTGGCTTTTTTGTCAAACTGCTTGTTTATGTTTTCTTAGACTCTGACAGCTATGTTATAAACCTGCTCCCTTGTTTGCTGAAGATGGATTGTTTCATTAACTCTTCTTACCATACTGTCTTCCTCTGTCTGAATCTCTTGGACAAGCTTCACCACCGGTATTCCAAGGCTAGTAGGGAATACTGCTTCTATACCATAAACAAGTTGGAATGGTGATGTGCCAATAGATTTCTTTGTGGTGAGCCTATCAGCCCACAAGGCATGTATCAACTTTTTATGCCATGACCTTTTGTTCTCTTCCAGTAGTTTCTTAATGATTGTAACTAGGATTTTATTAGATGATTCAGCTAGACCATTACCTTGGGGGTAATAGGCAGTTGAATGACCAAGCGCTATTTTGTACCTGTGACAGAAATCAACCATTCTCTTGGATCCGAAAGCAGCAGCGTTGTCAGTGATTATTTTCCTTGGACAACCAAACCGAGATAGGATGAAGTCTTCTAGGAACCTAATGATGACATAATCAGTGGCATTCCTAGTGGGTATGGCTTCTATCCATTTAGTGAAGTAATCTGTAGCAGTTAGGATCCATTTATGCTGTCCAGAGGAGGCAGGATGAATCTCTCCTATAAAGTCTAGGCCCCATTGCATGAAGGGACCTTCTATGGTGATAGGTTGTAAAGGGAGGGGAAGGAGCTTTCTTTTGCCTTCAAAGATCTGACATTTATGGCAGGAAAGTATCATTTTATGGACATCACTGAAGAGGGTAGGCCAATAGTAACTAGCCCTGAGTATTTTGTTTGCAGTGGCTTTCCAAATCAGGTGGCCTCCACATTCTCCAACATGGAATTCCTGTTTGATTTTTCCAGCTTCAGTTTCAGACAAACATTTCAGTAAAAGGCCATTTGGATTTTTCCAATATAGACTCTCATTCATAATGCAGTAATTTCTAGCTTTGAGTTTTATGAATCTGGCCTTTTTTTTAGACAGTTCTGGAGGGGCACTGAGGTTTGTGAGCACGTAAAGGATATCAGTATACCAAGGAGAGTTCTGAAACTTCTCCTCAACAGTTGGATGAGGTGATCCTTCTTGCTCATCTAAGGCATTTATCATGTTAATGTCTAGGGCCTGCAGATTTGATTCAGCCATTAACCGAGCTAGGCCCTGGCCTTTGATCAGCTTGGTGGGTTTTATTTCAAGGTCGTATTCTAAGATTGTAGCAATCCATTTGCCCCTTTTCGCATCAGGGTCCTGGGACAAGATATCTTTGACCACTATATTTGGCACGAAATAAATGGTGTGAGAATGCAGAATGTACACCCTAAAGTCGTTTAAGGCCTTAATCAGGGCATAGGCCTGCTTTTCCATGATGTTGTACTTTAAGGGTGCATCTCTTAAGGCTTTACTATAGAAAGCTATAGGCTATTCATTACCTTCTGAATTTTTCTGTAGCAAAACTAAAGCTACTGTGTGTTGGGAAGAAAATGAAAAGATCATAAAATCTTTTGAGAAGTCAGGGCTGATAAGGACAGGGGCCCGAGTGAGTGCAAGTTTTACTGACTCGAAAGATTTCTTGGCTTCAACAGTCCACTTAATACCTGCACCTTTCTTTAGCATTTCAGTCATTTTTCTAAGGTGCTCAGCAAGGTTGGGAATGAACCTCCTAAGGACGTTGATATTCCCAATGAAGGACTGTAACTCCCTGATGTTTCTTGGGTGTGTGTTTCGGAGTATTCCCTTAACCCTCTACGGGTCTATCCTGATCCCTTTCTCAAATATGATGTGACCAAGAAGCTTACCTTCTTGCAACCCAAAAACAGTTTTCTTAGGGTTCAGGGACAGAACATACCTTCTACATTTTTCGAAAACTTTCCTCAGATGTTTTAAGTGTTCTTCTTCAGTTTTAGAAAAGAAAGTCAAGTCATCTAAGTAGATAACTATGAAGTGTCCTATCTCTTCTGAGAAAGCTATGTCCATCGCTCTCTGGAAGGTAGCTCCAACATTCATCAGTCCAAAAGGCATCTTCACATACATGAAGGTACCCCATGGAGTGGTAAAAGCTGTTTTGAGTTGATCTTCTGGGAGTACAAGAACTTGATTATATCCCGAAAAACCATCAAGTAGGGAGATTCTCTTAGAGCCCACTACCTTCTGTAGGATATGTTCCATTCTAGGCAAAGGGTAGTTATCTTTCAGGGAGGCTCTATTGAGGTTTCTGAAGTCTATGCATAGTCTAATCTCACCTATTTTCTTCCTCACAGCCACTAAGTTTGACACCCAATCAGAAAACCTTACAGGGACTATTATGCCTGCTTCATACATCTTTTTAATTTCTTTCTCTACTGCAGGCAATTGTTTTGGATTGATTCTACGAAGTTTTTGTCTGAAAGGCTTCTGATTTTCTTTCAAGGGTATTTTTTGTTGTATGATGTTGGTGTCATATGCCTTTAAGTATTCATAGCTCCATGCAAACACATCAATGAATTCCTTAAACAAGTCAATGTATTTTTTCTTCATGTTAGCAGGTATAGACTTAGGTAGTTTGATCCTTTTGGGTTTGTCTTCAGTGCCTATGTTACATTATTCCACATCAAAATAAGCATGTTCTATTGTGGGCTTTTTTTCTACGTCATCAAAGTCAAAAAGGTCCTCTAAGGGTGCCAGGACTTTGGGTATGTTCTTATCTTTGGCCTACAGCACCTTTACCTCTTTGGTATCTGTGTTTTCACAATTTTCGGTTGTATTTCCAGTTTGCTTAGAAAAAGAATTTATTTCTATGTTACAGGGTGTTTCTTGTTCGTCTGGGGGATCCCTACTTGGGCAGTTGTCATCAGAAAATGAGTCTAAATCAGAAAATTCAAACTCATTCCTGCCCACCAGGAAATCTTCGATCTATTTGTCTCCTTCAAAAACCTGCCAATATTTTTCATTATCTGGCACTGCAGGCCTGAATTTGGTCTGAATGATAATCTGTTGGTCAACTGGGGTCTTAGGATATGAGCTAGCTAGACAAGCTAATCCATTTGCAATTGCATTTTGACCCCTAGGAACGAACGCTAATTCATATTCAACAAACGTTTTCAGCAAATCCAGAGTGTCATTCCTGTACGCCCTAAGCCTGGGGTGTTTTGCTGAATACTCACCATTCACCTGTTTGATAACTAACTCAGAGTCTCCTCTCACAGCTATCCTACAGGCTCCTAATTTCTTCAATAAATTCAGACCCAGGATGAGAGCCTCATACTCTGCAATATTATTCGTGCATTTGAAATGCAGATTCACAGCATGGCTCTTTGCGTGGTCATTTTGTGTGTCACGTAGCCACACTCATGCTCCAGCATTTTTCCTAGTACAGGACCCATCAAAATTCATTTCCCACAGGGGTTCGCCCTTATGTCACGCTAGAGGGTTTGTACTAGGTAGTGGGTTGTCTTGTCCTTCATGTGGTACATCAGTTTGAAGGGTATGACTAATGGGCTGGCTGCATTGTGTTCCTGGCTCATTCTGAGTTAGGCTCCCACCACATATTCTACAGGTTTCACTATTGTTTTCTTCTTCAATTTCTTCCAGGGTAGCCATTATGTTCATGTCTGTGCTTTCAGCCTCTACGTTTGAACCCATGTTTCTAGATTCTGACTCCCCCAAGAATTGGTCGTTATAAAGGATGAAAGAATCCAGGTCAGTGTGCACACAGTACAATGGTGAATTTTCAGGCTTCTCGGGACTACTAACTAGGAATTTCATCTGAGACTCTCTATACAATCTTCTAAGTTGGCCAAATATATGGATAGTGGCATAAGAGCCATCCATCTGCATTGTTCCTTGTAGTTTGGCTCCCCATGATCTGGATATTAACATGCCATACATAGGTGGCACATCTGCCACCACCACATCCATGACCATACATTTGGCAGGAATCTGGGTCAAACTCACACATAAAGTTTTGATCAGTCCTAGGCATTTTACTCTACTAGAGTCAAATGAGTATAAGTCTCTGCAGGGTCTAGTAATTTCTAGGCCTAGACTTTCCATCACTTCCTTAGGCATTAGATGGTGTGAGGCACCAGAGTCATGCATGGCATTATGAAGGATTTTGTTATGAATGTTGAGACTGACATAGAAAGGTGGGACTGCCCCTTCCTGAAACTTTCCTTCAATTTTTGGACCAAAGAGTAGGGCTGGTTGGTCATCATTCAGATTTACAGAATCATTCATTTCTCCCAGATTAAATGCCTTCAAAATTTGGCCTTTATATACATCTTGAGTGGCTAGCTCAGAGAGTGGGACGGTGATTTTAATTTTGGCAATCTCACTCTCTAAATTGAAAGTGGACTGTGTCTTTGGAGTGCTCAACTCTATTTTATTTGCTACTGCTTTAGTAGCTGAATCGGTTTGTGATTTCTCACTATGCACAGGGTTGGGAATCGTTTTATCAGGAGCACTGGCTGCAGTGCTAGTGCTGCTAGCTAGTAGGCTTGGTTTTTCGGTGTGTTGGTTTTCTTTTTCTTTGTGTTTACCAGAATTTTCAACTGTTGTTTTGTTATCTTCAGCAGATGCTTTAGAGGATTTATCAGGTCTTTCCTTGATGGTTACCTCAGGAGTTTTTGCTTTGGAAGTATCTTGGCTTTTCTTGCTCCTAAGTTCATATTGTTCCCTGACCTGCAACATGGCATTTTCAAATCCTAATCTGTAATCCTCAGTTTCCAACCATTCCTCATCCCAATAAGAGGGTGAGGGTTGGTCTTCCCATGAATCACAGTTGAGGACTGAGTCCTCTGCTTCAAACATGTTTATTTCATTCCCTTCAGTCTCTTCTATAATTCTCCCATACTCATCTAAAAAGTTTTGGAATGGGGGAATAACTTATTGATCTGATTCTTTCTGTCTGTTGGGGGCGTTGTTGTTCCTTCTAAAGTTTTGGTTCTGATTCTGGTTCTGGTTTCTGTTCTGATTGCTAACTGTGACAACCATGTTTTCCATCATCTGTTGTAGTCTCTCCACGTTTTTAGACAATTTTTCGTAGTTTGGATCGGATGTGGAAGCTACATTGTCATCCCTATAGGTTACCCTCCTCTCAGACCTCAGTCTTGCTCTTTTCTCAATCAAATTGGCTTCTATGTTTACAGCCCCTTTCTGCATATCTTCCAATGTGGTGTATTATTTATCCCTAAGCTCATAGGCCATGTCAGCATCAAATCCATCAGGGTATTTTGCTAAGGCCATACCTTGTGGGGGTTTCATATGTGGAGGGAAAACATTGTAAATGCTGTTAAATCTTGTTGTGTAATCATGGACACTCTCTCCTACATTTCTTTTCAAGCTCATGTATTCAGCTAGGAGTTCGCGAGGGTTTTCCCTGGCCTCCCATTTGTCTATGAAGGTTCGATATAATGCGGGGAGATCTTGGATACTACCGGCAGGTAGGTTTTTAAACCACTTCTTCACCTCACCTCCTAGGCTTTGGGCAAAGATTCTCATTTTGACTGTATCATCATCTATTTCCATGTAGTCAAAAGAGTCTTCCATCTTATCTACATGTTGTTGGGTTGTAGTGGGCTCTTTGGCAGGGAAATGTGGAATCTTAGATTGATAATCATTGGGTAAAGGTACTAGAGGCTGAGGTAACACCAAAGGTGCATACCAGGCTGCCATTATGATGTTCTGATGAGGAAAAGGGTTAACTTGAGCAGCTGGTATGTGGATGATAGGGATATTAGGACCAACAGAAGTCTGTTGGGCAGCTCTAGGGTGGGGGAGCCCCTAGTTTTGAATGAAATGGATATCAGGTGGTGTAGATGGAGGGGTTCCGCTATCCCTAGTGTGTTGACCGCTGTGAGATGGTATACTGTGAGCCTCGAGGTCTTGCTGGTCTAGGCGATTGAATGACCTAGTTCTGGGTAATCTGTTCAGAGGATCTAGGTAAAGGGGAGAAAGTGATAGAGCTGTAAGATCTCCTGGTGCAGAATTAGCTCTAGGAAGGTGATTGGAAATAGTTGGTCTTTTAGGTGTAGGAGCTCTCTTGAGGATACTCTCCAGATTGTCAACTATTTCAGGTGGGTCTGGGTCGGGATAAGCTCTTGTATGGATGGTTCTGAAAGCCAGAATGTTATTTTCCTAGTCAAGCATCCTAACCCTACTTGTTACTTATACTGTGGTTGATGTTGTATCGGAGGTCGGTCTCCCAGTGGAGTCTATTGTGAAACCAAGATAATCAACAGGTCTACTGATCGCCAGTGGAGTCTTTTCGTTTAGGAACAATGGAGTCACCAGGTGGAGGGTTTTTAGGGTGTATCTGAGAGGTCACACTGTCCACCACAGTGCTCAGGAACTACCACCTTTCAAGAATCTCCTCAAAAACAGAAAACTCCAACCAGATATTGACTGGGAGGGCGTTTACTAGATACGCCACTTCCGAAGAAGGTGGGATCCAGAGGCTACCTGGCCCTGTCCAGGCTTTGTCTAAGAGTGTGGTGGATATTCAATAATGGAGGTCGATTCAAGAAAGGAGTGAATTACTGTCAACCTAACCAGAGTTCTAAGTTTCTGAAGTTTTTAAGAATTTTTAAGGTGAAATGTACTCAGAACTCCCCAGCGGAGTCGCCATTATGTTGGGGTTCCCATGTTTTGGCCAGGTTGACAAGACCAAAATATGAGACAACATAGAACCACTTTCAGACCTTAGGATCTAGCCCTCCTAGGTCCAGAGAGGGATCTCTCTATATGAGTCAAAGTGTATGTCTTTGAAGCTCTAAGTTATGATTTTAGGCTAGTTATATGCACAGGGTTTGTTATTTGACTAAGAGTTTGGTTGTTGGAAATCAGGAAGGAAGGGTTCATCACAGGACAAGGATGAGCATAGAGTGAATTTAAGCTGAAACAGATAACTCAGGGAACATCAAGGCCATTGGGCTATGGAGTCAAGAAAGGATTTATTTGTAATCAATGTGCAAGCTTTCAGTTGGGCTAGTCATCTAGAGAATTTGGATCTTGAAGGATGATTGGTGGAATGGAAAATTAAGGACTGAAAATGAAGGAGGAGAACCATCCAATTCTATCTATAGATCAGGTCAGAGGTCATTTAACTCCAGACCTGCTTAGACAAAATCAGAGGCAATACAAGGGATCTTAGAAAGGCTTAATTGAGATGGAAAGATCCTAGTGAGGAAGAGACAGGGTTCTAGACCTCCTAGTGTTCTCAACGCATTCAATTAGATCCTAACAAGAACATATAAACATATATTTCATCAATTCATACATCAGAGAGAAGGCAATAACATCCACTACACTGGTTAAGTCAATTGAAATCAATATTCAGATACACATATAAGAAGAAAACATAAAGGGCTGGGAGAGCAGGAACATAAGGTACCTATCAAGGGTAAATCTTATGCCAAACTTCTGATGTGAGCTAATAGAAATGGAATGAAATGAAATCAAAAACAGAGATAAAAAAACATCACCAACTACTTTAGATCAGGATCCAAAGAAACATTCTTGTCATATTAAAAACAACACCAATCAGGTACATCATAGCCCATAGCTTGAACATTCAGTCTGAATACATCAAATCTCAACCTATCTTGCAATATTACACAGAGAACTTTTCTCGAGAGGAAAATGCTTGCGTTTCACTGATATCTCATCAACAACCATTACAATGTTTCCTTCTGTGCTTTATAGCAGATGATGGATAGAAGATCGACTGAGAAGGTAGGTGAATACTAAATGTAACATTAAATACACAAATGAATGCAGGGCCGAGACCTTTTCTGTATGAATGCTTGAGTATTAAATTTCTATCACCTCTTTATGTAGGGATGATCTCCTTCAGATTTACCTTTGTTCTGTATATGACTTTGATGCACTCTGGTGGCCATACCTTGTTGTACCTGTGGGGAATAAACAAAAGGTGTACAACTGCTGAGAGGTCTGCTTCATAAATTTCTGACTGTTTTTGAGCTGTAGTTATGGCGGAAATTATTTCAGGGACATTATGCATAATAAGAGCTGTATGGGTACCCTGTACGTGATGGAGAAAAGTATTCTGCTGATGAATAAACCCAGATGGTACCTGCTACTGTGCTCAGGATCCTTTGATCAATCCTCGAGGTCTTCAAACTATTGCTTTTCCTTCTAAACCTCTGATTAAAGGCTCAATATCGTCATTAGCTCACCTTAGTCTTCCTTTTGCTCTGTACTGAAACACTCTGTCGCTCCCTTTCGATCCTGACAGGGTAGCTCGGGTTTTAATGGCGTTGTAAGGTTTCTAGTATTTGAAATCTGCCTTTTCCTTAATGCGAATCCTGCCAGCCGCTTTCTTTGACTATCCCACAGTAGTACCAGCTCTCAGATTTAATTCTGTCCACACAGCTTGCCATGTAGAATCATGGCGGTCTTCTACCTTTAGAAACCCTGCAAAACAACAAACCTGTGAGGGAAACCATGGATAGGGATGATGAAGGCGGTGAGGGCGATGAGCATGGTTATGCTGACGATGAAATGGAGGGAAGAATTTGCAGTGGAAATGATAAAAATTTCTCTGGTGGGGAAATGGAGAAACACAGAGCAGAAACACATAATAACAAATGGAAACCTTAAAAAAACACGACAAAACCAATGATATGGTGACAGAAACGGGGAATGTACAGGGCGCGCATGTGGAGGTGACGTGACGAGGCGGGAGACCATGGAATATTCAACGGTGGGCAGACGAATTAGGACCGTCGATCATGGCGGAGATCAACGATGGGTGGCGATAGAAGGTGGGCCAACGGGTACGATGAGCGGGGTTTAAACAGCGCGCAAAATTGACAGATGATGACTGTCGGACGGACGATCGGAGATCTAACGACTGACAACGATTCCGCTGGACGCCCTGTACCGAAGGTTAATGCGCGGGAGAAAAGTGGTTTTAGAATCGTACAAGGGACAGGTGGTGCGCGTTGTATGGAATCGCTGGGTTTTGGACGAATACCGCCCACTACGCATAAGCAGTGCGAAATATACTGGTGGTTTTCGAGCGAACGCGCTGGCGGGGACCACATGGAAGGGAAAGCTCTGCGCCATTGATCTATCAGGCGATGGACGGTTCAGATGAGATCACCGGTAATGAATGGGTTCAACGGTATTTGTTGCGGGGGTGGCGATCGTCGTTCGTTTGGTGAGATCAATGGCTAGGAATGCGCCCAACGAGACTTTGTGGTAAACGTCTTTTGGACTTCGCGGACAGTTCCGGCACGGGATCACATGGAAGGAAGGGTGCGGGGCTAACACAGAAGGGGGCTAAGGCCTGATATAGTGAAATTCATCATTTTTTTTCAATTTTAATGCATTTTCAGGCCCGAAGGAGGTAACGATAGGTGGGTGAAGTGGAAATTTGGGGAAGTAAAAGATGACGGTGGGGTTTAGATAGGATTTAGGGGGAATTTAAGGGGATAATGGGGGTAAAGGAGGGAATAATAGGCCTCTCCGAGCAATGGGTCAGCAGCAAGGACTAGAATTGGGCACAGCACAAAGAGACTCCAAGGAGGATGAATTTTCAGGGGAAAGGCATTCCTTGGAGGCTCCAGACAATCTAGCCCCCAGCTTGCTTGTCAAGAATTTCATTGGGGGGCTAATAGTAGTGATGGAAAGATTAGGCCTAGAAATAACCAGGCCCTATATAGATTTGTATTCGTTTTATTTGAGCAAGGTTAAGTGCTTGGGCCTGATCAAGGACTTATGTGTCAATATGACACAAATCCCTGCTAAGAGCTTGGTCATGGATATAGTCGTGGCTGACATTCCCCCCAAATATGGCATGTTGTTATCCTGATCTTGGGGAGCTTATAAACTTCTGGGAAACCTCCAACTTGACATGTGGTATGCTACCATCCCAATTTTTAACCAAATAAGGAGACTCTACTAGGAATCTCACATGAAGTATATGGTAAGTAGCCTAGATAGACCGAACAACACCCCTATATATTCCATTCATTTTGACTTGGACTCATTCATCTTGTATAATGAAAATGACCTCGATGAGAAAGTGAATGAAGATTGTGAGGATCTAGGCACATTAAAACAATCAGATCAGTCCCTCTATGATGATTTTGACAGTTAAAACTATCACAACCCTAAAACACCACAAGACAATAAAACTGAAATTGATTTCCTACAAATTGAAAATGAAATGTCAGAAACAAAAATCAGTTTAGAATAGGAAATAGGTTGCTCAAAAGAAATACAAACCATAAGAACACAACTTCTTCCTTTTTCTAATCGAGAAGAAATGAAATACCCTCACCAAGAAAAAATATTTGGGAATCTAGAGCAAGATAGTCTTAAGTTTTTACCTTACCTAGATACTTCATCATCCAAGAATTTCAACTTTTCAAAAAGGCTGTCAATTTCCACAAATATTGCTATAGGTCCCAAAGAAGTCTTTACCAAAGCAGATATAGAGAAAGATGGCATAGGTAAATTTAAAATGCCTGAAATAGTTAAGTTGTCTGAAATTTTATCACAACACATGAAACAAAGAAACACAAGACTGTGCAAAAAATTTGATAAAGCTTATGTATGTAGAAAAGCTAGTCTAAAAACTTATAATATAGCCACTGTTATAAGAAGCCCTCCTTTCAAAAATAATCATGAAAACCTTGAGTAGTTGAGCTCACTTAGAAAAAAGGTGAAAGGGCATAGGCTTTGTATAGACTTTAGGTACCAGGATCAACCCTTCCAAAGGAACAAATACCTTTTTGCCCAAAAAGATCATACCTTACAAAGTGTGAGGTTTTCTAACCAAATCTCATTGCATGGTAGTTTTTCAGGTTACCATTAGGTGATACCACTTCAGATAAATCAACTCAAAGATTTTTTCAAGTTTCCTCAGGACAATTACATGTTTAAACAAATACTTCCTGGAACAGAGACTACTGGAGACACCTTCTGAAAAACTGTGTTTTCAGTTTTCAATTTATTCACTATGGTATACATTGATGACATCATTATTTGTTTTAAAAATGATAAATAATATATTTTCTACCTAAGAAAAATCTGTGACAGAAAAAAGTATGGGAATAAAAAGTCATAGAGGAAGCACCAAGGAGAACATGAGTTATTTGAAAATTCTTGGAAAAATCCTTATACCATGTTTTCGAATGAAAATAACTATGATTTCTATTCACAAAAACTGAATGGACAAAAAATGTTAGGAGATCCTGTTGAAGATAGGATGCTCAAACATTACTTTTGTCAAGATCCTTAGCTATAGTTTTTCACTCATTGTACATACCATTGTTTGAAGAAAATGCCAAAATGAAAAGAAAAATACAAAAACATAGAAAATAATGAAAAGAGGGCAGATTGAAAAATAAGGTACAGCTCCATACCCAATAAATAGTAATATTGAAAGTGTGCAAGTCTAAATTCCACTAATGGCGCAAAAATAATGTCTTGTTCAGTCATCTAGCCTAATCATGGCTGAACATGTTTTAAATTTATTGTTGATAAGTTAGTGAAAATAATGTTGGTCAAATCATTGAAGCTTGACTTGTCGAAGAAAATAGATTAAGAAAGAAAGATACTGGTTCCACATGCTCAAAATAGAACTGAGGAGAAAAATATGGATGAATAACAAACTATGTATCCTAGCCCTAATTTTTCTAGTCTTATTTTGTACAAAAATAACATTTGTGTGCAGCTTGTTTTTATGCCACAAATCCATGATAAATTAGATTGACTAATCTTGATTTAGTCATGTTTTCAATTTCATGTTTTTAGCGTAGTGAATGAAACCTACCAAACAGTTTAACCTTGACAATTGAATAGTATAGGTAGAGAACCAAAGATGTTCATTAGCCTAATCTAAACTCCCAAAAGAAATAAGTGTAGAAGTAGATAGTTGTTTTCTTTCAAAAATAAAAGGATGTCAAGGTTGCTAGTCTAAATGCACCTAAAGAAGAAAAAATTATAGGCAAGTAGGTTGGATAGGTAGAAATGAAATTAAGCTGATCATATCTTTCAGATTTTTGAGATCATAGCTTCAAGCAAGCATCAACAAGTAAATAAAGGTAAAAATCTACCCAAAGGATGAGGCACTGGTCTCCATAAAGCTAGTGATCTGAAATTCTGGACACCTCCTAAAAAGGAGTTTTCCTCCCCAAGTGGAGCGATTGTTAGTCATCAATTTAGATGACTAAATTCTTTGTCCTGGATTTCTAGAAACAAAATTCAAGAATCATGTGAGTTCTATAAATCTGCTCAAATTTTTTCTTTTTTCACTATCCCATTTCTCTGTCAAGCATGGCCAATCTATCACCCAGATAAGACCAAATCCTGGACTAACGTCCCTCACTCTCACTATGTTTTCCACCTCTTCCTATAACACTCTATCTCTGTTTGCCTAAGACCTCTATTTCCACACCTTGTTTCACCAAGTAAACCAAACTTTTTCCCCTACTCACCAAGTGCCTAAAGAAATGGTGGTTTTGAAACTCCCTTTCTAAAGCCCTTTGAAGTAAAACAAGTTTTTCTAGTTGTATAGGATGGTAGTGCATAATAGAGTGTCAAAATTTTGCTTCCTCATCCAAACCCCGATTCAAGATTTTCAGTCAAAAACCTATTCCAAGGACATTACAATAAGTAAAATAGGGTCACCTAGGTTATGCACTATCATGTTTCTAAATTCACCATTTCCACGAGTATTCAAAGGTGAAGTCAAGAGAACACAAGGATGAGGCTTATCATTGTCCAAAGAACATCAAATACCTCCAAAGGTATCCTCTTGATCAAGCAGTAAGCCTGCAAAGGAAAAATTTACCATGTCCAAGCATTTCTACAGAAATGATTTGTAAATGGTCAACAACAGAATAGAGGAAAAGAAGGAGACCTAAAAATCTCATAAAGGCATAAACAACTATTAGTAAGATGAAAAAGGCTTAATTTTACAAGGAATATCATGATCTCATGATAGATTGTTATGAAGTGCTTCCCATCAAAAGGTACATGCAGGTCCTAAAAGACAATGGCACATAAGCAACAATGTACATCAATCAAAAATATCATTAAAACGTTTTTTGGCCTCAAGAATGAATCTTGGAGAGGGACAGTTGCCCTTTTCTCACATTCCTACAAAGAAGACCAAAAAGCCATCAGATTAGCCATGAGGTAAGGTAAAAGAGGAGGATCATCATAAGAGGACCATTCATAGCAAGAAGAAAGCAGCAGGTATGTGTTTTATAGGAATCAGGATGTATGACTGTTTTGACCAAGTAATAGAGAAATACTAGGGTTACAAAGGCAAAAGAACACCTCAACCCTCCAAATGATCATTGAAGGCTTTTTAGACATAAGTGATGAGTGAACATCCCTAAAAACTCAGAAGTTTGGGAAGATGGAAAAAGAGGGTAAAAATAGTGACAAAGAAACCTCCTTCATCATAGAAGATGGTTTCAAGGTTTTTCAAAAGGTTTGGCAGACAAGCACTATACTCCACTACACCAAAGGCAGAAAGATGATGAAGAGTATCAGCAAGAAGAGACAAGAAATGTAAGTTCAAAGGTCTCTTTTCTCTAAATAATAGTCAGAGACATATTCCAATGGCTCAAAGGGACAAACATGGGTAGAAATTTCCAAAGAAAGCAACTATGACAAGCATTGGTCATCATTGATCAAGTAAACTGTCCAAGTTCAAAAGAGATAGTGATCAAAAGGGTTTCAGAAGACATTTAAAAACAGCTCCTAGGATTGAAAAAAGATGAAAAGGACATGGAGGACATATGACTCATGAATAAATACAACATCTATCAATAGACAAAAGTAGATGTCTAGGTTCAAAATGTGAAAATGGAAAAAACAAGCAGAATCACCAAGTCTGCCAAAGTTTGTGAAAAAGGGTGCCAGCTCCAAAAAAAAAAAAAAGTATTGAAAAAAGTAAAGGAGTTCAAAATAACCTTAGAGAAGTGGGTTGTACTTCTAATATTTCAAAAAGGTATAGAACCACTACAAAGCAACATCTCCCCGCTCCTTTGGTAATTTACACACATAGTGAGGGTTTTCAAATTTTCTGATAGAGTCCTCGGGCAAAATTTTCTGGGCGCTACGCTCCTATAGAGTTGTGCTGCGTGCCTGTAGCGTCTCCCTGTGTGAATTTCCACAACACGCTACATGCCTAAAGAGTGGTACTGTGCTTCTCCAGTTTTTCCAGACATTCAGGAAAGAGGGCACTAAAGCCCGTGCACAATATGCCCATCGTTCGGAGGCACATGACACCCCGTTCAAGACTGCCCGGAGGTAGTGCTACGCTCCTACCACAACGTGCAAACTGTTATCACCAAAATATGACCCTGATAGGCTGCTGATCAGACTACCTTAGTGTAACTATTTCAAACCAATCTTTTAGCTAAGGCTTATCCTCCTCAGCCTGAGAGGGCTCTTTCAAGGGTTAATGATTTTGTATAAATATAGATGGCTAACTCTATGGTTTGTGGTTATGTATGTTTGCAGGTTGAAAGATGAAGACAAGCTACCATTGGGCTATGGAATCAATGATAGGGATAAAATAACAAAATAACTCTTCTTATAAAACTGAGGCTTGTATATACTTCAATGAAAGGATGACACGCTCAGGAAAGTCTCAATATCTTGAGGTTCAAAGGAAATCAGAGCATGTGTGCATGAATTCTGAGTCATGATACATCAAGGTATTGAAAGGAGAGTATTTAACAGATATTTGTCCAAGCTTAACACTTAAAGGAAGTCAGAGCATGAATGACCATGAATTCTGAGTAATAAGCATCAAACATTGAATAAAACCATCCATAGATAGGACCTAAGAACTCAATTCACCATAAAATAATACTTAAAGGAAGTCAGAGCATGATCCTGTCTACTCAAATTCGTGTTCCTAAATTGATATCATAAATTGTCAACCAGGGCTAGTAAACTGTTGAAGTGAAGTGCACCATATGTGCCTAGGTATCTTCTTCCTACTTCGTTGTGCTTAGTTTTTTTCTAGTGTTTTTGGTTTTGTGTTTTTATGCTAAGGGGAAAAGCTAAATTAATAGAAAAGAGAAGTTACTGATCACACTAAAACAGAATAAAATCTACTCTAAACTATGAATGATACCAAGAACAGAAAATGTTAATCCACAGATTTGTAAAGCTACTAAGAAAAGTAACTCATAACATTAAACTTAGTCCAATTCATTTCATTAGAGGTATATTGGAACAAATTGAGAAAAGGATTAGTTTTGATGTAATGAGGTTCTCTTAGTAAACAACAACTTAAAACATCACAGAGAAATCTTATTCGTTGTTTAGAAATTTGTTGGAACATTTTGAGAAAAATATCATCTGTAACATAGTAAGGAACCTTATGCTAAAATAACATATGACACTAGAATTAACTCATTCTGCAACTCACAATGTTACTATTAAGTCTTATTCAAGGATTAGAGATTTCTTGGAACAACTTGGGAAAAAGATTGTTTGTAAAATCATGAGAATCTCTTACATAATTGCAGAACAGTCAAGAACTAAAAATAATATAACTAATTCTTGTTCATATAATAGTGATGTGTTAGAAGAGTTTGAGAATAAGAGTAGCTTATAAAATAATGAGGATCTTCTAAATCTAACTAACAGGACTGAAATGCAATTAACTCAAAGTACTACAGCTAGATCTCATTCACGTATTAGTGATATATTGGAACGGCTTATGAGAAAAAGATTGGCTGTAATATTCGATGTAAGTAAATGACATAAAACATGATGCAAGAAGATAAACTCAGAAAACTGCCTAAGTTAAGAACAAAATAGAGTTAAAGGTTACTTATCTAGAGAATATGAAAACGCCTTTTCAGATAGTAGGGGCCCTCTACCATCAGATTGGCACATGAATCCTTAACTCCTTAAAGTTGCTTCAGATCATGCATCAAAGTTATACTCCTTTCATTAGAAGAAAATGCTCAGAAACAGAGTATCACAGTATTCGAAAGTTAAAAACAAAACATCAACTAACTCTTTCTCGGTTCATCGAGTTATTTTTATAAGCAACTACATAAATGACATTGAGTAGAAATAGGCATAGGTGTCTCTTATAATCAAAATCGAACTAAAAATCCTGCTGAGGACTCGTGTTTTTCTGAAGACACATCGAGAGTCCTTATCCTTATAGAACTCTGCTTCTTGGTTTTTAGCTTTTTCCACGTGCATAACCACTTCCAGATTTTTGCTCAATCCTCGTGGATGACAAGGAATGATGCAGGAGGGTTTTAGAGTCTAACCATATACGTCTTTCCCTAAGATGACACTTGTAACCTATTTAAACACTAAGATGGCTACGTAACATATGACTAGCTACAGAATGACTACATTCTGTAGCTAAGTTTGCTTAGAAATCACTACGACAACAAAACCACAAAAGTAGAATAAGTCAGTCATTGCATGTATTCTTAAAGTGATTTTAATCATTCTTATTGATCTTTTAGGCCTATAAATGATAAAGGATAAATGGAATGAAGTGGAGTTTGGTGAAAAGAAAAGACATTTTTAGGGCTCAACATACCCCCACTGCAAAACTTTTGCATGTCCTCATGCAATCAATCCATGTATTCTGAAACTTCAGCCAGGACATCTAGCTTCCTTTTTCTGCTTTGCTTGGTGTTCAATGGCATCTTAGGCTTCCTTATGACCAATTTGAACATCAGATTATAAGTTCCCAGTTCAATTTCTTGTTTTTCTTCTTTAGCTTCCCACTAGCCTTATACAATTTTTTCATTTGCAAAGATAGAGTTATGTTCATGTCACTTTTCAGTTTGACTTGTTCCCTTAAAATTTCATTTTCATTTTTTATATGCCTATTCAGTACCTCCAATTAATATTTTTCTCTTTTCAACACTTCAATTGAAGGTTCTTGTGGACTAGGAGTTCTTTCTCTGTTTTCTGAGGCTCTTTTTTCTAATGATTCAACATAATCATAGATCTGTTGTTGGGCTGGATCTACATCCAGAGTTCCTCTATCAGGATCTTCTTCATACTGGTACTTAGGAGATCTGTCAATTGGTGTCTCTTCATATTCAATATCTATGATTCCTATTTGCTTAACTCCTGTCTTCTTCAATATGCCTTTAAGCCTATGACTTCTTCTTAGTTTAGATGGTCCCTCACCTTTCTCTTTAGCATCCTTTCTTGTTACCTTTTCCTTTTTAAGTTGTTTCTTGGTTTTGGCCAATTTTTCAGAGAAAAGAGATATGAATGCCTTAGAAATAAGCCACTTCGAGGGGGCAACCTCCAATACATTACATAAATGAAAAATTCTTGGATGATACAATTTACAAAACCTCCTTTCTTTATATAGGAGTCCATGGGGCCATAATGTAATCCTAGTGGGCCACAATGTAATCCTAGCTGACCTAACAATAATAATGTAAGGGCACAATAATAAAAATATGGGGGTTACAGGGGTACAATAATAACAATAAGGGGGGCTACACTAACATAATAAGGGGCTACACTATTAATATAGGGACTTCACATGCCCCTCTCGTTCAAACAAGTGTTGTCCTCAACGCTTGATTATTTCTTGATGCTTGTGTATAAAATCTCATCCTCCCATGTGAAATATTCTACAGGAAAGTTCTTCCACTTGCTGAGATACTCTGAAATTGATCATACTTGTCGAGTTCTTGTTTCTATGACTGCTTCATAACTTCTTTCGATGTCATGTTGATCTTCCTGTTGTTTCATTAGATTCGGCACCAAAGTTGGGTTATCCTTTGAGAATTGGAGAACTTGTTGTTGATGCTCGATGTGATCTTCCACTAATTTATCATCCATATTTGCTATTATTTGATCCTTCAAACCATCCAAATTAGCCTCCATTTCTGCTTTTAAACCATCTATTTCATCTTCAATTGCTCTTCGTAAGATCGAAACTTGTTGCACTTGGTACCGTAATTTTGATATCTCATAATGCAACTCTTCCTCTTCATGCGTCATAGTATAGCTTTCCAAAGGCTTAATGGGTATTGAATTCTTTTTAGGGGCCATTTTATAATCCAATAATGATATCTATTCTACAATATGCCCTTGGAATCAATTCAAATTGATTCTTCAAACAAGACTTATGCAAGTCGGAAAAAAAATACACACCTTTTACTTGCTTTGAGGAGCTCGATATTAAAATTGTATTATCTCTGTTATTGTGGATCTTCAATATCTAAAATTCATCACTAAATTAGCCCACTGAATTCTCTTTTTAATGCCATAGGTCTGACCTGATTTGGATTCTCCAAGACAAAGTTGTATCCAATCTCCCACAATGACCTAATTATGGACTGGTTCAGTAGATCTAACTTGTACGAATTGCCACGTGTCACTGTTTCGTCCTTTGTCTCTGAAATTGATAGCCAAGAAACTACAGGCTGTGTACTTGTGATCAATTTTTACGGCACTCCAATCCGATTCCCAGAGAGAGAGTTATTGAAATTTTCCCACAATCACCTCTTTGAGATGCAATTCAGGAGCCTGAAAAAACACTACCTTCCACAGATCATATCGCCAACAATATTGCGAAAAAAGCTCTGAAATTTTTAGAAAATCTTCCTCAGGATTTCGGCTTCGCACCCTAAAAATTTCAGCTTTTGAAACTTTGTAGAAAAAGATTTATAGTGAAAATGCCACGATGACCTGTTTGAAGTAGCGAAACCCTAGAATCCAAAGCTCTGATACCAAATGTTGTGTAACCAGCTCCAAAAATAGAAGAAAAGAGATATGAATGCCTTAGAAATAAGCCACTTCGAGGGGGAAACCTCCAATACATTACATAAATGAACAATTCTTGGATGATACAATTTACAAAACCTCCTTTCTAGATATAGGAGTCCATGGGGCCATAATGTAATCCTAGTGGGCCACAATGTAATCCTAGCCGACCTAACAATAATAATGTAAGGGCACAATAATAACAATATAGGGGTTACAGGGGTACAATAATAACAATAAGGGGGGCTACACTAACATAATAAGGGGCTACACTATTAATATAGGGACTTAACATTCTTGTTTTTCTTCTTCAGCTTCCCACTAGCCTTATACAATTTTTTCATTTGCAAAGATAGAGTTATGTTCATGTCACTTTTCAGTTTGACTTGTTCCCTTAAAATTTCATTTTCATTTTTTATATGCCTATTCAGTACCTCCAATTCATATTTTTCTCTTTTCAACACTTCAATTGAAGGTTCTTGTGGACTAGGAGTTCTTTCTCTGTTTTCTAAGGCTCTTTTTTCTAATGATTCAACATAATCATAGATCTGTTGTTGGGCTGGATCTACATCCAGAGTTCCTCTATCGGGATCTTCTTCATACTGGTACTTAGGATATCTGTCAATTGGTGTCTCTTCATATTCAATATCTATGATTCCTATTTTCTTAACTCCTGTCTTCTTCAATATGCCTTTAAGCCTATGACTTCTTCTTAGTTTAGATGGTCCCTCACCTTTCTCTTTAGCATCCTTTCTTGTTACCTTTTCCTTTTTAAGTTGTTTCTTGGTTTTGGACAAATTTTCAGAGATAATTTCCTCACTATCTTCTTGTGTTGATTTATCAGTTTTAATTTCAACATATTTGGCAACTTTTCCCCTCTTACTTCTTCTTACAGGTTTTTCTTCAGACATAGTTTCTTTAGGTTCTTCAAAATTATTTCTCAAGAGGAATTCATCCCAACTATCTCCTACCTTCTTCAAATGATGCTCAATTAGAATTTTAACTAAGCCATGATGATATAAGGTGGTTTCTAAGAGCTGAATCCTTTTCTGGACATTAGAAGCCATCGTTTTTAGACTATTGAGCAAGAAAAAGGGTAGATTTATCTCTTCATCTAGGAAATTCATCATAACTCTACTGTGATAAACATATAAAGTGCCAAATCTCCCCTCACAGGTTATAAAATTTTGTAGAATTAGCAACATATTTCGCCATTCATTTTTCAAGGCTGAACTAGGAATGCCTTTCTTGAATACTGAAATGTCCATACCTGGTGTTTTTAGCATCTCTCTCCAGGCTTCATTGTGAAATTCTTTGTTTTTAAACCAACACTCACCTTGCCTCGGTAACTCTATTGCTTTTGCTATGAAGGATTTTGTGATGATGAACTTGATATCACCAATTTCGACCTCTGACCCATTGAATGACTGGGCAAATGACTTGGTGACCTCCTTGTGAAATCCATTGAACTTCTCCATAAACTTTAGCCATCCAATCTACTGCAACATCTCTTTAATCTGAGGGTAACCTTCTATATATTTAGTTCTGACTGGCTTCGACCTTACAATAAGTCCCATTGCTTCTTTTCCTCAGCTTCAATTTACTGCTCTATTATTGTTCTCCTATTTGAGGTAAAAAAATAGTTATAGAGGGTTGTCTCACCCTAAAAATGACTTCTCTGTTTCTGCGGACAGGAATTGGCTACAGAATATAATGACATTGAGTGGATACGGAATGAGTGAAATACGGTGAGGGTAAATCACAAGAATGATTGAATTTAAGAGTTTTTCATGGAGTGAAAAACTGTGAAGAAATCTCATGAAGATTTTCAAAATCATCAATGAATGTTTCGGTTTAATGATGTGACCTAATAGGTCACTTCAAGTATTGACCATTAACTTCTAATTAATGATGATTTGATATGGATCGAAATGGAAGGGATTTGTTCAAGGATTTTATGATAGGCTTGATCAATTTGAATAATCAAAATAACTTTATGAAACATACATATGACTTAACCATACTATATCTTTTATAATTTGCTATCACAATAATTTCACACGCAATTTTACTTTAGCCCTTCTTTTGATTTTTGCTGCTTTGATATGCTTTGTCTTTCCTTTGAAAATTATTTTTCTTTTAGACTCCATAATCCTTTTGATTTTTCCTGCTGAAGTAGGTTTGTAGGATCAATTGGCTGCTGAACAAGTGGCTGCTGAATGGTTGGCTGCAGAAAAGATGGCTGCAGAATATCTGGCTGCAGAATGTACCTGTAAAAGATTTGAGACATGATATGAAATGAATTGAAATATGGATGGAATGAAATATGAATGAAGTGAAATATGATGGAATGAAATGGATCATAAATGTGGAGTGGGATGAAATATGAAAAGTGAGCCTGGAACTTATGATTTTGTAATACTTGATTGCAGGAAAAGAACAATTTTGAAAAGCTAAAGTGTTAGAAGAATTCTGATTTTCGCCTTATATTTTCTTTATAAACATGCTAATCAATGATTAGTTTTCATGTTTATACTCTTTTTTTTCTTTTCTTTTTTAAATCAGATTACAGAAAATATAATTAAGTTGATGAATAAGAAGGATTCTTCTTCATTAACTTCACATCACTGTTCTCTTGGAATTTCTTGACAAATTCTTCTCTTGAAAGTGGCTCATGATAAAGTTTCAATCTATGACCATTTACAAGAAAAGTCACCTTATCTTCATCTATTTTCCTGATTTTTATTGCTCCATTGTCAAATATTTTTACAATTTCATATGGCCCAAGCCAATGAGTTTGGAATTTACCTTGGAAATCTTTGAACTTTGAATCAAATAAGAGAGCCCAGTCACCTTCTTTAAATTTCTTTTCCTTAATGTACTTATCATGCCATCTAGTCCTTTGTTGTTGGATTATACTTGTTTTAGTGACTACATCATGTATGATCTCATTCAATTCATTAATCTGCTCCAATCTGTGCTTTTGTGCCTCTATTAGATCAAGTCCCAGCTCGAATGCCATTTTAAAAGTTTGAATCTCAAACTCTATGGGAAACAAGACTTGTGTTCCATAAACAAGTTCATAAGGGGTATGACCTGTTGTGCTTCTCCATGTAGTCCTATAGGCCCACAAGGCTTTAGGAAGCATGTCTGCCCAATTTCTTCTATGTAAATGAACAATCTTTGTTAGGATCCCTTCAATGACCTTATTGGTAGATTCCACTTGGCCATTTGCTTGTGGATGATAGGGAGTAGATTTTTTGTGTCTGATTTTGTACTTCTATACCATTTTTTCCACCAAATTTGATGTGAATTGAGCTCCTTGATCTGTAACAATTTCTCTTGGGACACCAAAACGAGTAAAAATATCCTCAAAAATAAAATTAACTACAGATGCTTCAGTAGCAGAAAATAATGGCTTGGCCTCTACCCATTTGGTAACATAATCAGTGCAAATTAATATATATTTATTTTGTCTTGATGGAGGACTAATAGGTCCTACAAAATCTAAAGTCCATTTCTAAAAAGGTTCAATATGTAACCGAGGCTACAATGGCATCTCACCTGAAGGAGAAGGTTTCTCTACCCTTTGGCAGCTGTCACACCTTTTGACATACTCTTTAGCATTTTTAAAGAAGGATGGCCAATAGTATCCTAAATGAAGGATATTATAAGCTATCCTTTTATTAGCAAATTGTCCACCACAAGGTTCATCATGACATGCCTTGAGGATCTTAGGCATCTCATCTTCTCGAACACATCTCCTAATAATAAAGTTTGGACCTGTTTTGTATAACTCATTAGCAACCCATGAATATTTTGCACTGTCATAAATGATATTTCTTTTATCTCTTGCATTCATAATTGAAGGAAATTTCCCTGAAACTAGATAATTGGCAATGTCAGCAAACCAAGGAGTTTGAGTAGAAATTGCAAAAAGATATTCATCAGGGAATTGATCTTCAACTAGAGTATTGTCTTTAATGTTTTGGAGTCTAGATATTAAATCAACTACTATATTTTGTTTCCCAGGCCTATCTAGAATGGTGATGTTGAATTCCTATAAAAGCAATAACCATCTTATGACTCTGCCATTAGTAATTGATTTTTTCATTAGATATTTAATTGCAAAGTGATCTGTGTGAACAAAAGTTTCATAGCCTGTTATATAGTGTCTGAATTTATTTATGGCATGAACAACAGCTAAGAACTCTTTTTCAGTTACAGTATAATTTAACTCCGAAGGGGTCAAATTTTTACTTGTATAGTAGATGGCATAAGGAATCAGGTCTTTTTGTCCCAATACAGCTCCTAAAGTTGTATCTGAGGCATCTGTTGAAATATGAAAAGGTAATTTCTAGTTAGGTCCCCTTAAAATAGGTGCTTCAGAGATTTTTGTTTTTAGGGTCTCAAAGGCTAACTGGCAATCAGGATTCCACTTGAATTCACAGTCCTTGGTAAGTAATTTGAAAAGTGGAGATGCTATCTTAGTGAAGTTTTCTATAAACCTTCGATAATATCCTGTAAATCCGAGAAAACTCCTAACATATTTTTGACAACTTGGAATAGATAAGTTAGAGATGACTTCAACTTTTGACTCATCAACTCTAATCCCATCCCCTGAAATGTGATGTCCCAAAACAATTCCTTCAGTAAACATCATAAAACACTTCTCATGACTTAATGAAATATTTGCTTCTTTACATCTCTTTAAAACTTTTTCCAAGTTTACTAAAGCTTCTTCAAATGTGTTTCCATAAACTGTGAAATCATCCATATATACCTCTACACAATCATGTATTAGATCTGAAAAAATTCCTAGTACCGCCCTTTGAAATGTTGCAGGTGCATTGCATAATCCAAATGGCAATACTCAGTAAGCATAGGTACCCCAAGGACAGGTAAATGTGGTTTTGTCTTGATCTTCAAGTGCTACTTGAATTTGGTTATAACCACTAAACCCATCTAAAAATGAGAAGTACTTTTTTCCAACTAATGTATCTAACACCTGATCTATGAAAGGTAGGGGAAAATGATCTTTAAGAGTAGCTTTGTTTAATTCTCGGTAGTCAATACATACCCTCCATTTACCATTTTTCTTTGGCACAATTACCAAAGGAGAAATCCACTGACTATCTGAAATGGGATAAATAAAGTTGGCATTTAACAATTTCTACAATTCTTCTTTAACAATTTCCCTAAGGTTTGGATTCATCATTCTCTGAGGTTGTTTGATTGGTTTACAATTTTCCTCTATGTAGATGTGATGAGTGCAAGTCTTAGGGCTTATCCCTTTCATATCAGTGTACTCCCATGCATATGCAGAAGAATGTATCTGTACTATTTTGACTAGCTTTTCTTGTTGAAATTTCTCTAGGTTCTTGTTTATGTTTAAAGTTTTACCTGGAAATATCTCAATTGTAGAGCTGCCAAATTTATCCATGGAGT
Organism: Pinus albicaulis; assembly: GCA_034641835.2. Taxonomy (NCBI): domain Eukaryota; kingdom Viridiplantae; phylum Streptophyta; class Pinopsida; order Pinales; family Pinaceae; genus Pinus; species Pinus albicaulis. The sequence goes on from CM076578.1 coordinate 296,685,033, forward strand.
AAAGAGACATCTATCTTGATGATAAAAACTCAATGTTGTATTCTTCTTGAAATTTTACATGTTTGTATTCTGAGGAGGATTCAAAATTTTCTAACATATTTAGAATCTGGCTATCTTCACTAATTTCTGAAATTGTGAAGAGAGGTTGTATGTCTTCTTCATCCTCAATCCATTGAGTATCATCCAACTCTGTAATTGTTCTTGTTGGAGGATAAAAGGTAAATTTCTTGGTTGAACTACCATCAGAGATGTACATATCACCGGATCTACAGCTAATGAAAGCATCAGCTGTAGCTAACCAAGGTATTCCTAATATAATAGGATGTCCTCCTAGATTATTTTTAGGAGTTAGGATCATAAAATCCACAGGGTACTCCCAAGAATCTAAGGACACTGGAATGTCTTCTATTACCCCATTAGGTTTAATCAAAGATCTATCTGCTAATTTTAATAATGTGGGTGTAAAAAGAAGATTAGCGAGTTTTAGTTTATCCATGATTTGCCTACTCATGATATTGATTGTTGCTCCTAAATCAATAAGTGTGTTTTGGATCTCAGTTCCATTGATGTGTATTTTAACAACTGGATTTCCTGGGTCTAGATACTTTGGAATAACAATCTTACCCATCATGATGTCTGCTATTTTTCCTTCTAGTTGAATTTTCTTTGTCTCTTTTATTCTTTTTCCTGTTTTTTTCATGCTCAACTCCTTTATTGTCTTTGTTAAGATTGGAATTTCCTTGATAGCTTGTAATAATGGGATCTTAATACAAACATTCCTTAGCTCATCTAGGAAATCATAATTGGGCACCATAATTTGTTTCTCTACACCCTTATTAATTTGTAATCTTTCTGGAAAGGGAGGTGTAGAGGTGAATGTTGATGGTTGCTCTAATATAGGAGTTGAAATTATTAGTTCTTTTTGTTTTGATTTTTCAATATTTGGGTCTTGAAAATATGTACTCTCTTCAAGAATTTTATTTACCCATAGAGAATCTTCCTCAGAGTTGTTTTGCTCTTGTATGATTACAGAAGGTTTCTTCTTTTCAAGTATTCTTCCAGACCTAAGTTGAACATCATTAAGGTCTAAAGGAGTAATAAAATAGGTTGGGAACTATACCTTCTATCATGTATGTGTTCTGAGGATTTTTATTATTAGGGTTTGGTATAGGTTGGGTAGGTAACTGATTTTCTTTCTGAGGAAATGGTAATGGAAGTGGTGGATTTTGTTGAGGGTTTTGTTGAAGAGGAAAATTTGGATATGGTGGATAAGATGGTGGATATTGATAATACTAAGAGTATCTTCCATAGGGATTTTGTGCTCCTTGTGCCCAAGTTTGAGATTTATTTTGCAATTGGGGCCAAGGTTGTTGCCAAGAATCCCAATTTGGTGGGGGTTGATTATACATCTGATCATTGAATCCTTGTGTTTGAGGTCCTTGCCAAGGCCTCCTAGAGACAAAATTGAGAGATTCTGTGGAATTTGTAGGGGTTTCTTCTTGAAAGATAGCTTTAAGACCAGGAAGTGAAGGACAACTCTTGGTCTCATGTTTTTCTGAACAAATTACACAAGTCTCTACTATTTTTGCATCCAAAGGGCACTCTCTCAAAGCATGCTTCTTTCTACATTTGGGACAAAAGATTGCTAAGGCATCAGATTCAGCTTTTTTCTTGTTTTGTAACTTAAGGGTGTTTATTTGTTCACTAAGACTCCCTAAAATGTCAGATTTTAATTCATCAAGCATATGTCCTATTTCTGCCCTACTTACTATCCTAGAAGCAGACTTACTTGCCCTTGCAAGAGCAGGGTTTCTTGGTCCTTTTAAAGTTTTAGATTTCCCTCTTGAAAGGTTGATACATAATTTAGCTATTTCAGGTAATGTGAGCTGAGATATATCCCCTTTTCCCATCATATTAAGGATATCTAGCCATTCATCCCTAATTTTCTTCAACAAGAGAGCTTTCAAAGTATCTTGGTCTAAGCTTTCCATTTTTGCTCTCTTGATGTTATAGTTAAATCTTTCCAACAAATCTTACAGATTTTCATCCTCCTTTTGTACCATTTTAAAAAAATCCTCCTTATGGTTGATTGGCATACAGTAATCCAAATACCTCTCTAGAAATGCCTGTTTCATGTCTTCCCATGTCTTAATAGAACTATTGATTAAACTCATAAACAATTTTAATGCTGCTCCTTTCAATGTTGAAGGAAATAGTTTAAGTTTTTGGGCATCTTGTAAGTAATCATAGGTTCTACACAGGACTTAAAATTCAAATAGGAAGGTTTCAGGATCTTCACTTTTGAGTCCATAAAATTTTGGAAGGACAGAGGGTGAAATATTTTTCATAGTTGCATTGGTTTCCTCTTCTACTATAGGAAACCCAAAAGAGCTTCCCATTTCCCTTCTACCTCTTTCTCTGCCTCCTTCTTCACCTCTACCTCCTTCTATTTTTGCACCTCTACCTCCTTCTCCTCTTCCTCTTCCTCTACCTCCTCTAAATAGTGTATGTTCTCCATTAAAGACTCCTCCTCCCCCTTCTTCTTCCATGGTTGATTCTTCTATGGAAAAGTTTATGTCTCTAGCAGGGGTCCTTGAATCTTCTTCTAAGACATGTTCAGTAGATGAAGTGGAAGGTCTCTCTGATGGAATATCTGATCTTAAGTCTTCTGGAAGTCTATGATCAGTATAGTATAGAATGTAGGTTTGAGTTGGAGGTGTGCTGCCTCTTGGTCTTGGTTGAATGAGTGGTGTCCTGGGAATCAAGCTTCTGCTTCTTATAAATCTACCCCTTGAATCTCTTTTTCTACACATATCATTGTTTTTGGGAGGTAGGAAATAAGGCTACCTAGTTACACTTCCCCAGCAATGGCACCAAAATGTCTATTCAACTTAGTGTTCCTAAATTGATATCATAAATTGTCAACCAAAGCTAGTAAACTATTGAAGTGAAGTGCACCATATGTGCCTAGGTATCTTCTTCCTACTTCGTTGTGCTTAGTGTTTTTCTAGTGTTTTTGGTTTTGTGTTTTTATGCTAAGGGGAAAAACTAAATTAATAGCAAAGAAAAGTTACTGATCACACTAAAACAAAATAAAATCTACTCTAAACTATGAATGATACCAAGAACAAAAAATGCTAATCCACAGATTTGTAAAGCTGCTAAGAAAAGTAACTCATAACAGTAAACTTAGTCCAATTCGTTTCATTAGAGGTATATTGGAACAAACTAAGAAAAGGATTAGTTTTGATGTAATGAGGTTCTCTTAGTAAACAACAGCTTAAAACATCACAGAGAAATCTTATTCGTTGTTTAGAAATTTGTTGGAACATTTTGAGAAAAAGATCATCTGTAACATAGTAAGGAACCTTATGCTAAAATAACTTATGACACTAGAATTAACTCATTCTGCAACTCACAAGGTTACTATTAAGTCTTATTCAAGGATTAGAGATTTCTTGGAACAACTTGGGAAAAATACTGTTTGTAAAATCATGAGAATCTCTTACATAATTGCAGAACAGTCAAAAACTAAAAATAGTATAACTAATTCTTGTTCATATAATAGTGATGTGTTAGAAGAGTTTGAGAACAAGAGTAACTTATAAAATAATGAGGATCTTCTAAATCTAACTAACAGGACTGAAATGCAATTAACATAACTGAAATGCAATTAACTCAAAGTACTACAGCTAGATCTCATTCACATATTAGTGATATATTGGAACAACTTATGAGAACAAGATTGGCTGTAATATTCAATGTAAGTAAATGACATAAAACATGATGCAAGAAGATAAACTCAGAAAACTACCTAAGTTAAGAACAAAACAGAGTTAAAGATTACTTATCTAGAGAATATGCAAAAGCCTTTTTAGATAGTAAGGGCCCTCTACCATCAGATTGGCACATGAATCCTTAACTCCTTAAAGTTGTTTCAGATCATGCATCAAAGTTATACTCCTTTCATTAGAAGAAAATGCTCAGAAATAGAGTATCACAGTATTCGAAAGTTAAAAACAAAACATCAACTAACTCTTTCTCGGTTCACCGAGTTATTTTTATAAGCAACTACATAACTGACATTGAATAGAAATAGGCATAGGTGTCTTTTATAATCAAAATCAAACTAAAACTTCTGTTGAGGACTCGTGTTTTGCTGAAGACACATCGAGAGTCCTTATCCTTATAGCACTCTCCTTCTTGGTTTTTAGCTTTGTCCACGTGCATAACCACTTCCAGATTTTTTCTCAGTCCTCGCGGATGAAAAGGAATGATGCAGGAGAGTTTTGGAGTCTAACCATATACCTCTTTCCCTCAGATGACACCTGTAACCTGTTTAAACACTAAGATGGCTACGGAACATACGACTAGCTACAGAATGACTGCATTCTGTAGCTATGTCTGCTCAGAAATCACTACGACAACAAAACCACAAAAGTATAATAATTCAGTCATTGCATGTACTCTTAAAGTTATTTTAATAATTCTTATTGATCTTTTAGGCCTATAAATGATAAAGGATAAATGGAATGAAGTAGAATTTGGTGAAAAGAAAAGACATTTTTAGGGCTCAACAGTTCCCATGAATTCTGAGTAATAAGCATAAAAAATATGGAGGTAAAACACATTATAGAAGATAAAGATCACTGAAGTACACTTAGAATCTCAGCTTCAAAAAAGTTAAACTACTTCTGTATATCAGCTCCTCCAAAGTATTTACAAAAGTAGCCAGTTCTGATAACTTTTTCCAACCCTATGCAATTCGATTTATTCCCTCTTATAGAGTGGTCATTACATCCTTGGATTCCTTCCAAACATTTGAGAAGAATTTTGAATTTGACACCTATCAAATTCTATACAAACTTCATTTACAAACTGACAGTTAACTGTATGTCTTAAAGTCCTAATACAACTAGGACTAAAACACAATTTATTATATTTTAACAACCTTTAACAACCTTATCTAATCATTAAAAACTATGCTTGACAACTATTTCTTCTATACTTCGACCATGATGTTGTTTATCTTCTTGCTGTTAGACCCCATCAACCTGCTTCTTATCCATTCATGCAAAATAGGAGCATGTTCCCTGTATAATAGTTTAATGCCTCATTTCTGTCCATTCGAAACAATTGTTGAAGAACTGGTGCTCAAAACATGTGGCAAATGTCTTATAACCTTCATTTGAATTCAACCTTCCAGTTTTGAAAATCCCAAACCTCCAAAATGGTGCAAAAATTTTCAATAATGCTGCGCTACGAAACTGCTAAGTCTATTGTTTTCGTAGCGCATATTTTTCCTTTTAAAATCATGCTTCAAACCTCCATTTTTATGTGTCAAACCTCTTGGATCTTCATTGATATTCTACATATACCTCCCACCAGCATCAAAACTCAAAACCAAACCATTTTTTCCTTTGAAAATTGCAAAAATTCTTCAAACTGCATCCTACAACAATTTCGTAGCACGCTACGAAACCACTGAGTCTTCACTTTTCACAGCTTCTGAAAACCCTGTGTCTTCAGCAAATTAGAAAATTAGCAATCAGAGCTTACTATTGAATGAACTGGCTCGCTTGGTAAATGAGTTCAGCCAATCTTGATAACAATTCTGCCTCGCTTGATAACAATTCTGCTTCCACCAACAATGAATTTCAAACTTGCTTGATAGCAAGTTTTGAAAATACTGATATAACCTGAATTTGAATGAGCAGCCTCGCTTGAATTTTTTTTAGTTCTGCCTCGCTTGAAATATAGTTTCATAGCCTCGCTTGAAAACTTTACAGCCTCGCTTGAATACTTTACAGCCTTGCTTGAATTTGTTTCAGTAAAATCAGGTCTTTCACCACTAATTTCTTCTTCAAAACATAAGCATGTATGCACTATTGTATTGCATGAGACAAATGAAGTAAAAAACGACCAACTATTTTCAAATTTGAAAGGACCAATGACAACTTACCCCTAATCGATGACAAATGACCCCTAATAATTACAATGAATGGTTGCATGCATGAAGGAGAACTCGTGGATGACACCTAATGATGAGGAATTTAACTGTATTTGACAGATGTGACAGCTCAAACACAAAAATGAGAATCCCCGATTTCGTAGCACATGATTTGCAAATTTGAGTTTTTCCACTACGAAATCACCAGCATTTTCATAGCGCAAAATCAACTTTTTACACTGAGAGCACTACGAAAACGTGGTTTCGTGGCTTATTCATCAAATTTTCGAAAAAAAACTTTAAAAATGGGTTTCAAAACATGGCATAAGATCTTTGAAGAATGAAACAAGGTTAATGAACATTGTTTGGTGATGGAATGAGACTTTTAACCCATGATCTAGACCTTTAAAAATATAAAAATGACTCTAACCCTATCTAGCACTATGACTTAGGAACAAGTGTAACTGACCAAGTTTCAGAAAATTTTTATAGTGATAATAGTGGCTCCACTTGGCATAGTGTGCCCCTATGGTACACTAAGAACCAGTAGCTCTAGTGCTGCTATCCATCCTTTAGAATAAAACTCTAAAAAATTTTCCAGTCTGGTTTAAACTGTACCTACTAAAAATGCTCAGTTAACCTTGAGCTTATTTTCATACTCCTACCTACCCTAGCAGCTGCAAACTCCTTTTAGGTCAATCAATATGAAATTTCCAATGAATCTAATCATCAATCTGATATGACACTTGAATCTCTTGACTGTGCTTGAACCAAACGTGAACATGATGCTGAGATGAACAAAACAACTTATAAAGTATCTGATCTTCATAATGCAAATGAAAATGAAACTCTGGGGTGCAAAGATTTGCCATATATTCAGCTATAGGGTCAAAGAAAACATGGTCAGTTTGATGCTTCTCATGACATTCTGCAGCGTTGGACAATTCACCCATACTTTGATCAACCAAATAAGACTCCAGTTGTGTGATTTTAAACTGCTTTTCAAACTAACTTACAAAAATAGTGTATTCTTCCTCCATCTTTAAGAAGAAAGGTAGAAACACCCCCTCTTTGTGTTTTGGCATTAAAATCATTTGAAAAGACTGATCTTGATCATGAATAATATGAGATTGAATTTTATCTTTTGAAACTTGAATTTCATTTTCATTGTTCTCTGTAACTTCATCCACAAACTGAAACTTATCCTCTGACTTGCACTCAAATGATTTCAGATTAGAAGACAATGGTAAAGAAAAAATTTTACTCACTTCTTCATTAATGTAATCATCATTTGATATAGAATTATTCAAGAAATGACATGAAGAATCAACTTTTTCCTGTACCTGAGGATTGTAGAAAAAATTTTCCAATATTTCCTCTTGCTGTTTGAACTAATTCTCATTCTCTTGATGATCAAGGGATTGAAAAACCTGCTGCAAATTTTCCTCAAACTCAGAGGATATGACATGATTTTCATCAGTAAATTCCTGCTGAGTTTCATTTTCATCCAAGGGAGATGTTATCCTTTCTTCTTGGTGTTCTTCTTTTTGATGAAAGGTATTGTCATGAAGGGCCTCTAAAATTTCCTAATCCATGAACTCATCATCTTCATAACAATTCTCAAAATATTCAATAAAAATCACAGAATATTTACAACAATCTTTGACCAGTAATAAGGAGGGATGCCACTCTTTATACATCTCATATAATTAATCATGAAAATTAGCGAGAGAATATAATGAACCATTTTCTAAACCTTTATACCAAGACCATGCTTTTCCTTCAAGAGTGGTCATAAACATCTTCATAAGACAGTCTTCAGGGATCTGAACCTTAAGACTATGTACATGCAAATGGAACCTAACCAAATGAAGAGTAGAATTGTCTCTCTTTTCATCTTTGAATATTGGAAGATCATATAACCAATCAACCTTTGGCACAGGATTTGGAAAACTAGGGATATGAGACCAGTTCATAGGATCATACCTGGAATTCATCTTGTAATGGAACTCATATTGAAACTTCATCAAGCTACTGATCTTCGAGCAATGGAGTCACCTTCCAATTTTTTATTTGATGTGTGGAGTCACCAAGGTAGTGTTGCAGCCTCTAATAGATTCTGAGCTCCTGCTACCTTCAGAATTTTAGCTTCTTGATTACAGGAATGAATAATCTTCAAGCTCCCGGCAGACACACCAAAATGTTATCACCAAAATAGGACCCTGATAGGTTGCTGATCAGACTACCTTAGTGTAACTATTTCAAACCAATCTTTTAGCTGAGGCTTAGCCTCCTCAGCCTGAGAGGGCTCTCTTAAGGGTTAATGATTTTGTATAAAGATAGATAGCTAACTCTGTGGTTTTTGGTTTTGTATGTTTCCAGGTTGAAATATGAAGACAAGCTACCATTGGTCTATGGAGTCAGTGATAGGGATACGATAAAAAAATAGCTCTTCCTATAAAACTGAGGCTTGTATATACTTCAATGAAAGGATGACACATTCAGGAAAGTCTCAATATCTTGAGGTTCAAAGGAAATCAGAGCATGTGTGCATGAATTCTGAGTCATGATACATCAAGGTATTGAAAGGAGAGTATTTAACAGAGATTTATCCAAGCTTAACACTTAAAGGAAGTCAAAGCATGAATGACCATGAATTATGAGTAATAAGCATCAAACATTGAATAAAACCATCCACAGATAGGACCTAAGAACTCAATTCACCATAAATTAATACTTAAATGAAGTCAGAGCATGTTCCCATGAATTCTGAGTAATAAGCATCAAAACTATGGAAGTAAAACACATGATAGAAGATAAAGCTCACTAAAGTACACTTAGAATCTCAGCTTCAGAAAAGTTAAACTGCTTCTGTATATATCAGCTCCTCCAAATTATTTACAAAAGTAGCCAGTTCTGATAACATTTTCCAACCCTATGCAATTCGATTTCTTCCCTCTTATAGAGTGGTAATTACATCCCTAGATTCCTTCCAAACATTTGAGAAGAAATTCAAATTTGACACCTATCAACTTCTAAACAAACTTCATTTACAAACTGACAGTTAAACTGTCTGTCTTACAGTCCTAATACAACTAGGACTAAAACACTATTTATTATATTTTAACAACCTTAACAACCTTATCTAATCATTAAAAAATATTCTTGACAACTATTTCTTCTGGACTTCGACCATGATGTTGTTTATCTTCTTGCTGTTAGACCCCATCAACCTGCTTCTTATCCATTCCTACAAAATAGGAGCATGTTCCCTGTATAATAGCTGAATGCATCATTTCTGTCCATTCGAACCAACTGCTAAATAACTGGTGCTAAAAACATGTGGAAAATGTCTTATAACCTTCATTTGAATTTGACCTTTCAGCTGTGCAAATCCCGAACCTCCAAAATGGTGCAAAAACTGTCAATACTGCTATGCTACGAAACTACTGAGTCTACTATTTTCATAACGAAGACTTTTCCTTTTAAAATCATGCTTCAAACCTCCCTTTTTATGTGCCAAACCTCATGGATCTTCATTGATATTCTACATATACCTCCCACCAGCATCAAAACTCAAAACAAAACCATTTTAACCTTTGAAAATTTCAAAAATTCTTCAAACTGCATCCTATTGTAGTTTTGTAGCACGCTACGAAACTACTGTGTGTCACCTTCAGTAGTTTTTTGGTGCGCTATGAAACTGCTGAGTCTTCACTTTTAACGACTTCCTTGTATCTTCCGAAATCTGTGATAATCCCTATGAAAACCCTGTGTCTTCAGCAAATTAGCAAATTAGTAATCAAAGCTTCCTGTTGAATGAACTGGCTCGCTTGGTAAATGAGTTCAGCCTCGCTTGATAACAATTTTGCCTCACTTGATAACAATTATGCTTCCACCAGCAATGAATTTCAAACTCACTTGATAGCAAGTTTTGAAAATACTGATATAACTTGAATTTGAATGAGAAGCCTCGCTTGAATTTGTTTCAGTTCTGCCTTGCTTGAAATATAGTTTCACAGCCTCGCTTGAAAACTTTATAACCTCGCTTGAATACTTTACAGCCTCGCTTGAATTTGTTTCAGTAAACTCAGGTCTTTCACCACTAATTTCTTCTTCAAAACATAAGCATGTATGGACTGTTGTCTTGCATGACACAAATGAAGTCGAAAACAGCAAACTGTTTTCAAATTTGAAAGGACCAGTGACAACTGACCCCTAATCGATGACAAATGACCCCTAATAATTACAATGAATGGTTGCATGCATGAAGGAGAACTCGTGGATGACACCTAATGATGAGGAATTTAACTGTATTTTACAGATGTGACAGCTCAAACGCAAAACTGAGAATCCCCGATTTCGTAGCACATGATTTTCAAATTCGGGTTTTTTCACTACGAAATCACCAGCGTTTTCATAGTGCAAAATCAAATTTTTACACTGAGCGCACTACGAAAGCGTGGTTTCGTGGCTTATGCATCAAATTTTCGAAAAAAAATTTAAAAATGGGTTTCAAAACGTGGCATAAGATCTTTGAAGAATGAAAGAAGGTTAATGAACATTGTTTGGTGATGGAATGAGACTTTTAACCCATGATCTAGACCTTTAAAAATATAAAAATGACTCTAACCCTATCTAGCACTATGAATTAGGAACAAGTGTAACTGACCAAGTTTCAGAAAATTTTTATAGTGATAGCACAAACAATTTTCTTGGTCACGTTCAGGCACCCAACACCTTCTGGTGCACTCCTGAGACTGCCCACCATGCAGAGGAAAGGCACGAAGGCCTGATAGATGTGCCCATCGTGCAGGAGAGGGCATGAAGGCTCGTGCAACCCCTACACATTTTTTAGTTTAGAGGGTTACTCGAGCCACCCGACGGAGTTGTGCTATGCTCTTACCATGATATTTAATGTTGAACAGTGACTCGAGTCGCTCAACCATTAGTGCTGCACTCCCGCCATAGTTTTGAACTTTGCACGAAGGCACGTTCAGGGCCTCCCGAAGGAGTTGTGCTGCGCTCCTGCCATAGTTTTGCAGCCTCTAAATGATTTCATATTCAGGGGTGACCCGACTCTACCCACAAGATTTTTGAGCTAGTTTTCCTACTGTGGAGGCATTTGGAAGAGGTATTTTGAGCTCTTCCTACATATGCATGTTTTTCTAAAGATAAGGACTCAAAGAAAATTGAAAGTTGGTTTAGAAAAGGCTGTGAAATCCTAAAAGATAATAGTTGACCTACACACAGGCCTTGACCTAATTAGAAAACTTCACCATCTCATTCACCATTTTCACATCATTACACAAGGAGTGCCCATTCTCTTTAAAGATTTTGAGGCAGAGGTAAAAAAAAAAATGTCTGAAGAAGAGAATGTTGACATTGATGAGGCAACTCAAAGACCTAAAAATCATCAAAGGAAGGGAGGGATGCCAAATAGGTTTGAACCTATAAGAACTGAAGAGTTGATAACCTCCCCTACTATTTTGGCCTATTTTGAAGATTTGGGATGCAATGAATTCCGTAAAAAGGTACAAAAGATCCAAATTCACTCTCAGTTGACCAAGCTCTTTGCCCTAAACCTTCATAAACATCAAGTACACCTAGCCAGGGTAAAATTTGAGTTGACCGCCTATGCCATCTCTAGGGCCACTAGAATTCCTTGCATAGGAGAAAGGTGGTTCAAACAAATGCATCTTGAATTAAGCCACTATCACCCATTCTTGAAACCAAGTTGTCAAGCTGATTGTAAAACTATGTTCCCCTTCTCTCATCTATTGGACAGATATTCTCTCCTAATGAAGATCATCATGAAATAATTCACCTGTGAGGGTAGATTCTCCAGAGTCTATTCCTACCACATAAGACTCCTCATTCATTTCACTAGAACCAAGCTACTACACATGCCCTACTACCTTTGCAAAATTATCGAGAAAATGTCTTCCATCATGCAAAAAAGGCCTCCATGCCAACAAATGTCAAGCTTTTTTCATCAGTCCCTCATCAATGTGATTGTCTCACACCAACTAGAACAAAAAGGCATTCCTTTGGAGGTTTTCATCTCCCATGATGATTTCACAACTCCACATCCCATCCCTCTGCAAAGTCTTCCATCATCATCTCAAAATCCTCCTCACACACCTCCATCACCCTCCACTGACCTTGGTTTATCTTCTTCACATGAATCATTTCCTCAAATAGACCTTCCTCATTCACCTTCCCCTAAGAAATCAGAAAATGAAGAAAGCAGTGATGGCCAAGAAGAAAGCAGTGAGGGAGAGGATGATGAAAATGAAGAAAATAGTGAAGAAGGGGAAGATGGCAAAGAGGGCAATAAAAATGAAGAAAGCAGTAATGAACAAGAATAAAACAGTGAGGGAGAGGATGATGATAATGAAGAAAAAAGTCAAGAAGAGGAAGGTGGAAGAGAGGGAGATATCCAAGAAGAAATTAATAAAGGTAGTGACAAAGATCAGTGTATTTATAAAGTAGAAAACAGAGTTGAAATCAGTGAGCCCCATAATGAGAAAAATAGCCAAAAAAATGGGTCTTATGATGAAGAGAATGACACTGAGAATACATATGAAGACAATGGAGAGGAGGCATATGAAAGCAATGAAGAAAACAAAAATGACACTGACAAGAATGGCAAAGGCAACCAAGAAATAAAGTTTGAAGTTGTTTTTTGTAGGAAAGAAAATGATGACAAAGGGCCAAGTAATCAAGATAATAAGCAGGGTAGTGAAGGAGAGATCAGCCAAAGGAACTCACCTAGTGAAGAAATAAATGACCCTCACAATGATGGGAAGACTAATGAGGGTGCCCATGACAGTAGTCTTACAAAGAGTGCAAACAGTGATACCAAGGATGAAATTGACAGTGAATACATTGGTTCAAAAGATGAAGAAGAGGACAGTCATGGAAATGAAGATGTGCCAAACAATGATCAAGGCGCCTCTAGCATTGCAAAAATAGAGGATGACAGTCCTAAGGGTCTTGACAGTCATGATGGCACAAAATATGGTGAGGATGCTTATCAAAAGGGCAGCCAAGAACAAGGTAAGGAATATACACACATAGAGATCATCCATGAGGAGAAAAATAGTCCTAAGGCTAGTGATCAAGCTTTGCAAGTAAAACTTGTTCCACCTTTCACCATTACCTATCAAAGAGGAGAGAGGCATGTGTTTGTTGCCTCCATAGGGCAAGGGGCCATGCCATCCTCCTCATTTCAAATGAAATACAAAGGTAAACAACAAATGAAGGAGGAAGAGGGGAACCATGAGGAGGAAAGAGATTTTGAAATCATCAACATAAACAGTGATGATGAAAATGAAACAAGAAATTCAAACTCCCTTCTACAAGATAGGAATGCACAAATTAGGGATTTGGAAGTTGAATTAGGAAGAGCTAAAGATCTCATTCACTTTTTGCAGATGCAGAACAAACAAATGAGTGGCTAGTTGGCCATCTATGAAGCAACGATGCTCAAATACCGAAAAAAGACTCAAATTTCAAAGGTGCAATTGGAGGATTATATGGGCTCTTATGAGGAAAAAAGTGATGAAGAGGGTCAAAATAGAAAGATACCTAAGACTATGCGTCTTAGGAAAGCATTGGCAAAGTAGAGAGAGGAATTATCAACCCAAGCACAACAAATGCCACTCATTGAACTTCTTTCCATGGAAGTTAAGCATGATAGGGAATGTTGAGAATGTAACAAGATGATGGAGCTTAGTGGAAAGAAGTCGCCTTCACTAAGTGGGCCCGCAGGCTATTTTTGGCGCAAAGTCTATTTTTAGACATATGGATCATGGTCTATGAGTTGCAGGATGCTATTTGTGGATGGTTGGTCAAGTCGCGAAAAATAGATGGACTTCTATTTTTAGACATACTAGGCGGAATCTATTTTTATATTGCCAGTCTAAAAATAGATATGTCAAATATTATTAGCCCTTAATAATATTTGGACTCTAAACATTATCTTATCCTCTTGGAGCACTTCAGTTTAAGCTACGGATGTGGCACATGCAGCTGACAGAAGGAATTATGCTATTCCTAGGGTCTAAGTGGAGCTATTGCATGATGACTTCAGTTAGAACTCATGTGAGTGAGTTTGGTGGAGTTGATTGAGGAGTTAATGGAGTTGTGTTCAGTTTGACTTAGTTGAACTAGTTGTATTTAGTCTAACTGATTAATACACTAGTGATGAGTGATGTGAATTAATTATTAATTAATTCACTAATTATTAACTCATAAATCAACTAAAGAATACATCAGTTAACTCAGTGCATGGACAGTTTCAGTGGAGATCAGTGATGGAGGTAGGTGAAAGAGCAGGTTGACTATCAGTTGTGACTATACTGGTGCATGAGATTTGCACACACATTGATTGAGAAGCCAATGAGGATTGCGCAGTACATACTGGTGGGATTTGAACCTTGATCTCATGATTATCCATATTGGATTGCGCAGTAGAGGCTGGCTAACAGGTGGAGCTGATTAGAGCAAGTGTTTTGTATGATCTGAGCTTGTGTAGTGTGTAACAATTGGAGATAGTGCTGAGAGCTTGTGAGGAGTTTGTAATATGATTGTTACATGATCTCTATCATTATAATATATAGATATTTGGGGGTTTTTAGCTTTAAGCTTTCCCATAAATACTATGTTTATATGTGTGATTGTTTATGGTTTTAATGTGCGCATGCGATTGTTTAATTTCCGCAAATTGATGATCAATAGTAGAAGAGGTTATGTATTATGCATGAAGCTCAAATAGTGTGTGATCAGGATAATCTCGGTGAATAAGTTATCTATTATTCAAATTTCTACATGGTATCAGAGCAGTATTGATCATTGGAGCAATTGCAGAACATTGAAGTGGTTGAGTTTTGTGCTGGTGGAATTCGAATTTGCAGTAGTGTTTTCTTGGTGTCGAAGTTGAGATGTCTTTCAACGGATTGCAATTGGAGTATGCCCTTGAGGGTAGCTTGAATTATATTACATGGAAGGACAGGATGGAGGCGGTGTTAGATGACAATGGGCTGAAGGAGTTCATAGATGCTGAAGTTCCAGAGCCTACATCTAGCGATGTTGCCTTAGTTGAGGCTTGGCAAAAGAAGATAGCAAAGTGTCGAAGGATTCTGTTGGAGGGCGTGAAGGATCACATAGTATCCAGCCTGCATGGTAAAGCTTCTCCATACTTGATGTGGAAAGCGTTGACAGATTTATTCCAAAGCAAGAGCGACCAGAGGAAGTTGGCGCTCAAGGATAAATTCAAAAACATAAAGATGGAGAAAGGCGACAGTATGCCCAAGTACCTCACGAAGTTCACCCAATGCAGGGATGAGCTGGGAAGTGTGGGGGTGACTGTAGATGACGAGGACTTGGTGAGCTTGGCTCTCCTTGGGCTTCCAAAGATTTGGCATTCCTATCAGGATTCTGTCAATGGTCGGGAGAAATTTCCAGGATGGGAGCGAATTTGGTCGGATCTTGTGCAAGAGGAGATAAGGCGGAGTACCAGGGACGGATCTTCATCAAAGGCATCTGATGAAGAGAATTGCGCTTTGGCTACCAAAGAAAAGAAGGGGAAGAGCAAGAAATCTTCTCAGTCTGGTGCGAAAGGCAAGAAGTAGGACATGTCCAAGGTGAAGTGCTTTCACTGTCACCAACACGGACATTATGCCACAAATTGTCCGCAGAAGAAGAAAAATAAGCAGGCTACTGGATCTACAGCTGGAGAGGCCTTAGCCTCGCAGTTTGAGCTAGATTTTTCGCTGATCGCATGCTTGGTCTCAAGTGTGATGGGTTCAGTGTGGTTTCTGGACAGTGGTGCGTCTTTTCACATGACAAGAGATCGAGATTTGTTTACTGATCTGGATGAGAAAGATCTTGGAGTGCACATCGAGATGGGCGATGATGGTAGATACAGTGCGACCAGCATCGGTACCATTTCATTTGAGAGGGAGTCTGGTAAACCCTTCGTATTGAAGGAAGTGATGTATGTTATAGGATTGAAGAAGAATCTTATCTCTGTGGCGATGTTAGAAGACAAGGGATATGATGTTGTCTTTAGCGAGGGAAAGGATTTCCTGCGCAGTAAGGCAACTGGTGAGACCCAGAGGATAGGGGTTCGAGTTAAGAACCTTTATCAATTGTAAGTAGATGGCTGCACAGCAATGGCAGGAGGGGCAGAAGGAGTGGTGAGCCGGGATGATGGCGAGCTCTGGCACCGAAGATTGGGCCACCTTCACCATGGAGCTTTGAAGATACTGCAGCAGATTTTTACTGGGCTTCCTAAAGGCACTCTTGCGCAGTCAGATCAGTGCAAGGGGTGTACCTTGGGAAAATTTGTGAAAGCCACCTTTCACGAGAAGGATAATCACGCCACAACGATCCTTGAGAGAATTCACACAGACGTGTGTGGACCTTTCTCAGTAGCTTCGACAGCAAAGCACAGGTATTATGTGATCTTTGTTGATGATTTTTCTCGTAAGTGTTGGATCTTCTTCATGCAGAAGAAGAGCGATACATACTCAAAGTTCTGTGAGTTCAAGGCACTGGTGGAGAAAGAATCGGGGAAGCAAGTGAAGGCTCTTAGGAGCGAGAATGGTGGTGAATTCATCTCTGGCGAATTCAAGGACTTTTGCAGCGCAGAAGGAATTCGAAGAGAGCTCATAGCACCTCATAACCCACAGCAGAACGGGGTTGCTGAGCGAAAGAACAGAATGATGTGGGTGCTGCACAGGCGATGTTGCATGATTAGGGCCTACCCATTCACTTGTGGGCGGAGGCATGCAATACTACAGTATATGTGCAGAAGCGTTGTCCTCACAGGATACTTGGCATGAGTACACCCGAGGAGGCGTTTTCTGGTAAGAAGCATGATATTTCCCATTTTAGGATTTTTGGTTCACATGTTTACATTCATGTGACGAAGGATGCCAGGAAGAAGCTGGAGCTGACTGCGGAGGTTGGTATATTTTTGGGGTACACTGATACGCCCCACAACTATCGTGTGTATTTTCCAGACAGTCGCAAGACTGTTCTGCGACGGGATATCAAATTTCAGGAGGAGAAAGCCATGATGTGTTCGCTTGAGAGGGAGCCACACTTGCATGCAGAGGAGGAGCTATTATTTCCTAAGGATGAGCCTCAGGATGTGGATCAACCACAAGAGGAGGTTCATGGAGTGGAAGAGACCACTCATGCAGCACCAACCATCAGAGGGCGGAAGCGCACTACAGAAGTTGAGCCACTGGCTCAAGATGCAGAGAAGGTTGTAGGACCACCTACAGCACAACGCAGACAGAGACAGTCACCTAACCGGTATATTGGATACATGGCTCTTATGAGCAAGTGTATCGTGACAGAGCCATCCTCTTTCGAGGAAGCTGTGGAGGACCCCGCATGGGTAGATGCCATGGTGGAAGAGTATGATTCGATTGTCAGAAACAGTGCATGGGAGATTGTTCCGAGACCGGAGGGGAAATCAGTGGTGGGTTCGAGATGGATCTACAAAGTGAAGCAGGCAGCTGACGAGAGTGTGGAGAAGTACAAGGCAAGATTTGTTTCCCGAGGCTTCTCACAGATAGAGGGGATCGATTATGAGGAGACCTTTGCACCTGTCGTAAGGTATTCTTCCATACAGATGATCCTGGCTCTCTCAGCGCAGATGGGGTGGCACATTCATCAGATGGATGTGAAGACTGTGTTCCTCAACAGAGTCATTAAGGAGGAGGTGTACATAGAGAAACCCAAAGGTTTCGAGATCTTCAGCAGCGAGTCACATGTGTGCAGGCTCAAGAGAGCGCTGTATGGGTTGAAACAAGAACCTCGTGCTCGGTACACACAGATAGACAGTTATTTCACCGGACTTGGATTCTCCAAGAATGAGGCAGATCCTAACCTATACCAGATTATGGTGGAGGGTAAGTTGCTGATCATTGTACTTTATGTAGATGATTTGATTTTGACAGGTGATAAGTTGTTGATACTTTCATGCAAGGAGGATCTTGCAAGAGAGTTTGAGATGAAGGACTTGGGCCTCCTTCATTATTTCCTGGGATTGGAAATTTGGCAGCGCAGTGATGGACTATTTGTTTCTCAGGGTAAGTATGCCTGGGAGATATTGGAGAAGTTCAACATGCATGGCTGCAAGCCTATTGATACTCCTCTTCCTGGAGGTTGGAGGAAGGAGGATGCTACTTCAGCGAAGGTAGTGGATGCCACTGTTTATCGACAGTTGGTGGGGTCGCTTATGTATCTGGTCAATACACGACCCGACATATGCTATGCTGTTAACCAGCTTTCACAAGCTATGGTTAAGCCTACCAAGCTCTTTTGGAAGGCGGGGAAGCATGTATTGAGATATCTCAGAGGCACATCGAGATATGGATTGTGGTACAGACAGTCGGATGAGGTGAAGCTATGTGGCTTCACAGATGCAGATTGGGCAGGGAGCCCAACGGACAGAAAGAGCACATCTGGAGGGATTTTTAGTATCGGGTCGACAACAGTTTCTTGGTACAGCAGGAAGCAGAGATCCGTGGCACTCAGTTCAGTAGAGGCCGAGTATATGGCAGTGAGTTTGGCTGCATGCGAGGCTATATGGATGAGGAAGATCCTGGTCGGGTTGTTCGGTTCACACTTGGAACCTACTGTGATTTATTGTGATAACCAGAGTTGCATCAAACTCTCGGCTAATCCAGTATTTCATGATAGATCCAAACACATTGACATCCGGTATCATCATATCAGAGATTGTGTGCAGCGGAGAATCATGTTACTTTCATACATTCCTACGGAGGATCAGGATGTTGACATCTTGACGAAGGCGCTCACCAGGAGCAAATTCGAATACCACAGAGGCAGGATAGGGGTTGCAGATAATCCATATCTTGTTGAGAGGGAGTGTTGAGAATGCAACAAGATGATGGAACTTAGTGGAAAGAAGTCGCCTTCACTAAGTGGGCCCGCAGGCTATTTTTGGCGCAAAGTCTATTTTTAGACTATGTCTATTTTTAGACATATGGATCATGGTCTATGAGTTGCAAGATGCTATTTGTGGATGGTTGGTCAAGTCGGGAAAAATAGATGGACTTCTATTTTTAGACATATTGGGCGGAATCTATTTTTAGATTGCCAGTCTAAAAATGGATATGTCAAATATTATTAGCTCTTAATAATATTTGGACTCTAAACATTATCTTATCCTCTTGGAGCACTTAAATTTGAGCTACGGATGTGGCACATGCAGCTGACAGAAGGAATTACACTATTCCTAGGGTCTAAGTGGAGCTATTGCATGATGACTTCAGTTAGAACTCATGTGAGTGAGTTTGGTGGAGTTGATTGAGGAGTTAATGGAGTTGTGTTCAATTTGACTTAGTTGAACTAGTTGTATTTAGTCTAACTGATTAATACGCTAGTGATGAGTGGTGTGAATTAATTATTAATTAATTCACTAATTATTAACTCATAAATCAACTAAAGAATACATCAGTTAACTCAGTGCATGGACAGTTTCAGTGGAGATTAGTGATGGAGGTAGGTGAAAGAGCAAGTTGACTATCAGTTGTGACTATACTTGTGCATGAGATTTGCACACACATAGATTGAGATTGCCAATGAGGATTGCACAGTACATATTGGTGGGATTCGAACTTGGATCTCATGCTTTTCCATATTGGATTGCGCAGTAGAGGCAAGCAGACAGGTAGAGCAGATTGGAGCATGTGATATGTATGATCTGAGCTTGTTTTGTGTGTAACAATTGGAGATAGTGCTGAGAGCTTGTGTGGAGTTTGTACTATGATTGTTACATGTTCTCTATCATTATAATATACAGATATTTGGGGGTTTTTAGTGTTAAGATTTCCCATAAATCCTGTGTTTATATGTGTGATTGTTTATGGTTTTAATGTGCGCATGCGATTGTTTTTAATTCCGCTAATTGATGATCAATAGTAGAAGAGGTTATGTATTATGCATGAAGCTCAAATAATGTGTAATCAGGATAATCTCGGTGAATAAGTGATCTATTATTCAAATTTCTACAGGGAATGATGGCTTGAAAGGGCCAACCTACATCTAGAGGCCAAACTAAAGAAGGCCAACAAAGACTTGAGCTTGCAACGGAGAATTACTAAGCACTATAAACAAAGAAACCACTTTGCAATGAAAAAGCTCGAAACTGCCCAAAATGAGGGACCGTCACCAAACGATGAAAAGGACCAAGCTAGGCTTGTTATTTTGGCCCAAGATTCTCTATAGGTCTCCAGGGAACCATGAGGCACCTACCTACCAATTTTTTTTGCAATTGAACAAGTTTTTAATTTTTGCAAATTTTGAGGCTAGGAGCGCAGCACACCCTGTGCTTCACTTTTTCCTAGGGCATCTTCAGGAGGAAAGGCTAAAATTTTTGGATTCCCCATAATTAGAGGATTATGCACACCAATTTTCAGCTCAATTGGAGTTGTTTTGACCCTTCAATAAGGTCAAACACACTCATTTTTTCACCTTTCTGCCCACTTTTCTGAGCAGGTGTTGCGCTCCTAGAAATCTTGGATTTTTCACTTTTTTGGAAACTTTCAGAGGTCAGATTGAGGAAATGAAGGCATATTTGGAAATTATACTTCAATTTCTTTCCAATGAGCCATCACAGAGCTTTTTCTGACATTGGGAAGTTCTCCAAACGACTGTTTCAAAAAGGCCTATTTCTACGCTGCGCTCCTGGCATAATTTTATTTTTTGACACAGTGTGTTGTGCTCCTATAGATGCCTGAGTAGAATGTGCATTTGGAAAGTTTTCAAATTCTTGCCAGAGCCTAAAATTCAATTTAATTGCTATTCTTGGCCGGAAAATATATTTGTTAGATATTTTTGTGCATGGGGCCTTGCAAGGCCTCAAGGACAACTTAGGATATTTCTTGTTGGCCAATAGGCTTCTAGATACTCTCTTTGGTTTTCCTCCTCCATTTTTATTATATATTGCATGAGGATTCATTGTAAATAGTTTGGAACTTGATGTGCTTAAGAGAAATACAAGGTTTTATGAGCTTGGAGAAGAAATTGGTTTTATGAAGTGGATGAATGGCTTGTTTGGCTTGATGATGGAGAAGCTTGTTTGCAGGATTCCATAGCTTGGTGAATGGTGAAGTTTTTTTAACTTGTTAATGTTTTCTTGTCCTCATTTTGTTTCATTCTTATTGGTTGCTATATATCAAAAAATTATAGGTTGAGACATGCTCATGGAAGCACCTCAAACCTCCTGTTTGTTATAGCTTTGATGTTTTCCTCTTTTGGCCACCTTAAAGAATTCTTGAATCCTCCTTAGGTCCACCAAAACTTGATATTGTTTCATAATGGTTAGTATGCTAGCTTACAAGTATGATTCATTATATTCCCTGCTTATTTGAAATTTTCAAAACCCTATCTTGTAGCTTTTTCTATGGAATAATGATTGATTAGGTTAATTCAAAGAGGTCTCGTTCGATCTTGCCCTTTTCCCATGCTTACCAACTTGTTTCAGAGTTCCCAATAGCTTGATATATGTTGTTTATGAAGCCCCTCTCCATATATTGAGTTATTTGTTTATCTTATGTGTTTTCCCGAAAGCTGAAGGTGAATTTCTAAAGTTAGGAGTTCTAATGCTTCTATGTTTCACTGGAATTTTCATCTTACATGTTTATCACTTTGAGTATTGTTTATAGAGATTAATGGTTTTCCCTATCTCATGATTTGTAGCTTCAAACTATAGATATTTAAGACCTCTTAGTTTTTCCCAAACTTAACGTTCATTACAACCCATACATCACCTAAAGGATCCATTAACTTTGCTAAATCGACCCTGCTATACACTCTATTTCATCATTAGATACCCTTAACTTCATTTGACTCTATATCTCCATTGATTTGATAACCTCTCAATCCACCTTTCCTACTTAATCATCTTACCCCAACCCAAACAAAGAAACAAACTTACACTTAACAACTAGCCTAAAATCAATTATCCAAAGCAAACAAGTTCACATCCTTCGCATAATAGAGAGAGCCCTCTCTGACTCCAAGAAAGCTAGGTCCTAAGACTCCAAAGACTGGTCTGATGTTACCTTGACATTTGGTTTACCAATCTGCCAAATCACGGGACACTAACAGAAGGGTCCTTAGAAGATGAATATGAACTAAAGGAAGAAGAAGAAGGCATAGTCCATATTTAAGGAGAGATCACCATTGCTCTTGATGAACTAAAGGAAGGGCAGGAAGAAGAACAAGGTACTAAAAAGTAGTTACTCCCAGGTGAGGGAGAGTTGAGGGAGCTATGTACAACTATCATAACGGAATTTCTTTTTATCAACTAGAAATATTTGTAGAAACTATTAAGAGAAAAGAAACTATATCACAACAATTACAAGAATATTAAAAGGATTATAATAATCTAGAAGATGAGAATACAATTTTGAAATAAAAGTTGATCAAGAAATACTAGGAAAAAATGTAGAATCATATAAAAAGAAATTATGTCGAAGAAGTGAAAATGAAAAAACACTTTATGAATAATTTGATCATGAAATGGGAATAGTATTGCCTCAATTTAGAAGCAAAGATTATAACTCTCATAATAGTCTTAGAAAAATCCAAAATGGGGGTGGAATTGGACAAAACGTTTTTTAAGGAACAAAAAAGCTATATCACATTTTGAGTTGTCAAAGATAATAAAAAAACAAGGTATGCCTAGTAAACTCAGATCCATTAAAATATTTTAACGTAAAGACTAGAACTAGGTCCACACGATTAGAAGGTCTTAAAGTTGTGAAAATAAATTACAAGAAAAGTTGGTGATGATAAACAAAAGACAAATCAGAAAATCACTTAGAAACAAAACATGTTAGTTAAGTTTTCAAATGTTTTCCCATACATAAATGTAAATTAACCAATGAGGAAAAAAAAGTTATAAAAAAATATGCTCAAGCTCATCGATAGTCTATCTGAAGTTTTTATATGGCCATTGTTGTTCATGTCATGTTTTTGGACATAAATCCATTAACCGTAGAAATTTCAAAGTTGAAAGAGATAAAATTTCAAATCTAGATACTATTGGAATATTAGGTCTAGAAATTCATTCGATGAGACTAAAAATTCATATTCTCCACTTGATGAATGAAATTAAGTTTTTAAAACATAATAACTTTGGGCGCAAGAAAAATGAATGCAAAATCAAGTTTTCCTGTGATGAAGAGGTGTGAACAAAAGATTGAGAAATCATAGGACTGTGGACTTGCTATATCTGCACATGCATATGAAGGAAAATGGGATGTAGATATTGGTTGCTATAAGTATATGAGTGGAGACAATAAAAATCTCTTGATTTTAATAGAGAAAAGTAAATACAGTGGCACTTTCATAAATAATCAACCTCGACGAAAATACCAAGGCATGCAATTTTATGTATGTACATGGTATCAAGCACAACCTATTGTAAGCCAAATATGTGAAAAGGGTTATGATGTAATTTTTCACGATGCTAAAAGAAAAAAAATGAAAAGATTGTAAGACTCACAACAATGTGTATATGTTTGATGATTCCAGAGTGCATTTTTTTATTATGAATTTAGGAAACATATATGCCCATAGTAGTTCTCGAGCTAGTTCATATAGATATTTATGGTCCTAAAAGAACACATATCCCAAGAGGATAAATGTACTTTATTTTATTGATTGATGATTTTAGTAGCGCTACTTGGATAATGTTCTTCAAAGAGAAGCCAGATTTTAGAGTATTTAAGGCTCAGGTTGAAAACAAGAAGAAAATCAAGATTAAATGCTTGAGATCCTACACGGAGGAGAATTCATCTTAAAAGAATTTTGAAAATTTTTATGTTTTTATTTTTATTTTAAATAGTTTATAAATTTTCATCTCTAATATAACATAAGTTTTAATTATTCCTTCATTGAATTATTTTTTTTAGTTATTACATATAATAGTATAATGACTTTAAATACAATAATATAATTTTAGTTGAACATAATATGAAATTTTCATTTTTACTTAAAAATTATTGCAATCATCTTCAATGTTAATAAACTTATGAAAATAAAGCAATACCAACTGCATAAACTATGTATCAATTCTTAAACAACTTTGATGTGTATGGGTATGAAGTATAACAAATGCTCGAGGATATTGGTAAAAATGTAAACAAATTAAGAATAAGGAGGAAATACTCAGTAGCATGACAACCATATAAGAATTCCTTGGTTTAACAGAAAAGAACCATTAAAGACATGGCCAAATAAATAATGGATGAGGGGAAGGTTGCACACACTTTCTAGGGAGAAGAAGCTCACATCTATTTACATAGTGAAAATAACACAAATGAGGCATAATAATGATAAGACCATTATGAGCTATAGAAAGGAATATCAACATATGTAAAACATTTCAAGTTATTTGGGAATAATGTTCTATCAAAAGAAATAATAAATACCTTGGAAATTTTGTATGCATATGACGGCATATTCCCTAGATTTTGAGTTAGGAGCAAAGGATTCAAATGATTCAAGAATAGGACAATGAGGGTTGAAGATTGCATTAATGTTGTAATTGATGAAGAGGAATCTACTCTCAATTATGCACATCAAGAAGAAGATGATATGATGCAAAGGCTCAAGACCCATCCAAGTATGTACAAAATAAACACCTATAAATTCAAATACTTGGTGATGGAAGAATAGATGTCGAAAGAAGATGGAAATTCATTAGAAATGTTGGCTCACATGATCATTTTATGGAGAGAGTCCACCTAAATTAGTGATATGAGTCCTTGCATTCCTTATATGGAGTTAAGGTGACACATACATATTCTTTTCCAATACTCATTTTTTATCCGAACTTTGTAGTTTATCTAGAATCTTGCATAGATCCCACACTTAGGCACCAGTAGTGGGCTATGAGATCCTAATTTGCAACCTCTTGACACATACTTCTTAGAGAGTTTGGAATGTCATGAGTCAAACTTCAGTACAAGGTATCAATTTTAAAGTTGAACCATTAATTAGCTAATTTGTATGAAATTTTGTTTCCATTTCCCCTAACATGGGATAACATGGGTGCTACAATTTCTTCCAAGATATTTTGTACCCTTGCTAATTTACTATGAATTCTTCAAATATTTGAGACTTTAAAAGACTATGAGCCATATTGGTTTCTCTAATCATTTGAATCGTTATTTTTATTATGTGTGTTAAGACAAGTTTTTCATTTCCTCAAATCAAAGTGTAGTTTTCCATTAGGGAAACCAAAGTTGATGCAAAACTTCAATTTCTTAAAAATTGTAAATGATAGGGTGATGCTTTGGGTCCTAAAAACCAAAATGTGAACAATAGTTGTTGGCCCTCCAATGTCATTTTGAAATAGGAAATTACAAAATTCAACCATAGAAGTGTTAAAAACAAAGTAACTAAAAAACATTTAGATTTATCTCAGTCAAGAGCTTCAAATGGAATGGAGTCCATTTTGTTATTTGGGGAGCAACCATATTTGTATTAATTAGGATATGCTTCTCAAGAAACCTCATCCTTACATCCATTGCAAGCTTCTACCTTTTCATTGATTTAGCATTATGATAATGTCCTCCTTGATTTAATTTTTTTTAGAAGTAATCTAGTCAATAGAAACCTTAAATTTAATTATATGTCTACCATATGCATATAGTAATTATAACGACCTATGGTATGCTAGACATCTAGAACCTACTTTGCTACATCTACTAGTAATTCTATGCCTCTAAGGGTGTGTCACTCATTTGCTAATTGCCTCTTTTCTTAGGTGATTTTCTCCTAAACTAGTTGGGGATAAGCTCCTTGAATTTGGCTATCAAACTTTAAGCTCTCACTTGATTTTTTGAGTTCCTTTGTTATTGTTAATATGTCATTACCCTATGAAACATGTCTAACTAGTAGTTTTACATTGGAAATTTGAGTGAGATTATAATATTGGAGAGCATGAGGCTTAAATGTGAAACTAGAGCCCTATTTACATTATGAATAAATCCTGTACCAAGAACTTCTTGGGATAATGATAAAAAAATATTACCACCACAAGAAAATCATTAGAATTAATCAAGAAAAAATGGAGAACAAAAATGGGTCTTTTCAACTTTCTCTATTGTCTCGTGGAGACAACTTGCCACGAAATCCTAAGATGACCAAATCCTTTAGAAAATTTAAATGGTATGGTAGCTTCTCCAATAGCTTGGTGCATGCAAAAAAATATTGGAGTGAGTGAGAGCCACATGGATGGAAAGGGAGATAAATTGGCTTAACCAACAATTTCTGCTAAATGTTCTCAAACATTTCTATATAATTCCCTATTAAACCTAATCATGATTTTATGAGGACTAAACTTCCTATTGTAAAAGAAAATACGCCTGTAGAATTCTTTTGTGATCAGGATCTTGGGGGAAGGCCCCCAAGATCTAAAAAATTGAAATGGAGCTAACAAGATCTGCAAAATTAAAGTGCCAGAAAAAGAAAAGAGAACACAAATAAAATAAAACCACAAAGAAACTTGTTTTATTAAAACAGAGAATAACTGTAGAAGCTACATTGTGGTGAACAATCTGTCCTTTTACAAACTGAGGCTTGTTATTTATAGCATTTTTTGAGTTACAATACCATGCATAGATACCATAGGTGGATACCATGGGTCAATACCGTGGGTAGATACCACTTACAATACCATGGGTAAATTCCATGTGTGGATGAATACCATGGGTGGATACATACCATGGGTGGATGAATATCATGCATAGATGTCACTTACAATACAATGGGTGGATGAATACCATGGGTCGATGACATTTACAATACCATGGGTAAATTCCATGGGTGGATGGATAACATGGGTAGATGAATACCATGAGTGGATGCCATTTTCCATTCGAATCATTCCTCCCTCCTAAAGAAGCAATGGTCCCCATTGTGTGAAGTTCCCTCCTGAGAAGCCTTTGTTGAATATGAAGACCCACTGAAGATAAGGGTTTTGTGTATTTAACCTATAACCGTGATGAACGAAGATCAGAGGATAAAGATACCCTGTAATGCTTGTGACCAACTGTGATATTGACAGTGTGTGGCCTAGCAAATGGACTTCGATGAAGTGTGGTTTTGTGGATGAACCAAACCTTAATAAATGAAGATTTGAGGATAGAGATACCCTGTAATGCTTGTGACCAACTGTGTTACTAACAGTATGCGGCCTAGCAAATGGACTTTGATGAGAAGGATTTTGTGCGATGGACCCATAACCGTGATGTTAATTCTTGATGAAGTAGTAGGTGCCTACATAGCTTGGGGTGGGAGGGAACATCTCCAAATAACCCAAGCCGAATGTTGAAACTGACGAATGTGAAGCAGGTGCCTACTAAAGCGGGGTGGGAGGGCATGTCTCCAAAGGGAACCCGCTCCGAACGCTGCTCCAAATTTAAAATGAGGATAACTCGGTCAATAAAACTCAGAATATTTATTATAACCTATTTTTGGAAATGGAATGATCATTTTGAATCTTCTCATGTGTTTAAAATTGATATTTGGAGAACCTATACTCTCAGATGTGTGCTGGAACTGTCCCACCGTCATAAAATTTCTGAAAAAATAGCTGATTTTAAATCAACGATAAATCCTCGTCCAAACTCCAATTCGACCAATTTCTTTTTGAAATCGGGTGATGTTTCAAGGGGAGCGCAGGTCTGTAACCATTTATCTGAAATTTTCCACTTAAAACTGCAAGAAATGATATGAAATCCACCGTCCATGAATTATCGTTAGAAAAATTGCTGCAACATTGCTGATTTTGAATGAACGATATCTCCCTCATCCGAACTCCAATTCCGCCAATTTTTTTTTTTGAATTTGAGTATTTTCTCGCAAGGATTCCAGATCGGGTCTTTGCTTTTGTAATTTTTTCACCAAAATTTTCAGATATGATCTGCAAACTCACCGCCCAAGAAACAAATTCATGGAGTTTGCTTAAAATTATTGCAAAACATTGAAACTGAAATATGTTTCAAACCCTCATTCCCATGGAGGCATAACCTGAATTTGATACCACTAACCCGGATCTTGGGGGGAGGCCCCCAAGATCTAAAAAACTAAAATGGAGTTGATAAGATCTACAAAATTAAAATTCTAGAAAAAAAAAGAGAACGTAAAGAAAATAAAACCACAAAGAAACTTGTTTTATTAAAACAGAGAATAACTGTAGAAGCTACATTGTGGCGGACAATCTGTCCTTTTACAAACTAAGGCTTGTTATTTATAGCCCTTTTTGAGTTACAATACCATGCGTAGATACCATAGGTGGATACCATGGGTCAAAACCATGGGTGAATACCATGAGTAGATACCACTTACGATACCATGGGTCAATACCATGGGTAGATACCACTTACAATACCATGGGTAAATTCCATGTGTGGATGAATACCATGGGCAGATACATACCATGGGTGGATGAATATCATGCATAGATGTCACTTACAATACCATGGGTGAATAAATACAATGGGTGGATGAATACCATGGGTCGATGACATTTACAATACCATGGGTAAATTCCATGGGTGGATGGATAACATGGGTAGATGAATACCATGGGTGGATGTCATTTTCCATTGGGATCATTGTGGGCTTTCATTATGAATACAATACTCCCAACCTATGCTCTTGAACATGCCTAGTGATGGGTTTTCCTCTTTAAAGCCAAGCTTTGATATCAATTTCCCACTGGTTAGTGCCAATAGCAAGACAAATGGGAGAAGAGGTGTAGCTTAGTTTACTTATGAAAGTATTTGGTACAACCTACAATAAAACTTTGTAAATCTCATGTATTCTCATCCATTAACATAACCATGTACACTCTATAGGAAATGACAAACCAAATCACTAGGTTGAGGGATATAACTATGTCCCATGAGTTTTACATGGCATGAATTGAATCATTATGTTGGCATGTTTCCACATCCTACAATTGTGTGGGCTAGTAGGATGGCAACAACATGCCTCCTACCTTACACTTCTCAAGCACCCCATCTAGGGGGTTTGATTCACGTTGGGCTATTTTTTACCACTCTTATTTGATGGGAGAATCAATCAAGGAGTTCTATAGGGTGTATATTGGAGTGGATTTAGAAGAGCATTCTTCATTACGAAGGTTGTCTACTATTTTGTTTCGTGACCTATGAATGTGGCTATGTATTATAAGAGGGATGGAATTGATAAGGTAGGAAACTTGATATAGGAGGTTTTCCAACCTTTAGTTGCGAGAGAACTTTTTCATGTGAGTTCCATAAAGAAATTTGTAGCTCATAGTTATGGCTATATTTGATTCTCCTTCCACCATCAGCTTAGTGTAGCCTTGATCTTGCATAATTATTATTCCTTCTTCTATTTCCTTCAACTAGTTTGCATTATTTCTATTATAACCCATGGGTCCTAAGTAAATGTAAAGGCCATTTCTAAGCGATCCCAAAAGATAATTCCAAATCTAACCAGGTTAGGGTTTCCTTTTGAGGGTATATTCAAATTAAGATTTATGAAATTTAGGGTTGAAGGAGGCCAACTAGAGTGGATAGAGATAGATATGGGGAGAGAATTTGTGGGAGAGGGAGTATCTAGATCTAAATGCTAGTTTCACAGAATGGAATTTTTTTTCTCTTGATGCTTGCTTGTCTAGATCCCGTTAGGTTTACATTGAAATGGATTCTTGGATGTTCCTTTTAATGAGGAGTTAAAGACGGTCTTGAGGATGAGAAATAATTC
This sequence comes from Pinus albicaulis, assembly GCA_034641835.2. Taxonomy (NCBI): domain Eukaryota; kingdom Viridiplantae; phylum Streptophyta; class Pinopsida; order Pinales; family Pinaceae; genus Pinus; species Pinus albicaulis. Next base: position 296,714,806 of record CM076578.1, read on the forward strand.
TAAAGATGTGATTTTCTTCTACTTCCATATGATCTAAAGAAGCATTCCTTGAAATAGGGTCCAAATCTTATTTAATACAGATTTATTAAATACTTATGATCTACAAATTGAAATGGATTAAGGGATACTTTAGGGATCATGATCAAAGTGTTCCATATTGATATCAAATGTTTTCTAGAGATGGATGGTGTAAGAGAAACCATTAAATAAGTGTTATAAGTTTTCATATTCAAGGAAGCAAAGTTAACATCTAGACTGTCCAAATAATTGTGCTTTTATAGATTATGAAAAGACAGTTTTTTTTTTGTACTAGGATCCATAGAAATATTCATACTTTTGGCCATAATTTCCACTTCTATATATTTCTCTCCATAGAAGCTTAATTAATCTCATTGTAGCTTTCCTAAAGTTTGTAGGGTTCTCTAGTGGAGAAATTTCACCTTGTACCATATCCCCATCTGAGTTTATCTACTTAAGTTGAAATCGATATATGTATTTCTTGGATTTATTTCAAGAATTGAGTCCACCTTTCTTCTTGCATGAGCCTTTGGATGCAACCATTATTTCAAAGAAGAGTGAAATTTTTGGTTAGCCCAATAATATTTGACTTTTTCAAATTCTAATATCTTCATATTGAGTTCAAGAATGTTTAATTCATTTTGGTCTTGTAACTTGGGTAAATTTTTCCATGACTCATCCTAGAACAAGGGTGATTCATTTTGTGAGCAATGTTGTTGGATGGTATGCATGCCCATTTTTTCTAAGATACATGTGGATAATATTTCCTATATAAAGTGAGTTAGGATTAGTTGTTATATGGTGTCCTAAATCACTCATCTTTCTTACATGAATCGAAATTTTGGCCAATCCTATGTTAGAAAAAATGTTGTCATTGATCTGTGAAATGTTTTTTTTGATGTAAAAGGGGAGATTATTGGGAAAGATGCTGTTATTGATGTCAAAGATGTGGCTTCCATGGAGAAGGTCAAGGGGTTTCAAGCTAAGAGGGAGTCCTATAGTAGTTGCAGTGTTTTGTAGAGAGACATAATTGTAACATGATAACTTAGGAAGTTAAAAATATTATAACTATGATGGTTTGGTGGCCTAGTCCTTGAATTTAGTTTTGTCTTATATGACATATTCACTTTAATATGTAATTTTCTTGGATGGATGGAGGTTGAAAATACCTTTCCAATGGTATAAGGTATTTTGAAAAACTCCATATCATGATGGATTTATGGTAAGTTGAAGTTTATCAATGTTCTAAGATTTAAGTTTCCGCATGCACCTTCATTTTACAAGAAATTTATTTGTGAAACAAAATTCTAGACATAGGTGGATTTGTGAACAAGACAGATAATTTGATATGGTCAAGCCTTGGGTATGGTCTATTGTTCAATCTATTCAGGTATTCATCTCGTTGGAAAGTTTCAGTAGATGAACGATGGATTGACCCCCAACCTTTGACCCTTGACCTATGTGGGACCACGATAAGACAACTGACAGATTTATAGTGAATGTGTATTGTTTTATGGAAAAATATTTTCGAAAGTGGAGCATGCGCCAAGTGTCTCCCTTTAGGTGTTACAAAGGATATATGGATCACCGTGATCCAATGTGGGACCCTGTACGGAAGGATCATCAATGCATGTTAAGTGGGCCAGTTAGTGATTAATCTAATAGTTTAACTTCACAATAAAATATCTCCCAAAGCCCGACTTGTGGCATAAAGCATTGAGCTGTTAGGCCACTAGCTCTAGCCCTATGGGCATATGATATTAAGTTGCTATGGAATACAGCATGGAGTATTTGGTGAAAGTTGTTGAATCTAGTAGTTAGCGAATCTTGGAGATATAGCTATAGACACTAATTTAACATGAGTCTAAAGGGATCAAATTTATTTTGTTTTAAATTTATTTTAGAATACAAAAAACAATGTATATTTTTTTAGTGTTTAAATTGCACTTTTGAATGTTATAAACGTTACATAACATGTGTACTGAGTCATTTTATATTAATTCATATTAAATTATTTTATTCATAATTCACACTGAATATTTGATTCTATGATATATTAAAATATTTTCTTTTAACATTTTTCTCTATATATAGATTTATATAAAGTTGATATCACATATTACAATATTTTTTAAAACAATAGGTTTAAACATGTTACTTACATATTTTTTTTTTTTACTTCTAATTACTCTACATGATATTAGGTCATATGGAAAACTAATTAAGAATGCATAGCATATTTTTTTTCATTTTTATTATAATCGACATTATTTTTTTATTTAGAGAATATTTTATTTTTATTTTAAGAGGGACAAACATGCTTACACCTAGCCTTCACATCAGGCTATGGAAACAATATAGGCATATTTTAACCACAAATCTACCAAGAACCTAGAGGGATCAAATCTCAAACTTGAAAAAAAAAATTAGAAGTCAATTAATACATTTTACTCCTTAAATATGTGATTAATATAGATCTATGTGCTAATTTTTCATTGTTTAAATTGTATAATTTGGTATTTTATCATTATTATTATTTTATATTAAAACTTGAATTAGTCACACATTTTCCTCTTATTAAAAAGTAACTACTCTACTTTACCTTAAATTACTTTTTCCTTTCCAGCTAAAGTTAACACACACACATATATAAATACACACTTTCTGTAGAGAGAGAAAGTTCATATTGAAATATATTAGTTAATATGGATATTCAAACAATTGCTTTAAGTTCTATATTAAGATATATGTGTGTGTGTGTGTGTGTGTATAGTTAATTAATTAATTATTTTATCTCTGTAAAGTTGTATAAAATTATATATATAGATTTTTAATTGTTTAAATTATTTTTATTATTTTTTGAGAATGTGACATATTTATAGATTTCCCTCATACTGGATTATAGAATGAGTCTTTTGCCTCAAAAACCAATGATACAATAGATTTTCTAAACTAATATAGTTGATTGAAATTCAATACCGAGAATGAAAAACGCAATGAAATTGAACTACTCTAATTGTAGATTGTAGATGAAGGTTAATGTGGTAGGTATAACACATTTGTTCAGTAACGAGCCTCCTATGATATTGTATAGATGATATCTGATAAGTATGAAACAATGAAAATTGAGAATGTAGTATTTTTTTGAAAGACTCTCAACATGTATTGTGGTCATTTAAATGACAAGCGAATCCATAAATAATTTAAGGCTCAATTATAGTTTGTAAGAAAACACTTTGAGTAATCATGATTATTGGTTTTTTGCTCCAATTTTTACTCTCTTGCAAGGTATGTTTCATTCAATGTAGTTCTTGAACTATGTGATAAAGTGTAAGGAAACTCCGTGTTTAGTGTTGCAATGATATTATTCTATTATGGGGAAATGTTTCTTAGTGTGAGAGAGGTGTGAATGAGAAAAACTAAAATAAAAATATGTGGAATATTAGAGTAAGCTTTATAGAGGAGTTTTTATGGTTGACTGCCAATATTATATATGTCGAGTGTTGCATAGAGAGTGTTTTAGACTAGAAGCAACTGAGGCACATACAACTTAAATATGTGTGAAAAGAAAATGAGGAGGATATATAAAGAGAAAATATACCAAAGTCTTAATTTAATTTTAATATTGTGGTAGGTCATTATTGTGAGTTTGAAAATTGTATAAAAAGGACATTTAAATAAAATAGGTAGGGGTCTGTAATTATAAGAGGTTGGAGGCTCTAGGAAATTTGTGGTTTTCTAATATCAAGGGGGTTGGGGCTTCTTATTAGTGGGTTCTCAAAAACAAAATTTGTAATCACTACTACATTTGGGTGGAAATTTCAATGGAAAAATTCCACTAAAGAGGTAAAATTGGAAAAAGTGTTAGAAGTTGAGTGTATTTTTTTTTTTCTTTTCTAAAATCCCACGGTCGTCCAATATATAAAGATAGTTCTTTAAAGTTTGAATATTCCATGGAATGTCATATCGTGTCGATTATCCAATGTTTTTCCTATAATCTCTCCACTCGTCGAATATCTGATGGGAGTTCTTCTATAATCGAATATCTGACGCGATATCCAATATAAAAATGTGTTGTCCAATTTCTAGTAAATGATAAATAATCGTTACATAATATTCAATTCTACCATTAATGGATTTTTTCACTAACAACACCTAATATGTGACCAATTTATGTTGATTAGTTTAAATAATTAAAATATAGATAACATTAATATTGTAATTAAATATAATGTTATTATATATAATTAATATATATTAATATTAATATCTATAATATATTAATATTGATATTATATTATATGCTTATAATATAAATTATATATAAAAATTTATTAAATATATTATTAAAATTATACTATATGTGTGTGTAGAATCCCTAACATCATATAAAATTTACATAGTTTCTATGTATATTAGTTGTGATTCTTTTGAAAGGTTGCAGCCTTATTCTTGGGTTATTTTTTGAACAAAATCATCACTAAAAGTTTCGTGACAAAAAATGTCACATAGCATTCCTTAGGGAGACCAAGGATATATGGGATCAGCATCAAGGGCTTCTCAAGATCGAAAATTTTATTCCCCTTGTAGAAATTGCAATGGCTTAAGGCCAAGGAGAATTCTAATAAAATAAGCTAAAAATCATTATAGAGACTATGGACACGCTGAAGGCACACATCAATATCACCCATTTGTAAGTTATTTATTGTATGTATTTTTATTTTATGTTGGTTTTTTGAATCTTTATATATATATTGTATTTTAGATTGTATGTCTTTGTATTGTAAATTGTATTATCGTTTTATTGTAAATAGATTTTATAATATTATTTTGGGCATTGTTTGAACTATGTTTTCATCTTGATATGGAATAGATTATTTTATTATTATTTCCATTACAATGGATTAAGGGTTTAGTTCAAGTTAAGGGTTAATTTAGACCTAGTGGATTTAGAGGTTAATCATGGGTTTTTATGGAAAATTATTAATAAGTTTTTAAAGTTTATTATGGAAAATATGACATTAAGAAAGAATATTGAATTATAATGATTAATGAAATATAAGAGCAATATGTTTTTTTAGTATGGTCATAAAAATATATATTAGGAAGTGTCTCACTTACTACATGTCAATAAAGGGAACATATTTCTTAGAAATTTTCAACATATTCTTAGATATCTTGATAAATTGCACAAGCATCATCATTGATTTGTTGTATTTGTTTCTTGATCTCACCTAATTTAGCTTTCTCTTTGTACCTCTTGTCTTTCTTTTCCTTATATATTATATTTGTAAATTGCTGTTACATAGACATTTAAATATTTGATATATATACTAGTATCACTTTATTGATTGTAATTGAATATGATGCCCCCTAGGGAAATGCTTGAAAAGAAATAGGTGGTTGTAGTAAAAGTGCGTGTTCAACAACAAGGAGTGATTAATATTGAGGATCAAACTAATGATCTTATGGAAGAAGATAATGATGTTGATAACATGGTTGAAGAAGATGGCACAAATATATTGATCCAAGAGACATTTAATAATGTTGGAATGGATGATGATGACAACTAGCGTGATTACCATGGTTTTGATTTACTTGTACTTGAGAGGGAAAATAAACCTCTTTGTGAAGGCTAAAAAACATCACTTCTCTATGTTGTATTATTGCTAGTAAACTTAAAGATGTTGAATGGTTTTCCAAGCACATGTGTGACACATTTCCTAAGGCATCTAATATATTTTGTGACCTTTAGTACTATATACATGATAAAGCAATTATTTTTTCCATTTTTTTTAATGTTAATACATTGATCTACATAATTTCATTAATCTGTATCATTTTGATGCAATATGTATGATTAATGTTGTTCAGTAGATTAGCCAATACTATTTTATTTATGTTGTAATTATTAGGTGAATTTTTGATACCATCGTCAAATGATTTACCTCGTATGTAAGAAGATTTACATGCCATTATTAATGATATTGGAATGGAGTATCAAGCTATACATACATGCCCTAATTATGATATTCTCTATTATAAAGAACATGGATTGAAATGAAAATGCCAAAAATATGATGAGAGTAGATATTAAACCGATAAAGTAACAAAAAAGGTGCCTCGCAAGGTTCTTCGATATATTCCCATTATTACATGCTTCGAAAAATGTGTAGGTGAAAAAATGCAGAAGAAATTATGGATTACCATGCAATGAATAAAAGTGAATATGGTGTTATTCAAATGCATGTAGATGGATTTGAATTCAGGAATATAGAGGAAAAGTGGATAGAGTTTAAAAGAGTGCCTCATAATCCTAGGCTTTCATTAGCAACTCATGGTGTCAATCGATTTGGAGAGCCCAGATCTACTTAGTGTGGCACATTTTTGTTGTCACCAATAACATTCCTCCATGGAAGTCAATAAAGAGGGAGTAGATAATGTTGAAAATTGTTGTTTCAGGTATTAATTTGTTTAGAATAATTATTTTTAGTGCAACAACATCTCATTTTCCTTGTTTATTTCATATTTATGTGCTATATTTTTTTATTAATTTACTCATATATATTCCAGTATGGCCTATAATTATGTCATATTTAATTTACTCATATATGTAGTAATTATGTATTGTATGTTCAATCAATTAGGTAAATACTAGGTCAAAGATATGAATGTATATATCGAGCCTCTTATTGGTGAGTTAGTGGAGTTATGGAATAGTGTCACTATATATATATATATATATATATATATATATATATATATATATATATATATATATATATATATATATATATATATATATATATATCTATATAAATAGTATCATGTAGTTCCACAAAGGGAATTTGAATTCCATGCATTGCTTGTATGGAAAATTCATAATTTCCCATGGCTAACACATTTTTGTTGTATATTATAACGTTACCCTGAAATTTAATAATTTTTAATTTTATGAAGTTCCATTGTAGCTTATACAACCCCGTATAAAATTTTTTCCTATACCAAACTTTCAGAACCTTTCTTTTTTCCATCATTGTCTGAAACTTTGAAGTTAAATTCATTGGTTTTCTCACAGTTTTGTCATCCCTTTCGCAAGATAGGCAAAGTGTCGCATTTTGGCATAATGAATGTCATGTTGCATGTATGATATTTTTATAAGGGTTCCAAGGGGTCCTAATTTGTGGAAATGAGTTTATCTAACCTAGTTAGTATCTCTCGCACTCATTTCCAAAGTCTTGAGCATTGTCACACAATTGTCGTCATAGTCTTCATATAGTTTATCTTTGATGTCACATTTGTCGTAACAAGTCGTAATGTTGTCACATGTTGGAAAAATTTTTATTTGCATGATTTATTTTGTTTGAGTTGTAAAAATATGCTAAGTGTGTAATCATAGTCAAAGTACATCACTCTTCACCGATCCACCGGTCTCGTAGTTAGTAATTTTTCGGAGAACTTCCCGACTAAGCAACTTAGCTTCACCCTACCCTCCATAAGATGTGAACTGCACAGTATCAGTCCTATGGATGTGACCTTACTTACTAGAAATATGCATTGTGCAGTACTAGCCTACCAAATCTACTCCATTACGCAGTTTTTGTGATCAAGACCCGACCTTGACCTCCAAAATTGCGCAATCATGGCCCCCAGCCCAACTTGAACTCCACACTTCACAACTTTAAGACACAAAATCATCCCATAAGCCTTATAAATGTGAATTTTATAGTCACACATGCCTCCTTGACCTCCTGAATTGCACAATAATCTTTCCCAGCTCCTATCCCTGCAACCTATTCCCATTGACTCTGGAAACTACAAAGTCATGTCCCCCAACGCATCCTCAATTAAGCATTGGGTAGTCTCAAGGCTCAAGGATTCTCCCTACCTGCCTGAATATTGCAATTGTGCAATCACTAAGCCTCCTTGTCCAACATTTCACTGGCTTCGGGCTCAGTTCATGGATCAAGATGCATCATCTTAGGATAGGGGTTTTTGGATTGATGGCATCTAGACATGAGTGGATTGTATGAAAGTCATGGAAATTTCCATAAATCACCAATGCATAGGTTTCTTCTATATTTTAAAAGGTTTTGATGAGGATATAACACGATAATTTGTAATGGCTCTACAATCACACTCAGAGGAGAGACCCACCACTATGGCTAGGGTACTAACCATCACATTTTCACCTGAATTAATCAGTAGAGCCACCACTTTTCCCTTATGATTTAAGTGGGTTAAATAAATAATGCCAAGCATTGTAGCCAAGAAAATTTTCTTTCTGCTAGGAGAAGAATACATTGAGGACAAGAATGGAGTGAGGAGAGAAAGCCTTCCATACCCCTGGGATGAAGTAGCCTTCCATATCATGAAATTCATTTCTTGTCAAGGTAGACTTAGTATAGTCTATGGGTATCATTTCAAGTCGTCGAATGAGATTAGGTTTCAAGGATAATTCCCTGTAGGATAGATATTGAGCATCCCTCATTTCCTCTTGAACTTAATAAGAGACATGAGAAAAAATGTGAGGGAAAGAAAATGCCAGCATTTAGCTCATCATGGCCTTATAGAACTGATAGTGAATGGTGCTTTGAGAAGCTTAAAAATCCATGTATCTTATTCCTCATTCATAGACATGGATAAAGAAGCCTTCATAGCCACCCAAACAGGACAAACCTCTACCTCTAGTCTTAGAGAGCGGGAGGAAGAAGAAGAAGAAGATGAGATAGAAGAATAGGAGGAGGAGGCTGAAGATGAGGAAGAAAAGAAGAGATGGAGATTGAAAAAAAAAACATAGGGACATTAGAAAGAAAGAATGGAAATACTGGGGGTCATAAGGAAGAAAAGAAAGAGAAGAAGAAAGGGTTGGACCCTATGCTTGGCAGTGATACCTCCCCTCAGGACAACAACATGCCACCATACATTATAGATGAGGATGTGGCTCCTACCCTAACCACTTTGAGCACACCTATGAAAAAAAAGAGGAAAAGGCAAAAACCTATGTATTTTATGACGAGGAAGATTCAAAGGGTAAGGCAAGGGAAACCACACACTCCAACCAAAATCCCTATTTCCATTGAGGAGTCACCCAATAAATATGATGAAGTAAGGATATAAGAAGGAAAAGTGCAAGAGGTCACCTCACTTGTGAGGACCCCTGTGACCTACATAATAAAACACTGAGCAAGGTTGGCATCCCATACACATCCAACAACCCCCACAGACCCTCAAAAGACAAAAAAAAAGAGAGAAAAAGAAAGAGAGGGTCTTCAGTAAGAAAAGCAATGTTTAATATAGGATATTTTATCTTTTCTACAGGAAACTCTAGCAAACTCGAAATTAGAGAAAAATACCTTGGCTGACCCGAAATTAGAGAAAAATAGCTTGGCTGAGGTAGAAACAATGGCCACAGATGGGCAGGAGGCCCAAGAAGTTAAGGAAAAGGGACAATATGAAGGGCAAGATGAAACAAATGGAGAAAGATATGACAAGGAGGAGCCTACCTCACCAAAAAATGTCCTCAAAGATGTAGCAACAATGCCAAACCCTATCCCTCAACCCAATCTTAGCTCCTACTACACATTTATTGAAGGGGGTAGATTGATTCCTCAGAATTTCACAGTGCCTTTATTCTATCAGTTGGAAGAGGAGAGGGCACACACTCATCATTAGATGAAGATTGCCACAGCCAAAGGTGTGCATGACTTGGGGGTAATGGAGTTAAAAGTGACTGAGTTGGGAAGGGATTTTTTTGATGCTACACCCAGAGAATCCATGTTGAAAGAGAAGCTTCAGAAGGCCTAAGTAGCGAATGTAGCATTGCAAGAGAACCTTCAGTAAAAGGAAAAACAAATGGCCACCATGGCAGATTTGTGAATGGAGGCCATCCAACATAGATATCCATCATATTCATATGTAGTTTACCTCAAGGAGTAGTGGAATCTATTTCAAATCAAAACACTGGCCTCTCATTTATCCTTACATTTTCAAAACTGAAGAGAATTCATTGAATTTCGCAACTAGTCACGTATGGAAGACAAGGAGAAAATGGTAGAATTATGCATGCACAATCTTGTGTTGAAAAACTTGAACATCTCGTACCCTAATACTAGAATGGGAGACATGAAGTTAATGGAATTAGCATATTGGATGGTTAATGAGGAAACCAAAGCATAAGAAGTAAGAAGGGTCATGAGGAGAGAAAACATAGAACCTCTACACATTAGGGTAGAAAAATCTAGCCTTAGGGGAGTCATCAACAACCATCTCAAGATAGAAAAGGATCTTGCACTTGCAGAAAAGTACCTCAAAACACAAGGCCCATCCATGGCTCATTTTGATGATGTTTATAGGTTGTTGGGATATGAGTGCATAATGGCTAGTCAAAGGAGATTGAATAGCCTCCGTCACAACCTTAGGATCATGGAGTACCACACACTAGAAATATTGAGAGGTTCCCTAGAAAGAGCACCATAATATAAGAGGGCCATGCACACCAGAAATATTCATTGGCTTGGTTTGAAACTCAGTCCACCCTTGTTGTTAGGGTTGAGTGATAGAAAATACCAAGATTATCATAACATAGAATGGGAGGAAGAAGAAAAGAATGATGGCTTTTACCCTCCTGAAGGGCTTCCCACACTTCTTTTTTGGGAAGTTAGAGGGTCCATTAATTATTTGAAAGAAATTCAGAAGGGGGACTAATTTTCTCAGAGGATGAGCAACCATTTGGTAGGGGGGTGATGATGAGCTCCATCATTAATTATGTTTTGAGGGGTTAATTGTCACATTTTTTCCTTATTAAGTATATTTTTCTCGGATTTAATTTTATTATGGTCTTATGTTGCTAGTGTAGATGGCGATTAAGGCTTGTCATACTCTGAATGCCTAACATGAGTTAAATGCGAGAAAAAAATGAATATATTGCACTTTTGATGAATATTTTGAAATTAAATCTCGGAGTAGACAGCAGGGAGAGATTCTAGGGGGATTTTCCACCTCCTTAACTCCCAAAGGCAGCCAAGGGATCCTCGAGATTCCCTCCAATAGATCGAAATCAAAGGAAGCCAAGAAAACTCAAGATCAAGTGCATAAAACCTCCACTTCTCTTGCAGTGAAATGGACACATCACCTACTTTTTAGGGAACTATTGGTAGCTACCCTCTAGTTTCAATTGGGTTGATAAATAGCTCATTAGGATTCAAACTTTGAAGGAAGCTAATAGACTCTTCACTCTTGTAATAGGTTTTTGATACTTTCATGTTTATGTAATGAGACTATTTTATGCAATAAGATGAGTATTTAGCTTGTGCTTCACTGATTTAGTTTTAGAGGGCTAGACTTGTGGGTTAGGGCCCAATCCATTGGCCTTAATCTCTCTGGTGTATTCATTATTTAATTTTATGTCATTGTAGCTAGTTTACTTTATGATTTTTTAGCTATTTTGCTTACATTTCAATTCATTTTTTTTAGTTTGCTTCCCTTTTTCTTTGTTGTAGATTAGGATTTCTTACATGTTGGTATAATAGTTTATAAATTTAGAACATTGTATGTCAAGCCCACCTATATCATCACTTTCATTGGAGCTTGAGGAGGGCAGGCCTTATCCATCGGCCAAATTTTATCTTTAGTTTATGATTTCTTGGAAATAATATTTAGGTTGTTGTAGTGTCATGAACATGTTTAGAATACTGATTTAGATTTCTGTTTGAATGTTGAAATAGGTTTTCTTTCCAAATTCAACTCATCTTTTCCACTTCCTTCATCATGAATTTGTCAATATTTGTTGCATCAACATGTGGTTGCTTGCAGGTTCGAGTACCACAGCAAAGGAGTACTTCGCCAACACCCTCAGCTTCATGTCTCACCCTTCATCAGCCTTATGTTCATCAATTCGCCATCAGCCATGCTTTCAAATTTTTCACCTTCACACTGTGAGAAAACCCTAGAGGTGCAAGAGGAGCATCTCACGAGGTTCTGAGCTTTGCCAAGGGGTTGGCCACCTTCTACTCATCCAAACACACGTTCACTCCACCTTTCCTACACTTTTCTCCACCATTTTTGGCCTCATATTTCCCTTAGACTATTTCCTGTAGCAATTTAGGACTTTCCTGTAGCACTATAGGAAACTTGCAGCAGCACCAATGCACCCCTCCTTAAGCCTAGAAACCACCATCCACCTCATCTAGACCCACAAAAACTACCCATACACCTTCAGCCTTGCACGCATGAGTTCAAGCCCTTCCTAAATCACCTTAGCGATTTCTGCTCCTAGCTGCAAAACAATGCATTTACAAGCATAGCTAGGTCATGATTAGACACATGAGTAAAATAATGATAATTAGAACATGAAGTAGACAGAGTGTGTTTAGCCATATGGCCCAAGAAATTGTGATTAGGTTAGTCTTCTTTATGCAATTTTAATTCAACATTTCACTTCATGAAAAATGCCTAGTTTTCTTTCGTTTCTTTCCATAACTTAATTTGCATATTTATTTCATTATAGAGTAGTTAGATGTACTTTATTTTTGTATAATAGTTCTTTGATTGCTGATAGAGTAATGTATTTGAATCATTTATAGCCCTAGGTATGATTAAAATCAGAAGTGTGACAGACTTCATTCAGAAACCCTAGAAATAGCACCCTTTCGTAGAGCTCAGAAGAGGATGACATGAGTAGAATGCATGTGTTGTGTATATAGCATTGTCACCTCCAAGTTTGTACAAACCCTGGGTTGATAAATTAAAGTAGAGTAGCATCTAGGAGTTGATCACAATCTCTTTCCTTGCAGGTATGTCATTCAATCGACTGCAAGCTAGAGTTGTCCAAAGTCATTTGTCGAACTGGTTTTATACCACGTAATATATCTTTACATTTTTTCTTCACCATAGAGTTTCTTTCTTATTTCTTAGGCATGTTCTTAATTTTATCATGGCCTCCTCATAGATTTTCCCCTTCGAGCGCAGGATAATTTCAAAGAACTTACAGGTATCATTCTTTCCTTTAATTCTTAGATTTTTTTATCAATTTTTAGCCAAAGGACCCGTGCAACTTATGTTATTTTGTCTCATTTATAGGTATTATAGTTTCTCTTTACAACCTGTTGCGGATAGCAATGAAATTTATCTACTCATTTCTTTCTTCACTCATCTTGATCCAAGTACCGTAAACCCTCCTACTCTCATGGGGTTTTCTTTTTAAAGGGTTGTTGAATTCCTCCGAGTAATGAAAAGAACTTGCATGAGTTGCATCATTTTTAATTACTGGAATTTAAGGTCATGAAGACTTGAGTCTGTAATGGATTTAAGATGGCCCGCCATCTATAATTATTGTGAAGTTTTGGTTAATAGAACTGGCTTCTTCTTCCATGAAACTCCTATCTTTATATTTGATTAATTACTCAAGAATTATTGGATTTACAGTGTACTATTTTAGATTGTTGGTTAGAAATACCTATTTTTTCATTTTCGGCATACTCGTATGCTCCTTCTGATTATTTTTAATAGTTTTACTTCATCCTATCATTGTTACTTATTGTGATCTTTCATAGTTGTTCACTAATGTTTAGAAAATTATTACTTATTAATTGGACGTCAAATCTTGTTGTGTTCTAGTTATTTGGGTTCTTATGCTTGGTATTTAGATTGAAAAACTTATGGTAATTATGATTTCTTCTTGATAATTCTAGATGGCCCCAGACTATTTTCCTTGCTACGTCATTCTAGGCTAAGCTAGGAAGACTAACCCATATTTTCGCTATGTTATTTCACTTATAACACTTAAATAACCTTAAATATTAAGCTAGCATTTCATATTGGTTTACACAAAACAAAGAATCGATTATTGTGAGTTTAGTTAACTTGTTCATAAATGATTATTTTTTAAAATATATATTAAAGGGATTATCATGTTCAAAATCAAATTATTAACCACAGTATTTGCTCAATACATCTTGCCTTCTAACTTGACATATTTCTCACCCTAATTATTTTGTTTCTATTACTACACACTTAACTATAAGACTTTCTTGCAATTATTAAAATATGATCAAGTTAAATATGCTCATTTGTTTCTCTTTGTTTTCCTCTACCTCAATCCAATAATATGGAACTCTTTCGGAAACAATGTCTTATTCTCTCAACCATGACACCTGTGCCCACATATATTTCTTGTTACTCCTTTGGATGCCCCAGGTACCTGTTACCTTGTTGGTTCTGTTTTTTCAAATTTTTAATCTCAAGGAAAGGTTATGGTCAGGTAACTACCTGACCCATAACTGACTAACCACCTTGACATGTGAGGAAAAATTAGGCATGAGTTTCCAAATGGGTTGTCCACAATTCCTGCATCATTATACACATGATTCAATATTAAAATAAAATCATATTTAATTTTTTGCCTTCTCAAAGTGTGTCAATCATTATCATGTCTTTTAACTGAAGTAATTATTATTTACAAATTTCCTAGGGGATGTTAGAGGTTTATTAGAGTTTATTGTAGCTTTTAAAATATTGAGAAAAAATGACAATATGAGTAACATTTTGGAAAAATGATAGACATGAGTAAAATCAAACAGTTAACTTTATTCATATCAATCAAATTTATAAAATATTTTGAAATATGAAATGTATATAACCCTATTCACATTTTAAATTTAAAATATTTCATGCTAAAATATTACATAACTAAGTTTTAATTTCAATTTTAGTTTTTTTACTGAATCTAACTTCAAATTGAGGAAAAAGTACGGGTGGAATTTAAAACATAAGTAGACTCTCTTAACTATGTAAAAATAGTATGGTTTTGAATTGATATTTATTGGCTAGGAGTTATTTTATTTACTTGTGGGGAATTTGAAATTAAGAGGAATTTTATTATGCTCTCAATATTGTTGAAGTTTGTATCTATAATAATTTGTGAGTAGGCAAAATTGGATATATATTATTGCAAATATGGAAAAATTTTCATCTTTATCAAACCTTTAGACACAAATTTTATCTATAATAACTTAAATACAATATAAAATATTCAATTATTTATCTTCTACATAACTGTAACTTTATTCATGCATTATTTGAGAGTCCTTTAAAAATCATCCTCCTCTTAAGAAGAATACAATTGTTGAATAGATGTATATTGTTAGCGTGAATTCTAATCACAAGTGTACGAAGAAAGCTCACTTTATTTGTGCATAACAAATATCCCTAACATCAAAGATACCTGTCAATTTCCTTATATATGCAATTAGTGATAAGAATAAATGCTATAGAAATTCAGACCTATGCAGTTAAAGACATTAAACAACAAATAATAAGCAAGTGTTACTCCATGCATCCAATGAACAAGACAAGAATTTTTTGTATTATGACAAGTAAGAAGGGAACACTGAAAGATGTTACGAGTCCTCCTCAATGAGATGGGTTCTTGTATGTCCTCAATGCTTCAAATATAATATCTCTCTCTCTCTTGATGGTGTAGAAAACCCAGAAAAAAATGGAACTCAAAGGGATCTCACAAGAAAAAAGTAGAAAAATATGACAATGATGGAGGATCAAAGTCAGACCAAAAGTATGCATCCAAAGTGATCTTTAGGCAACAAAATGTAGTGAAGGAATGGAAAACCCCTTCTATTTATAACCAAATATTGAGTTAGTCTAGTTATTGTTGCATAATTAAAATATTATTAACCAAATCTAGATCCAACTTTTATGGAATATTTTATCATTTTTGTTGGAGGGAAAAAAAATTGAATTCGGTCAAATCCCTTTATTTAGAAATAATAAATAAATAAATGATTTATTTATTATTTTAAGAATGTGGTTAAGTAATAATTAAATAAATAATCATTTATTCAATTATTTATAAATGATTTAATCAAATTTAACAAGGAATATTATTTAAATAATGTTTTAAATAAATATTCCTAGAAAATAATAAGATAAATAATGATTTATCTAATTAATTTTCCTATTTTGGGTTAAATATGATGAGAAATATTAATTAAATTGTGGTTTAATTAATTATCCCTTGAGGAAAATCAAACAAATAAGGATTTATTCAATTATTCCTTATGGGGTTTCTTGTTTAGACCATAAATAACTTAATAAATTATGGATTACTAAGTTATTTTTCATAGTGAAAGAAATTTTACTAGGGTAAAATTGATCTTGCATGGTGTACTTTGGTCCATCTAATAGTAACAGGTTATACGACCAAAAAATGGTGTAACATATATGGAATTTCCTCAAGTCAACAATACATTCCTATTGTGTTTTTGAACTAGATTGAATTTGATTTTACATTTTTAAATTTCCATATGATTCCATTTGGGATTGGTAGAATTTGAAATTGTTTCATATTTCTTATACTTGTCAGGAATTTGAAATTAATTTGAAAGTAGACTAGATCCATCTTAACTCTAGATATATCAAGTGCCGAGCGGGATGAAATATCTCTAGGTGAAAACTTCTCCTCAAGTTTTGCACTCAAAAGACGGGTTTGCGCCTCAAGAAATCTGATCCCTCTTCGCGCTTGATAAATCTGGAGTTAAGATGGATCTAGGTTGGAGTTTTATATGTTCCTATATTGAAATCATAACTCATTAGGGTTTTGTGGATTGTTTAAGAAATACCCTTGTAATGTCTTAGAAATGATTTCCTTGGTATGTTTGATCAAACCCTAGTCTAATCAAAGTTGTTATTGACATGTTGTGAAGTTCGATTTGAATATGTTATGAAATACCTTTTCTTGATGATGAATCCATTGGTATGTGAAGATATGTCATTTTTGAAACCCTGTCTTGGTCTAGGTCAGTGTATGCATTAATATGACGTGTCTTTGCATGATGATGAATTCTTATATACATGTGTTGACCTAGTTATTTATGGTCATAAGTCTTACGATTTAATATAATTTCTTGTCTGAGATTATCAGACGATGATATTTGTAAATCTATGGTTTTGTAGCTAAACCCTAGTAGTAGATAATTCTCTAGTATGTATGATATAAAAATCTCGAGTTTATTTATATGATGATTGTTGAGGTTCTGAAAATGAAATTATAGGACTTTGGAGTTAAACCTTAGTACAAGTAAAAATTATTTGATGTATGATAATATGAGCATTTGATATTTTTGTATAATTGTTGAAATATTTTTTTTGGTGGGATTTGATTATTGATTGAAAATATAGGGTTTGCAACTAACTCTAGTGTAAGTTGGTCATTTTAATGACCAAGTTGTGATTTACTTTGACTAATTCTCTTGTATGAAATCTAGGATTTGTATAAATCTCTAGTGGAGAGTCACAACAAATGAATTCTTAAATTTGTTAGATATATTATTTTAAAATTGTTTCTAGGGTTGTTATATGTTGTAGTAGGGTGTGTTACACCTTTGAAAGAAACATTGAAACCCTAGATATATTGAAGAAATTTCCGGATTATCCATAGTTTTTAAAAACATTGGTCGGTGTTTCAAATCCCAACGAGGATCCATCATTAGGAAATTTCTTCAATAAATATGAACCACAAAAGCTTTAAAACCCTAGATATAATGAAATTTGTTATGATGTATTTTAGGATTTATGACAAAGTCCCTAGAAAAAAATTAGAGTATATGTCTCTTATTTGTAATTAAGTTTGAGTATATTATATGTAATTCTTCCATGATTCTAATATGGCTAGCATCATGCTTCCATATATTTGGCTTTAATTTCTACCTAAGTTGTGGAACTGGCGAGCCATGGTATTGAATGAAGAGTGCTACAACCCCCAGAGGCTACTCAACTTTACTTATCTACCCCACGTTCATACAAACTTGGAGGTGACAGTGCCATATGCGAGGCAGATGAGCTCTACTCATGCCATCCTCATCTCAGTTCTACAATGAGGTGTTAATAACTAGGGCTACTCTGAAAGAGGAAGTCTGGCACACTTCTAACTACAACCTAAGACTCAAAGAGAATTGTAACCATTACTCTATTGGAAAGTAAATAAACTACACTAGATTCCGCTGGCTCATCTATTTAATGTCTACTTTTGCAAGGAATAAAGATCAACATTGATTCTAAGTACAAGAAAGGAAATTTTACGAAGTTGCATTCATTCTCTAGACTACTTGATTAACTTGAAAGAAGGAACTAATCTATATTTTCACACATTTTGATTCAATGACTAACTTATTTATATCTAATTCATCCTAAATAATGTGATAATTATGTATCTTATGATGGACTAATTACACTTGAAATTAATTTTTTTTGCAGCACAAGAAGAGGGAGTTTGGGTGTCCTAAGGGTTTTCCTGAACCAAGGATTTAGATCTGGAGGTCTACTAATGGCCTTGCTAGGATTAGGTTAGGTGGAGAAGTGATTTTGAGTTGGAGGCTATACATGATAAAAATAAGGCTATGGAAGGTGAGGTAAAGGTGGATCCAAGGAAATGGACAATGACCAATCCCATTTTCCAAGCTTAGAGCTCTCAAAAAGGCTTCTCTTGCACCAAAAAGGCTGCTCTCAGTGGTGTGATGATGGTCTCCAAACTAGGGCTTTTGGGTGACTTGAATGGTAGGTAAATAATGGAGGGTTGAAAATCAAAGTGATAGTGATGCAAGGGTCCTTCTCTGCTGCTATAACCAAACCTGTAAACAAGAAATATATTCATGCATTCATGATCAACAAAATTATCATAGAAATGGTGGAAATGGTGGGTTGAATTTAACTAAAACTACTTATGCACTTGAAAAATAAATATACCTATGAACCTATATCATATTCATGATAATAAAAATAAAATATATCCTAAATTTTCCAAGAAATCGTAAACTGGATATGTTAGGTCTGTGGTGGAAGACCTTCCTCCTCAAGCTCTAATGGAAGAGGCGAGGGAGGGAGACTGGAAACACAATTTTGATATTTTATATGCTACCAAAATTCAATGAAATTAAACAACTACTAAAGCATAAATAAAAGACACAAGTATACAGAAGAGAGACTGTAGCCCATGGATTGGGCCCTAATCTATAGGCTCGGCTTCCTGAAATGAACTAAGTGAGAAAGAAACCAAATGCTAATTTTATTTCATAATGAGTCTTACATTAACCATGAAAGTAAAAAATGTCTAATACAGATCCAAGAGTTGTCTAGCTGCATATAAAATCCGAATCCTAATGATATCTTTCTCTTTCCTATTTATATAAGAGGTATATACCAATAGCTTCCTAAAAATTAGGTCTTTGTTCCCTTGAAACTTGAGAGAAGTTGATGTTGGCTCCCTCTTATCATCCACTTGCTCTTTTTCCTTTGACTTCGAGCTATTGGAGGAGGATATGAAGAGACATTGGCTACTTCTAT
Source organism: Pinus albicaulis (assembly GCA_034641835.2). Lineage (NCBI taxonomy): Eukaryota > Viridiplantae > Streptophyta > Pinopsida > Pinales > Pinaceae > Pinus > Pinus albicaulis. The sequence goes on from CM076578.1 coordinate 296,734,177, forward strand.
GATTTAAGAAGGTGGTAAACCTCCCTATGATTGCTCCTTTCTGTCTACTCCGAGCCCTGATGGAATATTACTAAAAAAGAGCATTATTTCCTTCATTTCTTGCATTTAACCCATATTAGGCTTCAAGTCATGACAATCCTTTTTACACCATTCTCACTAAGAAAAATATGACAAAATGTAATTAAATGTGTGAGAGAGAGAGTAAATAAGCTAAAAAGGTGATTTCTAATCGTGTTTGATTGATTGCACTAAATGAATTTATTTCAGTGTATATGGTGATTTCTAATCCTATTTGATTGCTTGCACTAAATGCACTGATTTCAGTATAGATGTTGGTTTCTAATCATATTTTCTTACTTTCACTAGATTCATTGATTTGAGTGTAGATTTTGATTTCTAATCTTATAGATTGCTTGCATTAAATGAATTGATTTCATTATGGAAGTTGTTTTCTATTATTATTTAATTTCTTGCATTAGATGCATTGATTTTAGTGTAGATGCTCATTTATGATTTGATGTAATTGGATGTATGATGGTACATTAATTTTAAAGTGATTGGATTAACAATGTACATTGTTTTTTATGTTAAAGGAATTCAACCTATTAATATTGGAGAGCAAGAGATACAAGGTATGATGTTTAGAACAACAACTTGAGCTAAATAATTAAATGATTTACAATTTCAAATTTCCTTTTCATATTTAATCGATATGAGAAGATGAAAAAACTAACAAGGGTGACAATAATAATAGTAGAAGAAAATAGCTTGATATGAATTACAATGAACACTATTTGTAATTGACTACATTCTTATTATTCACATTTTCTATCATTCAATATTATTACATTGTCACATTGCATTCAAATTTTTTATTTCATCATTTTTCATCATTAAAGTTATTAACAATATTTATCATCTCAACAAAGTGAGGTAACTTAGAAAATTTAAAATTAAAATGACTAGATTAATATGAGACATATTTAGAATATTTAAAATGATTATATTAATATTAGATTTATTTACATACTATTGATAAAATTAATCATATGTTTGATATATTTTCCTTTTATGCACACGACTGAAACCGACCTAGACTGAAACCGAACTAGATCCATCTTAACTCTGGATCTATCAAGCGACAAGAGGCATCAAATATCTCGAGGTGAAAATCTCTCCTCAAGTTTTGCACTCAAAAAATAAGTTTTCACCTCTAGAGTTTGATCCCTCCCAGCACTTGATAAATCCAGAGTTAAGATGGATCTATGCTAGAGTTTTCTATGTTCGTATATTGAAATTCTAGCTCATTAGGGTTTGGTGGAATTTGTAAGCAAGACCCTTATAATATCTTAGAAATTTTTTCCTTGGTATGTTTGATCAAATACTATTCTAATCAAACTTCTTATTGATATGTTGTGAAGTTGGGTTTCACTATGATATGAATTAACTTTTCTTGATGATGAATCCCTTGGTATGTGAAGATATGTCCTTTTCAAAACCTTGGATTTTTCTAGGTTAGTGTATGTATTAAAATGATATTCCTTTTTATGATGATGAATTCATAGATACATGTGTTGACCTAGTTATTGATAGTCATAAGTCTTATGATTTAATAAGTATTTTAATGATATTATAGGATGATTATATTTTTAAATCTAGGGTTTTGTAGCTAAACCGTTGTAGTAGTTAAATCTCTAAAATGTGTGATATAACAATGTGAGATTTATTTATATGATGATTTTTGAGGTTGTGAAAATCAAAATCTATGGTTTTGGAGTTAAACCTTACTAGATGTAAAAATTATGTAATGTATGATAATATGATAATGTGAGATTTGTCTACGATTATTGAAATCTTATTTTTGTTTGGAATTGATGGTTGATTGAAAATCTAGGGTTTGCAACTAACTCTAGTGAAACTTGGTCATATTAATGACTAAATTGTGATTCACTTTGATTAATTCTCTTGTATGAAATCTAGGATTTGTATAAATCTATATCTTATTTTAAGAGTGTTTCTAGGGTTTGCTATATGTTTTAGTAGGGTGTGTTACACCTTTGAAAGAAATTGTTGTGAAACCAGCTCCAAAAATAGAAGAAAAGAGATATCAATGCCTTAGAAATAAGCCACTTCGAGGGGGTAACCTCCAATACATTACATTAATGAAAAATTCTTGGATGATTCAAATTACAAAACCTCCTTTCTATATATAGGAGTCCATGGGGCCACAATGTAATCCTAGCTAACCTAACAATAATAATTTAAGGGCATAATAATAACAATATGGGGGTTACAGGGGTACAATAATAACAATAAGGGGGTTACACTAACAACAATAAGGGACTATACTAGTAATATAGGGACCTAACATGCCCTTGGTTCAAAAGCAAGCTGTCCTCACATAGCTCTGGGTGCTTCAGAAAAATCTTTCAGCCTTCATGTAGAATCTTCTGGAAGGAGTCAATTTGATGAGATACTCCGAAATTGATCGATTTCGTAGCTGTCGAGTTCTTGTTTCCATGACCGCTTCAGGTTCCAATATGATTTTTCCTTCCTCATCAAGTTCTGGAAATATTGTTTGAACTGGAAGATTTTCACCTATAACCTTCTTTAAGCATGAAACATGGAAAACTGGATGCACTCGCGAAGAAGCAGGAAGCTCCAATTTGTATGCCATGGTACCAATCTTTTGCAACACCTTGTAAGGACCATAGTACTTTGGCGATAATTTATTATCCTTCTTAGCTTGCTTGAGGGACATTTGTTTATATGGTTGTAGCCGTAAAAATACCCAATCTCCTACATCAAAACTTCTCTCGCTGCGATGTTGATCTGCCTGTTGTTTCATTCGATTTTGTGCCAAATTCAGCTTATCCTTTAAGAGTTGGAGAACTTCTTGCTGATGCTCGATGTGATCTTCCACTGCTTGAACCTTCGAATTTTCCCTTAAAGATGATGTGATGGATGGTGGATGATATCCATAAAGTGCCATAAATGGGGTCATTTTTGCTGGAGTATGGAAGGAAGTGTTATACCACCATTCAGCGAGAGGTAACCACTTGACCCATTGTGTTTGTTTATCAGATACAAAACAATGAAGATATCCTTCCAAACATTTATTTACTATCTCAGTTTGACCACCGGATTGAGGATGATAAGATGAGCTATGAGCTAATTGAGTACCCAAACAAGAAAATAACTCCGTCCAAAAATTACCAGTAAATCTGTCGCTCACAATAACCTTTGGGTTTCCATGTAGCTTTTGAATTGTTTCCATAAATTTAGTAGCAATTGTACTAGCTTTAAATGGATGAGATAATGCACAAAAGTGTGCATACTTGGTAAGACTATCAACTACCACCAGATGACACTCTTTCCTTCGGACTTAGGTAAACCTATGATAAAATCCATTGAAATCTCCTCCCAACGTTGGCTTGGAATGGATAAAGGTTCTAGAAGACTCAGGTTCTTAATTGTCTCAACTTTTTTCTGCTGGCAAACCAAACATTCTGCCACAAAATTTTGAATATTAGATTTAAGACCATCCTAAAAAAATTATTTCTTCACCCTGTGGTAATTTTTAAAAAATCCTAAGTGTCCTCCTAAAGGAGAAGTGTGCAATTCCAAAAGAATCTTTTTTTTTAGTTGGGAATTCTTACAAATATATAAGCGATCTTTGTACCATAAGGGATCATTTTTCCAACTAAATGTATTAGATGTATTAGGATCTTGCTGCAACTTTTGAATGAGTGTCCACACTTCTTTGGCCTTCTTCCATTCATTCCTTTCTTTGGTTATCCAATCTGGTTGGATAATAGAAATGGCACAAAGCAATGCTTCCACCTCTTCATTATTTCTTGAGAGTGCATCTGCAACAACATTTAGCTTCCATTTTTTCTAGATTATTTCAAAGTCATAACCCAACATCTTTGTGACCCATTTTTGCTGCTCTTTTGAAGATAGTCTTGGTTCCAAAAAGTGTTTAAGACTATCATGATCAGTTTTTACCATGAAGTGTCTTCCCATTAGGTAAGGTCGCCATTTCTTTAGTGCATGCCATATTGCTAACATTTCCTTCTCATAAATAGCTTTTACTAAATAATTTCCTCTGATTGGACGACTTTCAAAAGAAATGGGTCTTCCTTCTTGCATTAAAACAACACCAATTCCATTTCCTGAGGCATCAAATTCCACAATAAAGGTTTTTGTGAAGTCTAGCGTAGCTAAGACTGGTGCTAGGCACATTGCCTCTTTAAGATGTTCAAAGGCCTTAGTTGCTTCAGGAGTCCATGAAAATGCATCTTTCTTCAATAATGGTGAGCTTATTGAGCTCCCTATAATCCGGACACATGCTCCATGATCCATCCTTCTTGTGTACCAATACTACAGGAGCAGAGAAAGAACTTTGACTAGGTTGAATTATACCAGCCTCTAACATTTCTGCAATCATACGTTCAATTTCGCTCTTTTGGACATAAGGGTATCTATAAGGCCTGATGTTTGGAGGAACACTTCCTGGAATCAAATGAATAGCATGATCATGATCACGAATAGGTGGGAGTCCTTTGGGAGTTTCAAACACCTTGGAATGATTGTCCAAGACTTGTTGGAGATCTGCAGAAATAGATGATTTTGATGTTGGAACTTGTAGTGAGCATAATTGTGCAATTACGCCTCGTTGTTCTTTCTTTAGAAGCTTTGTCATGACATTAGAGCTTATTATCCTTCCTGGCTTCCCCGCAATACCCCGTAATTCAACTTTCTTTCCTTCTGAAAAAAATTTCAAGAAAAGTTCTTGAAAATTAAAAGCTACCGTCCCCAAAGATTGTAACCATTGTACTCCTAGTACAACATCAGCACCTCCCATAGGAATGGAAAGCATTGGACTAGTCAACACATATTCCCCCATGGTTAGCTTGATATTATGGCATTTTCCAGAGAAATTTATAGTTCTTCCATTTGCAACCATCACTTGACATTCTGGTGCTGGGTATAGGAAACAATTTAATTCCTTGGCTACCTTACAATGAATAAAATTATGGGTGCTACCTGAATCAATCAACACTATTACCTTTTTCTTCTTGATATGTCCTTCTATCTTAAGAGTTTGAGGAGTGGTAATTCCTGCCAATACATTACATGATATGGTCAGACTAATTTATTCCTCTTCTTGGGTTGGTTCCTGGTGTATATCCTTTTCTTGTTCATTTTCTTCTTCCTCTTCACAATCTATGTAAAATAATTTCTTCTCAGCACACTTATGGCCTTTAGTGTATTTGCTATCACAACTGTAGCAAAGCCCTTTTTCTCTTTTTTCTTCCAATTGTTGTGGTGTCAACCTTGTAGGTTGTGGAAATCTAGGAGTAGCAACACTTCCCTCTTTATAGAAGTGAGTGGTAGGATTCTTTGTCGCCATAATTTTACATTCAATTTTTCTTGCCAACCTGAATGCCTTCTCCAATGAATCAGGTTCCAAAATGCGAACTTCATGTTGGATGTTATCCTTTAAAGTACTTATTAAGAGATAAATCTTGTGTTCATCTGGAATATCAGTTACCCTTATATTCAATTTTTGGAAGTCCTCAATGTGCTCCCCCATTAAACCCTTTTGTTTGAGATTTATCAATTGGCTAAAGAAGGTGTTGCTCTTTGTATCCTCATAATGTGCTATCATTTCCTCCGTAAAATTGACCAAGTGACAATTTTTTTACGGGAGCAAAGCCATCGATACCATACAAATGTATTTTGTTCTAAATGTAAAGTTGCAATACGTACCTTTGTGTGTTTTTCACGTTATGGAGATCAAAATATTGCTCCATCTGTAGTATCCATGTTACAGGATCCTTTCCATCAAACTTCCTCATATCCATTTTTGGAATATGGTGATTCTTCCCACCAACATTAGAGTTTATGAAATCACAATTAACATTTATTTTGTTCTCATCATGAGTTTCCTCTACTATATTTTCACCATTAGGAAACATTTCTTGTATCAAATTTGTCAAACCTTCCATGTCTTCTTTTAGATCATTCTTCATGTTTTCCATTTTAGCTTCCATGTCATCCATCTTAGATTCCATGCCATCCATCTTAGATTCCATGCCAGCTTCCATGCCATCTATCTTAGATTCCATGCCATTCTTCAAACCATCCATCTTAGACTCCATGCCTTTCTTCAAACCATCCATCTTAGTTTCCACGGCTTTCTTGAAAACTTCCATGTCATTTTTTGTTGCTCTTTGCGAGAGCGAAATTTGTTGCACTTGCTCTTGTAATTTTGATATGTCATGTTGCCATTCTTCATCTTCATGAGTCATAGTAGAGATTTCTAAAGGCTTAGAGGGTGTTTAATTATTTTTAGGGGCCATTTTAGAATCCAATATTGATATATATTCTACAATATGCCCTTGGAATCAATTCAACTTGATTCTTCAAACAAGACTTATGCAATTCGGAAAAAAAAATACACACCTTTTACTTGATTTTGAGGAGCTTTATATTGAAATTGAATTATCTCTATAATTGTGGATCTTCAATATCTGAAACTCAGCCCTGTAGTAGCCCTCTCAAGCTTCTTTCAAATTCCACAGGTCTGATCTGATTTGGATTCTTCAAGTCAAATTTATGTCCAATCTCCCACAATGACCCAATTTTGGACTGGTTCAGTAGAGCGAACTTGTACGACTTGCCACATGTCACTGTTTCCTCCTTTGGCTCTGAAATTGATAGAACAAAAAATAAATTCCATTTACTTGAGCCAATTTTTACAAAATTCCAATCCGATGCTCAAAGAGAGATCTATGAATATTTTCCCACGATCACCTCTTTGAGATGAAATTCCGAAGCCTTAGAAAGCCCTAACTTCCACAGATCATATCTCCGAAAATATTGTGAACCAATATATGAAATGTTTTGACGATGTTCCTTAGGATTGCGGCTTCGCACTATAAAAATTTCAGATTCTACACCTTCGTAGAAAAAACTTTATTACGAAAATACCACGATGACCTGTTTAGGATAAATTCAGGAGCCTGCAAAATGACCTAACTTGCACAGATCATATCTCCTAAAATATTGCGAACCAAGATCTGAAATTTTGCGACGATGTTCCTCAGGATTTTAAATTCACACTCTAAAAATTTCAGATTCTGAACCTTTGTAGAACAATGTTATAGCAAAAATTCCACACTGACCTGTTTGGAGAAGCAAAACGCTAGAATCTCAAAGCTTTGATACCAAATGTTGTGAAACTAGCTCCAAAAATAGAAGAAAAGAGATATCAAAGCCTTTCAAATAAGCCACTTCGAGGGGGAAACCTCCAATACATTACATTAATGAACAATTCTTGGATGATTCAAATTACAAAACCTCCTTCCTATATATACGAGTCCATGGGGCCACAATGTAATCCTAGCCGACCTAACAATAATAATTTAAGGGCACAATAATAACAATATGGGTGTTACAGGGGTACAATAATAACAATAAGGGGGTTACACTAACAATAATAAGGGACTATACTAGTAATATAGGGACCTAACAGAAACATTGAAACCCTAGATAGAATGAAAGTTGTTATGGTGTAGTATAGTGTTTATGACAAAGTCCCTAGCAAAATGTTGAAGAGTATATGTATCTTTTTTGTAATTAATCTTGGGTATCTAATATGTAATGCTTGGGTGATGCTTCAATGATTCCGATATAGCTAACTTCATGCTTCCATAGATTTGGTTGTACTTGATACCGAATTTGGTGGAAGGGTCATTTTTTTATCTCTATATTTAATATTTTTTTGTGCTTTCTCTTTAATGTTTATAGAATCTAAAATTATTTTAGGAAGGGAAATTTTGGTGTAGTCTAATTGTTAGTTGTTTTTATTTTTGTTAGTATATTTTCTGGTTATTTTTACTTGGAAAATTGGAAGATTTTTTTTAATGATAAGATTTAGTTATTTAATTTATAAAATTTGAATATCTCAAGAAATTTTCATAGCAATAAATATTTTTATATATTCAAAAAAATATTTTAAATAATTAATAGTCATAATCTTAGAATGATTATATCTAGTAATAATAATTAAACTTCTTTCTTAGTTTTCTATTTTACCTCTTCATTAATATTTGGTGATATTGACAATAAACTTCTTGCCCAATTTTCTATTTTAAGTAATCATTAATATTTGGTGATCTTGATGGCTGAGGTTCCTGATGGCTGAGGTTTGGCCTTCAGAGCGAAATCCCATTCAATAGGGCCATGCACTAAATCAATCATTAAATGAGGCCTTATTAATATGCATACATATTCATGGTATTTCCCCCAAAATTCATAGCTTCAACTTGGGAAACTCTATATTCTTAAACAATGACTCACTCCTCCATCATTTGTACTTAATCACATCCATGTAATTAATGCATGCTGTATACCCATTCAATGCCACCTCCTCGCTTACAATTTCAAACTTACATTGGTGCCGACTTCTCTATCTTTAATGCCTCAGTTTTCTGTCTAAAGCCCACAGGGTTCTTTGTGCAATAATATACAAAATACTCATGTTTACCATCTTACCATGATTATATCTGAAAATAATAATTAAACTTCTTCCAAAATTTTCTATTTTAACTATCCATTTAAAATATTTGATGATTTTGAGAGTAAATTTCTTACCCAATTTTCTTGTTTTAAATATTCATGAATATTTGGTTATCTTGACAGCTGAGGTTTGGGTGTCAGCGAGAGACACCATTCAATGGACGTTGGAATTTTAACGATATGGTATTTATGATTTTGAATTTTGAAGCTGGTATAGTTTTATTTTAAATTATCTTTCTATATTTAAACCCAAATCACTTTGAACAACCTATCATTAGCTTATGTTCGAAGGAGCGAGAGTTTTAACATGGAAAGTTATGGGCTACACACAGAAGTCAAGGGGATTTGGGGCAGGTCAAAGCTCCTTAATGATTGTAATGGGTGAAATGGAAACCATGAGTCTCAAACCATGGTTTTAGAACATGGTATGTGCGCGCTCGAGCCATATAAATATGTAAGAGTTGAGTTGAGTAAGGATTTATGTTTATGTTGATGAATGTTTTGATCTAAGTTTTGGGTAAGCCTGTGTTCGATCTGGGTAGAAAGGCTCCTACTGGCTATGTGCGCAGAGACTGAGTCTTCAGTTGTGTGCAAGGATCGTGATTCTGTGTGAGTAGGTTTAAAAGATGGTATTGAATTGAATATCTATTAATAAAGGATAATATTCGGCAAAAAAATTTCCATTGTGATTTCTATAATTATGCGTAAATATGTTGATTAATTATCTATTGATTACTGCAAGTTCTAGAATTGTTTTTGTTCCTAGTTGAATGCACATTTATATAAGTTAAGTATATATATTTTTATTCGCACAAGGGTTGCATTTGTGTTAAAGCACAAAAGACTTATCTATGTGATTTCACAAGTGTTATTTCCACTCTAATAACCTAGATCTGAATGAAGTATATTGATTTGTTTTAGGCATATCTCTAAAGGGTTTTATCTGCAATTAGATTTTGGTTTCTGTGAAGTCTCGCATAGGACGATAAGCATTATATATCATAAGTAGGGTTAAGTTCCACATCATTCTCTCCCTCGGGGTGCGGAAACCTAGTTCTAGAACCCCCCCATACTACTTCAGATGAGACTTTGGTCTACGCAAGTAGATCATTGCCGAAAGGGCCAATAGTTGCAGGGTTTTGTTGGTTGCGCAGAACACTTTGAACCTGGGTCAGGACCTCTCAAGCCGACAAATGGTTTTGTTGCCGAGACTAGGACTATTTGAGGGATATTTGATGTTGTGGCATCCAACTAAGAACAAACTGCAAGATTGGTTGGATAAGAAGGTGCACAAATTTTCAATCCAATAAAACTGAAACCCTAAGTTGTGTGCTGAAGATTGGGAGAAAAGGAATATCTATACAGAGATCCACAAAATATTCTTTACTTCTTTCGCAGCAAAATTACAAGAGTGGTTATCTTGGCTTGTTGAGTTTCAAACTTGTGTGAAGGACGACACGATCAACAAGTGGACTCCTGAGTTGGTTGAGCAGTTGGGGAAATCTAGCAAGAAAATTAGTCACATGGTAGATTATTGGATTGAGAGCATTCTGAGTGGGTTTGTGATTGAATTTGCTATCGATAATTTTGTGTTGTATTCTAAAGCCGAAAGGATATTTACCCTAGGGACACAACAACAAGAATTTTCACAAATTTTATCTAATAATTGAGCATGATGCTTCCTATAGCATGGAGGCTGAGGGTAGAGGGTCATATTCACCTGCATATTTTTCTGGGCATTGTGGATTTCAAGGCAGAGGACAAGGAATAGGAGGAGGAGTTGGTCAGGGAAGAGGCCAGATCATTTTATATAATTCTGGGGATGCTGGCCATTATGCACGTGACTTCCCAAACCCAACACACCAACCTTTCAGGTATTTTCGACAATATGATCATGTTATTGAATATTTCCATCTGTTGTTTACAAAAATGCAGGAAAATAAAATGCAAACACCCATGTTATAGGTGAATTTTTGCACCATTCCCAATGACCTAGTTAACTGGGAAGCATCTCCAGGACCGATGATCAAAGGGTCTATCATTCCCTATCATCTCAGTTGCTATATGCTCTAAGACAAAAAACATTCATGAATCAAACAAGATTTTCATCAAAGAAAGGTTTTTCCATTATTTGAAGCTTATTATTAAACATGTGGGAGCTCACCAACGCACACTCTAAGGGGCCTAAGTGAATTGCATATGTAGGTAGCCCCATTCTGGGCTACTCTGAAAATAACTTCCTGACATTCAAAGTTGCGTTGGTCACACTGGGAGTGAAATTTTCATTGTTCCAGAATCTCCACTTGGCCAGTGTCTTCTAGAAGGGATCACATGTGTCATGCTTCGGATCCAAGTGTCCATTTGACATCTACATGAATGGAAACATTTATTGCCTATTTTTGGAATTTTATTGATTACAAAACTACCTACAGTTCATCTATAAATTGAACACAAAGCTAAGTGTTCAAGGAGGAAGATTTTGAGTAGAGAAATGCTGGAGAATTTTCAATAGAGAGTTTGATTTGTGGAGCTGCTGGTGGAGAGAATTTTGCTGTGATGAGACTAAGGAACTTTGCTGGAAGGTCACAATGAATCAGTCACTTGGTTGTAACCTCTCCTTCTATCATCAATAAAGATTACTTCTTGTTTTTCCCTACATGCATCCATGTTTACTTTGATTTTCCATGCTGAAAAATCTTTGTTGATGAATGTAGTTTATGCTTAACTGATTTGGCTAATTAACTTGATTAGATATCTAGATTATTGTATCTTCTGCTATTTCAGTGCTCTTTCTTGCAGTAAGCATTTAGTTATTTGAAACCACTTGAAGTTGAGGCTGTAGTGGAAGTGACAGAAAAGAGCCATTTGGAAGCGACTGAAACAAGTAAGCATCCAATCCTCTCTGTATAACTGTTATGAGTTAGGAAAAATGGTAGTGCAGTCTTTCACCTATTGTTCTAGACTAGACACCAGTCTAGGGAAGCGTAGTTTATCCGTAGATTACATTTCTGGCCCAAAAAACTGGCGACTCCATTGGGGAGAATTTCTCTTGAATCTTGGTGTTTTAGTCTCTGATCTGCTTTCTAAATCCACCCAGTAGTTATTTCACATAAAGATTAGAATTTTTTAGACATTAATCTGCAAAGTTAGTCAGCCAAAGGTATCTTTTTCTTTGTTTACTACACTCAACGCACCCTTGGTCAGGGCACAATTTTTTGCAGAGCACTGTCTCCCTTGTCAGCCTACGTTGCAGAGCACTGTCTCCCTTCGGAGACTACGTTGACTCCTGAAAGGAACAAATCCCCTTGAATATGAATTTGTACTTTGTTTCAATTTTGTTTGCTGATTTTTTCTGAAAAGTTTAATACTCTATTGACCAGTAGCTCTATATGTTTCTTCTCCTTTGACTGAAAATTTTTTCAATGTTGTTTTAAAAAGTTTTTCATTATCATTGACAAGTTGATTTCAAAGTAATTTTTATGGTCACATTAAGAATCATTTGCTTTCGAAATAGGAAATTGTCGTAAAATCTTCATTTCCTTGATAGGAGAAATTGTTGTTGAAATCTTCGTTTTTCCTTCAAAAGAGAAATTTTTGTTTGTATTCTTTGTTTCTCTAAAGTAAAAATCATTTTGATTATTGATCTAGTGCACCTAGTTTTCTTTCTGCATTCATAAAATTAAGGAAACTGAAAAGAAAAACTTGCATTTTCATGTAGGATTGTGTGGTTTTTTGCAAAAGGAACATTAGGAAATCTGCATTTAGTTTGAGATTCATTGATTTGTTTTATTCATTGATTTTTTTGCTCTCAAATTACTTTCTCTCTTCCCTTAGTAGCTAGGTCCTTCATTGAAAAAGCTGAAAGTGAAAGTTTGTTTATCATTCTTAGCTTGAATTTTAGGAATTCAATATACATCATCATGGTGAACCTGAAAGGAAAACTGTTAAGCAAGATCAACATAAAATAAATCTCAATTTACTTAACAATGCTTTGGAACATTAACGATAACGTTTAGAGGTCTAGGCTAGAGACGAGTTCCAATGTCGTAAAACATAGCAGCTATTGTTAACTTATCTGCGATACATTCCGAGTGTGATACCTCACTCCACGTATGTAAGTATATCATAGTTCGTCCACGTACTCTCGGGTATATCGGGTGGTGTTACAATACGATAAGTATAAAGGGGTGCTCTCACTGTGCGGTTTTGCATCAGACAGCGCTAATACAGACTTTGGCCTCCACGTACCTTCGGGTATATTTGGGAGGACAAATTTTAGGTGCTATCCATCCGTAGTGAACCGAGTCAGCTACCCTGAAATTGTGATACACCGAACACAGCATTTGGGGAGATTACCTGCCCATACTTCTTGGTTTGCCAGAAGGTATTCTGCAGTTCACAGTTTCTTGGTAAACCCTTTTGCCTAGCATTGCCCTCTTTTTGTTTATTTGTTTTTTGGTTAAAATAAATCAGTCATCGTGGAAGAACAAAATCATTTCCCTCGTCGTTTGCGTAGACATCGCTCTACCGAAACCAGTACCATCAGTACATCTGGTGAAGCATCATCTTCCCGTATACCAGAGTTGGCACAAGTTGTTTCTACAAATCTTGGTTTGTCTACTGTTATTGAGACAGAGTCCTCACAACCACCCGTGGTCACGATCCATCTAATCTGTGAGACCATACCTCTCGAACCCGACGTTGTTCAATTGGAAGTTGATCCAGATCCCATTGTGCTCTAGGGGGCAGCTTTTATTGGTCAAACTAGACATCATCCCAAGGACCAATGAAATAGGGTCTATCATCCCCTTATATTTCAGTTGCTATATTCCCTAAGTGGAGAAAATCTTGATCCCGAAGTCGAACAATCGAAAGTTGTTCCTGAATTGGTCATCCCACAATCTATTCTAGCCATTGAGTCTCCCATATCGCACAGTCAACCACCTGAAATATACTTTGTGCCTGACGGCGAATTTCTTCCACCTGGTTTGATTTTTATTGAAGAAATATCACAAGACGAGACACCTTTAACTCCAACTCATTTTCGGTAGGAGCTTTACCTATACGAGTCTTTTCCTCAATCACCTTCCTCTAATTTTGTTGATCCTGTTTCACTTTCAGTTCCTGTAGATTCTATAGGGTATACACTGGGTCATTTGACCATGGCTGAGATAACATCCCAGACTGAATCATCTATTCCATCTGTGACAACACCTTTGTTGCTTCATCTTGGATGTTTTTTCCATTGACTTCACCCATGTCATCATCTGGAATCCTATCTGGTTCCTTTCCTTGGTGGCAAACTCCTTAAATGATGATTCTGTTAGACTATGTATTTTCCAGCACACACTCACTACTCCAACTGCACAATGAGGATGGTTCTTTTTAATGTGTCAACCTCATTAAAAAATGAAATAGAGTTATGAGGATAGTTCCTTTTACTGTTTCAACCCCGTTAAAAAATGAAACATGTGTTGAGGACAATTCCTTTTTCTTGTGTCAACATTGATAAATGAAACAAGTGCCTTTGAGGAAATTTCTTTTACTGTGTCAACCTCGTTAAAAAATGAAACAGGTCATGAACATAGCTCTTTTCCCGTGTCAAGCTCGTTAAAAAATGAAACAAATCCTCCCCTGTAATGAAACTTCATTCCATCTAGCCATTAGTAACTAATATTCTACTTAGGTAAATGAAATGAAGCTTGGGGGGGCACCAACTCTTGCAAGGGGCATTCGACATGTACTCTTGCAGGGGGCAATCAAAGCATTCTTACCAATTGCACGCAATTGACCGCTGAAGTTTAGGGGAAAAATCAGGTTCAGAGCTCCAAATGCAAATGGTAACTATGGAATGGTAAAAATGAATAGTGAAACTGCTTTATATAGTCATTTAATTACTTGCAAGTTAAATTTATTGCAATGACTATGGTTTTATTATGTTTTTTTTATCATGAAACAGGTATTTTTAATCCGTTTGATGTTGTTCTGAATAGGAAATACAACTGATGAATAGGTTAGTCGTGCAGATTTATTTCAAGAATGACTTGACCACAAAGCATGCTTTTGCTCCTTATTTTCCGAACTTTGATAAAAACGAAAAAATATTTGAAGTGCACTTTTATCTCTTTTTTGAGCTTCGATAATAGCGAAAAAGGAACACCTAGAGTCTTCTTTTAGCTCTTTTCAGACTTCGATAATGGAAAATATTGCCAAGAACTTGTCATTTCGAGCTCGTTAATGTAAATGAATTGATATCTACTCAGTATAAGTTTAACCCTTTTTCGGACTGAGATGGATTATTTACGAAAAAGGAATACCTTGGTTAAACATGACCAAAGAGGTTCTTTCAGATATAATTTTACACTTTTTTGGATCTAAGAGAAAAATTTATGAAAAAGTACTTTTTGGAGTCCTCTTTCATCCACTTTTTCAGACTCCCTAAACATGAAAAGGATCGGGCTGTCACTATCGTTAAGCTCGTTAAAACATAAAATAGTGATGGGCTTGTCAATCATGGCAAGAATCGAGTTTCATTCATCGCTAGACACATTAAATTATTCAATAGCGATACTTCATTCTTTATTCTCCCAAAGGGTTGAATTATAGATCAAGAAAATGTTATCCTCCTCAAGCTTGTTAAAAAATAAAGAGGTACTGGTCGACAAATGACCAGGAAAAGTTTGGGAAAAGCAAGTAAAGTTTATTTTTGGCAGCAAGTCGCTCTTGAGCATGACACTTCTTTCACTCCATGTCCGTGATTGTTTCGGTTGGGTAATCATCTTGATGGTTCATTCACACCTATGGTTCATAATACCTTCACTTCGGTTTTGGGTCAATGTTGCCAACTCATCACAGTGTCACCGATATGTTCAAGAGAAGTCATACAATGATTTATAACTCATCCATCTGCAACACTCCTAAACCTTCATTTTCATGACCGTCATCCCTGATAATTACTATATCAAGTCATACCCTTGTCTCTAAAATCAATAACTCTAGTTTTTCAATAAGGTGACTTCCTGTTGACTACAAATCAATATCCAAGAAGTTCACTTAGAAACATCAAATTCCAGTACCATGAGGCTTGTTACAACATCGACAAGATCCTTTCTTCTGGACTTTTGACCGAAAGATTTTGTTTGGCGTTCGACATCAAATCATCTATTCACGCCTTACGAAATGTACTGCAGTACCTTGAGGGCCATTGACATTAATGGTGGCTCTCTCGTGTTTGTTAACAACTTTCATTATTGGCTGGTAATCAAACGATGTCTTTCCATATTCGACGACAAATCATATATTCGCATGGCTAGACTTGTACCCGAATGATCGAGTGAATGAGATAAGAAGACCTTGGATCAAGTTTCAGCCATCCAGGCTACAATTTCAGGATTTTTGTACACATCATCTGTACGGTGACCTTACATACAGATTGTCATCCAAACATGGGCCTATATCTATAGGCGATGTCTACATCTGGGCAACATTCCAATGTAGACGACTTTCTGAATTATGTACATGTTGTTAGCCCCCCTATAAATTTTTGACAAGCAAAGTAGGGGGATAAGTGGTTTTTGAGCCTTCAAGGAAGGCATCTCCCCTGAAGACACATCATCCTTGAAGTCTACTGTGCTTTTTCCTTGGATAAAAATTCCCTCCGCTGACTCCCTTTATAAAGTCTCACTGATTTTCAAAGCTGTGCTCCCAAGCCTGCATTTGCCCCTTATATCCCTGCAGAATACCCCATTTTAACCCTTCATTCCCCCTAGTCAAAATTCCCCTCCAAAATTTCTAAATCATACCCACGTCCTCTTAAACCATCCCTACGCCCGTTGTTTAGACAAATTTCCCTTTCTTCCCTCTATCGTGACCCATTGTCGGCCTCAAATTTCATTAAGAAGGGCCGAAAAAACCCGTACTCTGCATATTGTGGTCTTAGCCCCCTTCGGCCCTAGTCCCTTAACCCTTTTTCCCACACAACCGAATGCCGAAACTGAGTGCTAGCCCAAAGAGCGTTTTCCTCATTTGGTTATCAGGAGCAGTCTCCGTCGTTGATCTACACAAATTGGATGGTGATCGCAGCCCCCACTGTTCACGATCCACCTCTCTGATCGTGCCATCGCCGTCCATTTAACCTCAAATCCAACGATCCATATTCCCTGTCCGCATGTGGTCCCCGCACCTGCTCACCGTACTGAACCCGCTGGTTTCCATTGCATCACCTTTTGGAGGTGGGCGGTTTTTCCATTTTCGCAGCGATTCCACTCATCAAATGACGCATGGCAGTGGCACTATTTGAAAACCACTATCTCATCATGCATTATCATTCGGCGTTTGCCACAGCACGATGTCGCTGTGCACCGTCACATCTGCAATCATCCATCCAACGGCTATCACTCCACGAAGTTGCGCGTGGATTAATCAGAGTCACCCGTACCCCTGGCCCGCTGCCCATCGCCCTCCGACGCATCCTCAGCCGTCGATCTCCTCCTGAGATCGGACATTTCAGATTTGATTCCCCTCTGTCGTTGACCATCCTGTCATCTCCTGGACCCGACACGTCACCACTCCACGTGTCTCCATCGTACATCCACCTCTCCCCCGTTATATATGTTCATTCCACGGTCAAACTTTCGTTTGTTACGTTAAATTTCTATGCACTTTTCCAACCTTCACCAGAGCATTTCTCCACCATTTCTCTACATTTTTTCGCCATTTCTCTGTCATCCCACTATCATCCTCGCAGTCACTCACATCACCCGACACCATGCCTTGTTTTCTTAACATTTTTCATGTTTTGCAGGATTACAAAGGAGCGGAAAACCGACATGGTTCATATGTAATATTGTAATGGCGCGTTGCGCAGAGAAAGCTGGGTCTGGAAGCTGGTACTACAAGGAAATGTCCGGAAAGGTAGCGGCGGCATAAATATTATTCAAGGACAGTTCAATCTCCGCAGAAAACCTATCTGGCACCATTAAAGCCCATAATTTGTAGATTAAGACATTTATGAAGCGACAGAGAAACACCAGCTAATGATCAACGAGCTCAACGTTCAGTATTGAAGATTTTTAAGCCTTAATACAGTGGTTTAGAGGCAAAGCACCAAATTAGTGACATCATGGATCACACAAAGGGTAAAGCACACAGAAAACCATATCATCAAGGTTTTCACATCAGCAGAATGTTTTCCCACGAAAGGAAAAAGTGCCCATGCAGTGTTCAATCTATGCCGTGTTCTAGAGAGATTTCCTGCCTTGACAACAGTCCTGGTGCTATCAAAGAAATTTTTTCACTATTATGGCAGATCCAAGCATCATTTATTTTCATTTTGTTTATTCACCAAAAGCACTACAGAGTATTGCAGTCAAAGTACATCAGGGGCATACCTGGAGTAAATGGAAATCTGAAGAAGATCATTCTTTCGCCCAGGGAGTGCCAGAATTGAATGCTCAGAATTTAAAGCAGAACAAAGGCCTAGGCTCTTCTCCTCTTCTCAGTTTTAATGCTGCATTTAGTTTTCCACCTACCTTCTCCACTCCTCTTGAGCTATAAATTCATGTAGAAACTTATTGTAAAGGTTGTTGATCAATTATCAGAGAATTGCAAGTAGTTTCTTTTGAGACACAGCCTCTGTGTAAAGTTGTAAGATAGGCTAAGGAGTATGATTTCAGACTGAATATTCAGCTATTGGCAATGTTGTACTTGACTGGTATTTCTATTTAATATGACAAGCACATTTCTTTGGATCCTGATCTAAAGCAGCGGTGATGTTTTCCTATCTCTGTGTTTTAATTCATTTCATTTTGTTTCTACTGGCTTGCACCATAATATTGGCATAGGATTTACACTTGTTAGATACCCTATGTTTCTGCTCTCCTTTCCTTTAATGTTTTCTACTAAATGTGTTATCTAAGAATCTATTTCAGTTGATTTAACCAGTGTAGTGGATGTTATTTCCTCCTCTCTGATGTATGAATTAAATGAATATGTTCTTAGATGTTCTTGTTAGGATTTAGCTGGAAGATTTGGGAGCACTGGGGACTAGAGTTAGCCCTGTCCACTAGGATCCTTGTGCGACCAGTTGGTTTTTAACTTTGTGCCCTGGAATCTGTGTTGTCTTCTCCTCTCCTACCATTCCATGCCAAACTATCATCTTTAAGATCCAATGCTTTAGATGACTAGCCCAACTGAAAGCATGCCTGTTGATTAGCAAGAAAATCCTTTCCTGACTCCATTTCCCAATGGTTTTGACTGCTCCCTGGAATACTTCACCTCTGCCTTATTCCTCTTTGCTCATCCTTTTCTTACATTGAACCCTTCTTTCCTGATAACCAGCAACCAAACAAACAATGAAACAAACAACCCTTGCGCCTATAACTAGCCTAACATCTTAACATTGAGCTTCAAAGTCACATACCTTTGACAAACATAGAGAGATCCCTCTCTAGACCCAAGAGGGCTAGATCCTGAGGTCTGAAAGTGGTTTTATGTTGTCTCAACTTTTGGTAGTGCCAACCTTGCCAAAACATGGGAACCCCAACATAATGGCGACTCCACTGGGGAAAAATCTGAGAGCGTATAACTGCTAAATGTTAATCTGTCTCCCAGTATCATCCCCAACATAATGGTGACTCCGCTGGGGAACATTCTGAGTATTTCTCACCTTCTACATCCTAAGAGCCTTAGAAACCTACAATCTCTGGTTAGGTTGGCAGTTAAACATTCCTATTCATAGATCAACCTCTATACCATTTGTTGTGTTCTCCCACACTCTTAGACAGAGTCTGGAAAGGGCCAGGTAGCCTCCAGATCTCACACTCTTTCAGAGGTGAAATATCTGGTAAATTTCCTCCCAGTCAATCTCTGGTTATATTTTGCTATGTTTTCGAGATATCCATGAAAGGGGACATCTCATAAGCACAGTGGTGGACAATGTACCCTCCAAAAACCATCCTAAAACTTCCACCTGGCGACTCCACAATTCCCTAAAGATCAAAGACTCCACTGGTGATCAGTAGGCCTGCTAATTATCTTGGTTTCACATAATACTCCACTGGGAGACCAGCCTCCAAAACAACATCAACCACAATAGAAGTAACAAGTAGGGTAAGCTACTTGGGTGGAACATAGCATTCTGGCTTTGAGAACCATTCACACAAGAGCTTATCCCAACCCAAACCCACCTGAAATAGTTGACAACCCTGAGAGTGTCCTCAAGGGATATCCTACACCTAAAAGACCAAATATTTCCAGCCACATACATAGAGCTAACTCTACACCAGAATACTTTACAGCTCTATCAAATACATTCGTTGACCTAGGCACTCAAAACAGTTTACCAAGAACCAGGTCATTTAGTGTCCTAGACTAGCCAGATCTTGGGCTCCCTGTTTCACCACCTCAAAGGGGTAAGCACCTTGGGAATAGACAGACCCCTCCATCTACACCTCCTGATATTCACGTCATCCAAAACTTGGGGCTCAGTCACCCTAGATCTGCTCATCAGTCTTCTGTTGGTTATAATATCCCTATCATCCATGTACTAACTGCCCAAGTCAATCCTTTAGCTCATCAAAACATCATCATGGAAGCCTGGTATGCACCTCTGGTTTTACCTCAGCCTCTAGTACCCTTACCCAATGATTATCAATCGAAGATCCCACACTTCTCTGCAAAAGAGTCTACCACAACCCAACACCATGTAGATAAGATGGAAGATTCTTTTGACTACATGGAGATAGATGATGATACAGTAAAAATGAGAATCTTTGCCCAAATCTTAGGAGGTGATGTGAAGAAATGGTTTAAAAGCTTGCCTCCTAGTAGTATCCAAGACCTCCCAGATCTATATCAGACCTTCATAAACAAATGGGAAGTTAAAGCTAATCCTTGCCAACTCCTAGCAGAATATATGAGCCTTAAAAGGAACGTAGGAGAAAGTGTCCATGATTACACAACGAGATTTAACAGCATTTACAATGCTCTTCCTCCACACATGAAACCTCCCCAAGGTATGGCTCTAGTGAAATACCCCGAAGTCTTTGATGCTGACATGGAATACCAGCTTAGGGAGAGAGATTACAACATGTTGGAAGACATGCAAAAAGGAGCAGTGAGTGTAGAGGCTAATCTGATTGAGAAAAGAGCAAGATTGAGAGCTGAGAAAAGAGTAACATATAGAGATGACAATGTAGCTTCCACATCTGATCCCAATTATGATAGATTATCTAAAAATGTGGAAAGATTATAAAAAATGATGGAAAAAATGGTTGTCACAGTTAGTAACCAGAACAGAAATCAAAACCATAACCAGAACCAAAACTTTAGAAGAAACAATGCCACTCCCAACAGACAAAGAGAATCAAATCAACAAGTTATCCCCCCATTCAAAGAGAAATTTCTTGATGAAGATGAGGGAATCATAGACGAGTCTGAGAGAACCACAATAAACATGTTTGAAACTGAAGATTCAATCCATAACTGTTACACAGAAGAAGATCACTCTCCGCCCTCTTATTGGGACGAGGAATGGTTAGAAACTGAGGATTATAGGTTAGGATTTGAAAACGCCATGATGCAGGTCAGAGAAAAATATGAACCTAGAAGAAAAAAGAGCCAAGAAACTACCAAAAAAAAAGCTTCTGAGGTCACCATCAAGAAAAGACCTGAGAAAACTTCTAAAGTGACTGCTGAAAGTAACAAATCAGCAGCTGAGAGTTCTGGAAAGAACAAAGAAAAAGACAACTAAAACACTGATAAACAAGATAAACCAACTAGCAGCACTAACACTGCAGTTAGTGCTCCTGATCAAACTGTTACAAACACTGTACATAGTGAGAATCAGCACACTGATTCAGCCACTAAGACAATGGCTAAAAAGACAGAGTTGAACATTCCAAAGAGTCAGTCCACTTTCAATTTGGAGAGTGAGATTGCAAAAATTAAAATCTCTGTCCCACTCTCTGAGCTGGCCACTCAGGATGTATGTAAAGGCCAAATTTTGAAAGCATTAAATTTAGGTGAGAACAGTGACACTGTAAATATGAGAGATGATCAACCTGCCCTTCTGTTTGGTCCAAAGATAGAAGGAAAGTTTCAGGAAGGGGTAGTGCCCCCTTTTTATATCAGTCTTAATATCCATGATAAGATTCTCCACAATGCAATGCATGATTCTGGGGCATCACACAACCTGATTCCTAAAGTAGTGATGGAAAGACTAGGCCTAGAGATAACCCGTCCCTATAAAGACTTATATTCATTTGATTCTAGTAGGGTAAAGTGTCTTGGTCTGATCAAAGATTTATGTCTGAGCCTTACCCAGATTCCAGCAAAATGTATGGTCATGGATGTTGTTGTGGCAGATGTGCCACCCAAGTATGGCATGTTATTATCAAGGTCATGGGGAGCTAAGCTGCAAGGAACTATGCAAATGGATGGGGCTTATGCCACAATCCCAATCTTTGGCCAACTTAGAAGACTGTACAGGGAGACACAAATGAAATTTATGGTCAGTAGCCCCCAGAAGCCTGAAAATTCACCTTTATACTCTATACATACTGACCTTGAATCCTTCATCCTCTGTAATGATGAATCCTCAGAAGGGTCAGAGTCCCAAAACAGAGATACACATAACGAAACAAAACCTATGGACTTTAACATAATGGCTACTCTAGACTCAGAGGAGGAAGATGTAGAAAACTCAAAACAAAGCACTATAACAAAAACTCAAAGTGAACCAGAAACAAAACCCAATCAGCCAAATAGTCACTTCTCTGATTCCCACACCCATGACGAAAAACGAAACAACCCACAGCCTAGTACAGCTAATATAGTGCAACATAATGGTGAACCCAACTGTAGGGAAGGAAGTGTTGACAAAACGAAAAATGAACCTTTGTGGGAGATGAATTTCGATGGGTCATGCACCAAGAGAACTACTGGGGCAGGAGTGTGGATAAATAACCCAAAGAGTGATTACGCAGAGAACCATGCCTGCAACCTGCACTTCAAATGTACAAACAATATTGTAGAATATGAGGCTCTTATCCTAGGCTTAACTTTGTTGAGAAAATTAGGGGCTCATAGGATAACTGTGCATGGGGACTCTGAGTTGGTTGTTAAACAGGTGAATGGTGAATATGCAGCGAAACATCCTAGATTGAGAGCTTACATGAATGACACTATGGATTTAATGAAAACATTTGTTGAGTACAAATTAGTGTTTTTTCCTAGGAGTCGAAATGTCATTGTAAACAGATTAGCTTGCCTAGCTAGTTCTACCCTAAGACTCCATGCGACCAATAGATCATCATTCAGACCAAATTCAGACCTGCAGTGCCACACAATGAAAAATATTGGCAGGTTTTTGAAGGAGACAAACATATTGAAGATTTCCTAGTAGGCAGAAATGAGTTTGAATTTTCTGATTCAGACTCCAAATCTGACAGTAGCTGCCTAAGTGAAGAGTCCTCAGATGAGGAAGAGACACCCTGTAACATAGAAATAAACACTTTAAATGAACAAATTGGAAATCCAGACGAAAAACGTGAAAACGCAGATAGCGAAGAAGTAGAGGTGCTGCAGGCCACAGATAAGAACATACCTCGAGGTCTGGCACCCCTAGAAGAACTTTTTGACTTTGATGATGTAGCAAAAAAGCCCACTATAGAACATGTAGACTCTGATGTTGAGGAATGCAACATTGGCTCGGAAGACAGACCGAAGATGATCAAATTGGCTAAGTCCCTGCCTGAAAACATAAAAAAGAGATACATTGACCTATTCAAGGAATTCATTGATGTGTTTGCTTGGAGTTATGAAGATTTGAGGGCCTATGACACAAAAATCATACAGCATAAAATATCCTTAAAATAAAATCAGAGGCCCTTTAGACAAAAACTTCACAGAATAAACCCAAAACAATTGCCTGCAGTGGAAAAAGAGATTAAGAAGATGTACGAGGCGGGTATAATTGTGCCTGTTAGGTTCTCTGATTGGGTGTCAAACCCAATGGTTGTGAGAAAGAAAACGAGTGAGATCAGATTATGCATAGATTTCAGGAATCTTAATAGAGCCTCACTCAAAGACAATTACCCTTTGCCTAAAATGGAACATATTCTTCAGAGGGTGGTAGGCTCTAAAAGGATCTCCCTGCTAGATGGTTTCTCAGGTTACAACCAAGTCTTAGTAATCCCAGAATACCAACTCAATACAACCTTTACCACTCCATGGGGCACCTTTATGTATGTAAAAATTCCCTTTGGACTGATGAACACTGGTGCAACCTTCCAAATAGCAATGGATATAGATTTTTCAGATGAGATAGGACACTTCATTGTTATTTACTTGGATGACATAACAATATATTCTAAAACTGAAGAAGAACACCTAAAACATTTGAGAAAAGTGTTTGAAAAATGTAGAAGGTTTGGTCTGTCATTGAATCCTAAAAAGACTGTATTTGGACTACAAGAAGGTAAGTTTCTTGGCCACATTATATCTGAGAAGGGGATTAGGATAGATCCACAAAGAGTTGAGGGAATAATACAAATCACACACCCAAGAAACATCAAAGAGCTACAGTCCTTCATTGGGAAAATGAACTTCCTAAGGAGATTTATTCCCAACTTAGCTGAACACCTTAGGAATATGACTGACATGCTGAAGAAAGGTGTAGGAGTTAAGTGGAATGTTGAAGCTAAGAAATATTTTGAATCAATAAAACTTTCACTCACCCAGGCTCCTGTCCTAATCAGCCCAGATTTCTCAAAAGATTTCCTGATTTTTTCATTTGCCTCCAAGCATACAATAGCCGTGGTTCTACTGCAGAAGAATCCAGAGGGAATGGAACAACCCATTTCTTTCTTCAGCAAAGAACTCAGAGATGCACCCTTGAAATACAACATTATGGAAAAAAAGGTCTATGCTTTGATTAAGGCCTTGAAAGACTTTAGGGTGTACATACTGCATTCCCACACCATAGCCTATGTGCCAAATATAGTGGTTAAAGACATATTGTCCCAAGACCCAGATGGGAAAAGGGGAAAACGGATTGTTGTGATCTTAGAATACGACCTTGAGATAAAACCCACAAAACTGATCAAAGGCCAGGGCTTAGCTCAATTAATGGTTGAATCAAATCTACAAGCCCTAGACATTAACATGGTAGATGCCTTGGATGAGCAGCAGGAATTGCCTGATCCCACTGTTGCGGAAAAGTTTCAGAGCTCTCCTTGGTATTATGACATTTTGCATGTGCTTACACACCTCAATGCCTCGCCTGAACTATCAAAGACCAAGGCCATATTCTTAAAGCTAAAAGCCAGGAGCTATTGCATAATGAATGAAGGTTTATACTGGAAAAATATGAATGGCCTATTGCTTAAGTGTTTTCCTGAGTCTGAAGAAGAAAATATTAAACAAGAATTCCATGCAGGAGAGTGTGGAGGCCACCTAAATTGGAAGGCCACTGCAAACAAAATACTCAGAGCTAGCTATTATTGGCCCACACTCTTCAATGATGTCCATAAGATGATAATTTCCTGCCACAAATGCCAGATTTTTGAAGGCAAGAGAAAAATCCTCCCCCTCCCCTTACAACCCATCACTGTTGAAGGTCCCTTTATGAAATGGGGCCTAGATTTCATAGGAGAAATACACCCTGCTTCTTCTACACAAAAAAAATGGATCTTAATTGCCATAGATTATTTTACTAAATGGATAGAGGCCATACCTACTAGGAATGCCACATATTCGGCCATCATTAGGTTCCTAGAAGGTCATATCCTCTCTCGGTTTGGTTGCCCAAGGAAAATGATCACCGATAATGCTGCTGCTTTTAGATCCAAGAAAATGGTTGATTTTTGTCACAGGTATCAAATAGCACTTGGTCATTCAACTACCTACTACCCTCAAGGTAATGGATTAGCTGAATCATCAAACAAGAGCCTGGTGGCCATCATCAAAAAGCTACTGGAAGAGAACAAAAAGTCATGGCATAACAAGTTAGTGCATGCTTTGTGGGCAGACAGGCTTACAACAAAGAAATCCATTGGCATGTCACCATATCATCTTGTCTATGGAACAAAAGTAGTTTTTCCTACCAGCCTTAGGGTACCAGTAATCAAACTTGTCCAAGAGATCCAGACAGAATAGGAAATTATGGTGAGAAGGATAAACCAAACAATTCATCTCCAGCAAACAAGGGAAGAGGTCTATAACAGAGATATCAAAGTTTAGGAAAACATAAAGAAATTGTTTGACAAGAGAACCAAGGTTGCTGATTTCAAAATTGGGGATAAAATTCTGAAGTGGGACTCAAGAAGAGATGATAAAGGAAAGCACAGCAAGTTTGACAGTTTGTGGCAAGGTCCATACATCATCCAGGCCACTGTGGGCCCAAATGCTTTCTTCCTAAATGAATTAGATGGTACATAGCTGTTTGGGGGCCCTGTCAATGGCAAGATGCTCAAACACTACTTCTGCTGATTTCTGATTTCCCATTTCCATTTCCATTTTACATACCATTGCAGTGTTTTGTTTTCAAGAAAAGAGAAAAATGTTTAAAAAAACAGAGATAAAAGAGAGGTTCAGACATGCTCAAAACATGAACCTCTGAAGTGAAAAATATTGGCTCTAATATGATCAAAACTTGAGCCAAAGGAAGCAAAGTAGCTGGTGATATCATGCTCAAAATATGGACCAGCAAAGAAGAAAGAAGAATCAGCCCTAACATGCCCAAAACCAGAGCTGAAATGAAGAAAAGAAAGTGACTCTAACAAGCTCAAAACTTGAGTCACAAAAGAAATAAGGATGCCTCAAACTTCAGATTTCAAGCCTTCAAAGTTTTGTTTTCAGTTTTCTGCAAAACTCTATCCATGTGCAACTGTCTTTATGCCTTTGACCCAAAACAAACTAGACTGTCTAATCCTGGTTTGGCTGTTTTTACATTTTTGTTGTAGAATATAGAGAAGAAATCTGCTAGACAGTTTAATCCCAACAGATATTAGATTAGGTAGAGAAACATATGAGACCAACAGTCTAAGCTGGTCTCATGGATTAATAAGGGTAGAAATAGAATAGGTTTATTTTCTTGTTTGTAAAAATAAAAATGATGTAAAGGGTCTGCTAGTCCAAATGCACCCTAGAAGAAAAAATGCTAGGATTATAGTGTGGGTAGGTAGATTGTTTGGGAATGTTTCTGCTAAATTTATGTCTCCATAATTGTGGCAGCTGAAAATCGAAGAAGAAAGATGGCTCAAGCAGCAGGCATCTGGCCTACTCCAAAGATCTATTCTCTAAATTCTTGACTCCTTCAAGAAGAAGCCATCCCCATGTGGAGCCACTGTTAGCCCCCCTATAAATTTTTGACAAGCAAAGTAGGGGGCTAAATGGTTTTTGAGCCTTCAAGGAATGCATCTCCCTTGAAGACACATCATCCTTGAAGTTTACTGTGCTTTTGCCTTGGATAAAAATTCCCTCTGATGACTCCCTTTACAAAGTCTCACTGATTTGCAAAGTTGTGCTCCCAAGCCTGCATTTTCCCCTTGTATTCCTGCAGAATACCCCATTCTAACCCTTCATTCCCCCTAGTTAAAATTCCCCTCTAACTTTTCTAAATCAGACCCACGTCCTCTTAAACCATCCCTACACCCGTTGTTTAGACAAATTTCCCTTTCTTCCCTCTATCGTGACCCATTGTCGGCCTCAAATTTCATTAAGAAGGGCCAAAAAGACCCATACTCTGCATATTGTGGTCTTAGCCCTCTTCGGCCCTAGTCCCTTAACCCTTTTTCCCATGCGACCGAATGCCAAAACTGAGTGCTAGCTCGAAGAGTGTTTTCCTCATTTGGTTATCGGGAGCAGTCTCTGCCATTGATCTACAGAGATTGGACGGCGATCGCAACCCCCACTCTTCACGATCCACCTCTTCGATCGCGCCATCATCGTCTGTTTAACCTCAAATCCGACGATCCATATTCCCCGTCCGCCTGTGGTCCCCGCATCTGCTCACTGTACTGAACTCGCTGGTTTCCATTGCACCGCCTTTTGGAGGTGGGCAGTTTTTCCATTTTCGCAGCGATTCCACTCAGCAAACGACGTGTGGCAGCGGCACTTTTTGAAAACCACCGTCTCATCACGCATTATCGTTCGGTGTTTGTCGTGGCGTGATATTGCTGTGTGCCGTCAGATCTACAATCGTCCATCCGACGGTTTTCGCTCCACGAAGTTGCGGGTGGATTAATCAGTGTCACCCATACCCCTGGCCCACTGCCCATCGCCCTCCGACGTGTCCTCAGCTGTCGATCTCCTCCTGAGATCGGACCTTTCAGATTTGATTCCCCTCTGCCTTGACTGTCCTGTCATCTCCCAGACCTGACACGTCACCACTCCATGTGTCTCCATCGTACATCCGCCTCGCCCCTGTTATATATGTTCATTCCACGGTCAAACTTTCATTTGTTACGTTAAATTTCTATGCACTTTGCCAACCTTCACCAGAGCATTTCTCCACCATTTCTCTGCATTTTTTCGCCATTTCTTCACCGTCCCACTATCATCCTCGCAGTCACTCACATCACCTGACCCCATGCCTTGTTTTCTTAACAGTTTTTGTGTTTTGCAGGATTACAGAGGAGCGGAAAATCGCCATGGTTCATATGTAGTATTGTTATGGTGCGTTGCGCAAAGAAAGCTAGGTCTGGAAGCTGGTACTACAAGGAAATGTCCGGAAAGGTAGCGGTGGCATAAATATTATTCAAGGACAGTTCAATCTTCGCGGAAAACCTATCCGGTGCCATTAAAGCCCAGACTTTGCAAATTAAGACATTTATGAAGCGGCAGATAAACACCAGCTAATGATCAATGAGCTCAACATTCAGTATTAAATATTTTTAAGCCTTAATACAGTGGTTTAGAGGCAAAGCACCAGATTAGTGACATCATGGATCACACAAAGGGTACAGCACACAGAAAACCATGTCATCGAGATTTTCACATCAGCAGAATGTTTTACCACGAAAGGAAAAAGTGCCCATGCAGTGTTAAATCTATGTCGTGTTCTAGAGAGATTTCCTTCCCTGAAAACAATCCTAGTTCTATCAAAGCATTTGTTTCACTAGTATGGAAGATCCAAGCATCATTTATTTTCATTTTGTTTATTCACCAAAAGTACTACAGAGTATTGCAGTCAAAGTACATCAGGGGCATACCTGGAGTAAATGGAAATCTGAAGAAGATCATTCTTTTTCCTAGGGAGTGCTAGAATTGAATGCTCATAATTTAAAGCAAAACGAAGGCCTAGGCTCTTCTCCTCTTCTGAGTTTTAATGCTGCATTTAGTTTTCCACCTACCTTCTCCACTCCTCTTGAGCTATAAATTCATGTAGAAACTTATTGTAAAGGTTGTTGATTAGTTATCAGAGAATTGCAAGTAGTTTCTTTTGAGACACAACCTCTATGTAAAGTTGTAAGATAGGTTGAGGAGTATGATTTCAGACAGAATATTAAGCTATTGGAAATGTTGTACTTGACTGGTATTTCTATTTAATATGACAAGCACATTTCTTTTGATCCTGATCTAAAGCAGCGGTGATGTTTTCCTATCTCTGTGTTTTAATTCATTTCATTTTGTTTCTACTGGCTTGCATCAGAATATTGGCATAGGATTTACCCTTGTTAGGTACCCTATGTTTCTGCTCTCCTTGCCTTTAATTTTTTCTACTAAATGTGTTATCTAAGAATCGATTTCAGTTGATTTAACCAGTGTAGTGGACGTTATTTCCTGCTCTCTAATGTATGAATTAAATGAATATGTTCTTAGATGTTCTTGTTAGGATTTAGCTAGAATATTTGGGAACACTGGGGACTAGAGTTAGCCCTATCCACTAGGATCCTTGTGTGACCAGCTGGTTTTTAACTTTGTGCCCTGGAATCTGTGTTGTCTCCTCCTCTCCTACCATTCCATGCCAAACTGTCATCTTTAAGATCCAATGCTTTAGATGACTAGCCCAACTGAAAGCCTGCCTATTACTTAGCAAGCAAATCCTTTCCTGACTCCATTGCCCAATGGTTTTGACTGCTCCTTGGAATACTTCACCTCTACCTTATTCCTCTTTACTCATCCTTGTCTTACATCGAATCCTTCTTTCCTGATAACCAGCAACCAAAAAAACAATGAAACAAACAAACCTTGCGCCTATAACTAGCCTAACATCTTAACATTGAGCTTCAAAGTCACATACCTTTGACAAACATAGAGAGATCCCTATCTGGACCTAGGAGGGCTAGATCCCGAGGTCTGAAAGTGGTTTTATGTTGTCTCAACTTTTGTTAGTGCCAACCCTGCCAAAACATGGGAACCCCAACACATGTTATTAGATTTTTTTATGTTTTGACTATGTGAATGCCTACCCTCAACAATTATGATCAATGGAGTTTTTATCATGATGTAATGTATTGCAATATTGATGCAGGTGACCGCTTCACTTTGTTTCCAGTCTAATCACAGTGTAAAGAATCTCAATCAAATGTTCTTATTATTTGGATCTCATGCTTTAGGGGGAAACTGTTATAGGTCAATTTGGGCACCATTCCCAATGACCTGGTTAACTGGGCAGCATCTCCAGGACCGATGATCAAAGGGTCTATCATTCCCTATCATCTCAGTTGCTATATGCTCTAAGATAGAAAACATTCATGAATCAAACAATATTTTCATCAAAGCAAGGTTTTTCCATGGTTTGAAGCTTATTATTAAACATGTGGGAGCTCACCAATGTAGGCTCTAAGGGGCCTAACTGCATTGCATATGCAAGTAGCCCCATTCTGGGCTACTCTGAAAAGCACTTCTCGACATTCAAAGGTGTGTTGGTCACATTGGGAGCCAAATTCTCATTGTTCCAGAATCTCCACTTGGCCAGTGTCTTTTAGAAGGGTTCACATGTGTCATGCTTTGAATCTAAGTGTCCATTGGACATCTACATGAATGGAAACATGTCTTGCATATTTTTGGAATGTTATTGATAACAAAAATACCTCTAGTTCATCTATAAATTGAACACAAAGCTAACTTTTCAAGGAGGAATATTTTGAGTAGAGAAATGCTAGAGAATTTTCAATAGAAAGTTTGATTTGTGGAGCTGCAGGTGGAGAGAATTTTGTTGTGATGAGACTAAGGAACTCTGCTGGAAGGTCACAATGAATTAGTCGCTTGGTTGTAACCTCTCCTTATATCATCAATAAAGAGTACTTCTTGTTTTTCCCTACATGCATCCATGTTTACTTTGATTTTCCATGCTGCAAAATCTTTGTTGATGAATGTATTTTATTCTTAACTTATTTGGCTAATTAACTTGATTAGATATCTAGATTTTTGTATCTTTTGCTATTTCATTGCTCTTTCTTTGAGGAAGCATTCAGCTATTTGAAACCGCTTGAAGTTGAGGCTGTAGTGGAAGCGGCTGAAACAAGTAAGCATCCAATCCTCTCTATATATCTGTTCTGAGTTAGGAAAAAGGGTAGTGCAATCTTTCACCTGCTATTCTAGACTAGACATTGGTCTAGGGAAGCGTAGTTTATCTGTAGATTACATTTCTGGCCCAAAAACCCACACAAAACATTCAAATGATTAGAGTAAAACTGTGCGATTAAGAACCTAGTGTGCACATCATGACAAGAATTGGTGCAAAAACTGGTGAAGGTAAAGCAAAAGGTAAGACACCTACCACCAATGTTTGGGTCTAGAAAGATCCTGAGAAAAAGGAGGGGTTTATCTTAAAAAGGGAAAAGGAAACCTTTGTCGAAGCAAGGAAGGACTTCACAGATCCTAGAACATCAACCTCTAAAGTACCAAGCAAGCATGCCATGGATACCATCGAAGGGGCTGAAACCATTTTTGTAGGCTTGTATCAAGATTTTTCACAATAAGAAGGATGTTGAGAATCTTCAAGATTTGATTGAAAGCTCCACAGAGAAAGAACAAACTCATATGGAGCAAAGGGTTGTCAGTAAAATTTACAGGAACAAATGAAGAACTGGCCAAGAGATGCGCTTAGATAAGTGAGTTTGAAATGTATCAGGTTATTTTGGATCTAGGCTCTAATGCAAATTTACTACCAAAGAAAACTTGGCAAATAATGGGAGAAATTAAGCTAGAGTGGTCCAATATTTAGATGCACATGGAAAATCAAGAGAATATTATCCCAATGGGTAGACTCACTAGGGTGGTAGTTGAAATTGACGAAGTTAAGTCACTAGCTAACTTTGAAGTTATTAAAATATATGATGATACATATTTGTAACCTATGTTGTTGGGTCTGGATTGGGCTATTAACGTGGATGTTATCATCAACATCCAGTGTAGAAGTGTGGTGTTTAAAAATAATGGAACTAGGGTCACGGTCCCTTTGGACCCTGCAGAGGGAGAAATATACACAAAACTGGTGCATGCAGAAGAGGATGTTGATCATATCTACAAGCTAACTACGAGGGATGAAGATTGGATCAATCCTATAGCAGACTTTAGGCTTATCTGGGAGAGTGATAATTCATTCCAATCAGACTCAGATGAGGATTTGGAGAATTGGTAGAACCGTTTGCATGAAGTCTCTACACTACAATGCAATCAAGTAACTAGATATCTACGATGTATATCCTCTAAGGTTTGTGAATTACCCTACTATGATGGTGGAGGGAATGTCGATTTGTTTGTAGAAGAACTTGAAAAGAATGTTTGAGAGGCACAATAGTTCCATGTGCTTGATCTAGTTCTGCGCTCAACCACAGTGTGCTGTTGGGAGACACAGAAGGACAATTTCGATGATTGGGAAGAATGTACCCACATGATGCAACTACGATTTGGACACCTCAATATCTGGTTGGAAGGAGCCTATACATGCGAAGAGGATCTATGCATTCATTTAGCTAGGTGGACTACAGCTTGGGGAGAAGATACGAAGCGAGGATGGGTGCATACATTCACTCATAATTTAAGTAGGATACCCATGAACTTGTACCCGGAGATTAATCTGCGACATGGCACGATGGAATGGGCTATGCTAATGAAAATATTCATTTTAAATTTTAGTTTTTAGAGTGGATTCGAATGCATAAATCTTGCATTACACGCGATTCAAGATGTGTTCTTTGAAATGCTAGAGAAATCATAAGAAAAATCCCTACCATCATGGGATGTGCAGATGAAGGATATAGTTGAATCTTGGAATGTGACAATTGAAGATAATGAGCATGACCCAAGAAACATTGATATACCTGAGTCTGAAGGTCAACGCGTAGTCGTTGGGCCTAAGGTTGAATTTCTAGATGTGATTGAACCTATGAATATTAGGAAAGTCAATATTGGAAGAGAAGAAAAACCTAATATTGCCAAAATAGGGGATTATTAGTATAAATATACAGTGGCTAATGTTGCAGAGTTGCTCGCTGAATATCATGACTTGTTTCTGAAAAAGATGTCAGAATTAAAACGGATTGTCAGGGACCTTGGTGTGGATAAGATCAATGTGAAACGAGATGCCAGGCTTGTCAAGCAGCACCCTTACAGGTTGAATCTCAAGTATAAGATAAGGTCATGGAGGAGCTTGAGAAAATCGTTATTACAGGGATAATTGAACCAATAAATGAATGAGATTGGGTAAGCCCCATGGTGGTCCAAGAATAGAAGACCAAAGGAGAAATTAGGATTTATTTGAATTTGCACAAGTTGAATGATGCTTGTGTGCATGAAAATTTTATAATTCCATTTTTGATAAAGTATTGGAGAATGTGGGTGGGAAGGAGGCCTACTCATTCACTGATGGATTTTCTAGATACCACTAGATAAGAATCATGCCTAAAGATAGAAGTAAGATGAAATTTGCAACGGAATGGGGATCCTTCCAATACACAGTAATGCCATTTAGTTTGAAAAATGCACCAGCTATATTCTCGCTGTGGTGGTAGCTAATTTTAATGAGTATATACATAGGTTCTTAGAAGTATATTCTAGTGATTAGACTGCATTTGTCTTATTGAAGAAGCATGTTTCAAGCTTGCGCTTGATTCTGGATACTTTTCAAAAGTATCAGATCTTGATGAATTAAAGAAGTGTATATTCTGTGTCCCCTTTAGGATTTTTCTGGGTGATATTGTCTGTCAACAGGGATTGATGATCAATCCAACTAAGAATTTTTTTATTGTTAACATGGAGGTTCCAAAGAATGTGAAGCAGTTGTGTTCAACTCTAGGGTATATTGGATATTACAAGAAATTTAAAGGGTATTCATTGATTACTGCGCTGATGGAGAAGTTTTTGAAGAAGGAAACTTCTTTTTTCTCGGATGAGGACTACCATAAGATTTTAGAGATTCTTAAGGAGAAAATGGTGATTGTGCATATATTGGTATTCTCAGACTAGACAAAGTAATTCCATGTGCACATTGATGCTTCCTGTATCATGTTAGGAGTTGTATTAGGGAAACCAGGAGCTGGAGATATTGATCACCCAATTTCATTTGCGAGTCGAATATTGTGAAGTGCTAAGCACAATTACTCGACAACAGAGAGAGAAGGGTTAGTTATGGTCTATGTGTTGCATAAGTTCCGTAACTATTTGTTGGGAGGTCATTTTAAGATCATTTATCACTTTGATTTGAAATACTTGGTCAACAAGCATGTGTTGGGGGGGTATATCTATAGATGGTTTTTATTGTTTCAAGAGTATGATTTTGAGATGATTGTAAAACCAGGATGATTGAATGCAGGTCAAGACCATTTGTCGTGCAATGAAAGTGGAGATGAGTTGACTAATATGGAGGAAGGGTTATGAGACGCACAATTGTTTTCCATTAAAGTAGCTAATGACCACTACGTAGACATCATCCACTTCCTTACCACTGAAAGAGTTGGTCTCGCACGCAACATACTTTACTTTACTTTACTTTACCACTGAAAGAGTTGGTCTCGCACACAACATACTTTACTTTGATTGCTCACCAATTATATTAGATGGGATTTGATGAGGTATTGAGGCAATATGTGCCAGGGATATAAATGATAGAGAATATTAGAATAAGGACATGTAGGGGTTACAGGAGGTCACTATGCGAGTAAACCAATTGCGAAAAATATTTTAAGGGTTGGTTTTTGGTGGCCTACGATGCATAGTGATGGAAAAGAATATTGTCGTGCTTGTGATGTGTGTCAAAGAATGGGGAGACCCTCGCCCAGAGATGAAATTCCACAACAACCACAAGTGAGTTTCTAGGATTTTGATAAATGGGCCATTGATTTTGTAGGACTGATCAACCCTCCAGGGAAGAAGACTAGTGCACACTATATCATCACTTTGACGGAATATTTGACCAGATGGGAAGATGCTAAGCCTTTGAAGGATTACAACGTAGAAACATGTGTGCACTTCATTTTTTAGAATATCTTGACATGCTTTGGGTGTCTTAATATTTTTATGAGTGACCAGGGTACACATTTTGTGAATGATACCATTCAAGGCTTGACAATGGAGTTCAAGATTCACCATCATAAGAGTACACTGTATCATCCACATGCAAATGGTACGGTAGAAACCTTTAAAAATATTTTGGAGAATGTGCTCACAAAGATATGAAAATCTAATCGTAACAATTGGGATGTGTGCCTACCTATGGTTCTGTGGGCATACAGGACTACATGTAAGAAATACACATGAAAGACTCCTTTTAGAATGGCGTATGTTATGTTGAAGGAGTATATTATCCATAGTCTACACATCACAACGATAACTAACATGGATGATAAAGATATTATGGAAGAGTGACTGGCACAACTAATCGCACTGGAGGAGGACAGATTCATTAATGGTTTCTATCAACATGTGCAAAAGGTGCACGAAAAGACTTGGCATGACAGGCACATCAGGAATAATATTTTTAAGGAGGATGATTTAGTTTTGCTATATGACAACAAGTTTGCGCACCACCCAGTAAAGTTTAAAATGCATTCACTTGGACCTTATATTTTCAAGGAGATCATAGAAGGAGGTGCGGTACATCTCACTAACATAAGTGGTGAAATTATTCCTAGGCATGTGGATGCAATTCAATTGAAACCATACAGGGATGATCCGATCCTTGCATGCAAAAAATGACTAGATGGATAGAGAAGTGTCTTAGCACCCCGAACAATTGTGAGAGGGATCAGGACCATAAAGAAGTCCGTTAAGCATTAATGAATTTTTTTTGTGTAGCAAAGATTGAGAAAGCGCAAGTATCTGTAACAACAGTGCAAAGGTTGTGCGAGGGAGTTGAAAAATTTGTAGATGTGCCAGAATCTATTCGTTGGAACAATTAATCTGGATAAGAAAACTTTATTACCCTTTGGAGGAGTGGGTAACCTGCATTTATGAAGGATATTATGCCATATTTGGAGCCGTTTTGGCATTTATGAGGCTACATCAATGGACATTAGGTCGTTTAGGCCATGCCATTGCTATAAATATGACAGGAAGGGCCAGATTAGTTCCCTTTGATTTCCAAGAGATATATGTCCTTCTCTGAGATGTTACACCAAAAAGGGTTAGGTCATATAATTCCTAAGAGTATGATTGCTATGGAGTATATCCCCTCTATGTTGCATGCTATTGAAACACCTGAGTTGAAACCTCAACCTTAGAGGTAAAATAAAGGTCATCCATTAGGGACCTGAAATTCTATGCGCTCGAAGACCCCAAAGCGTAAGTCCACCCAAAAACAATGACACAAGAGACCAATGGCTGAAGAACCAAAAGTGATCAGAGAGGAAGACATTATCGAGGAAGTATACCCAATGTCATGGTTTCCCAATTACATGGCGCCATGCAAGCCATCTGTTCAAGTAATGAAGGATTTGGATAAGGTCAAGCCACATATCAACACACCGCTGCTCCTGGAGAACGTGCCTTTCAAAGGGGACATGTTTTCAAAAGTACCTTTGTTGAAGTTGGAATATTGGGACCTGGATGACTATGCGAAGTTCCCCAAACTTATGCCATCAGAATACTTTGAGCAGGTGCCCTATGATGGAGGATTCATCAATATTGAACCAAGGACATGGGCATTGGGATTATAGAAGTTCAGGCTCTTGAACCTTCTGAATATTCTGCATTTTGGGTGTAACCCCATCAATGATATTTTTCTGTGCCAAATGCTCTTTCTAGTGCATGATCATTTTATGTGGTTGGGAGAGCCCATCTTGACTGAAGACATGATGATTCATCAGATTACCAAGTTGCCTTGCCATGAAGAGGATCGAGGGGCGACCTTTAGAGTAAAGGGATAGGAGAAAAATTCCACCAAAGATGTTAAGAAGGCATATGGGATGAACATGAATACCAAAGGATTTTTAGTCCAAGAAAGGGGTGCAGTACAATTGGGCAAAGTACGTCTGACATGATATTTTGGAGAGTTTAAGAAGCGCAAGACAATGGAAAGAACTTTTATTATTCTTAGTTGCTGCTGTTGGTAGCACTGATTGGTTGGAAACTACCGACGAAGTCCCAGTTGCCTGAGATTCATCTAGATCTCTATGAATCTGAAAAATATGCATCATTGTGGAACTCGAAGCTTCCTTACAAGAGAACAAAAAAAGATATTCTGGGTATCTATTTGATACAAATATATTTCAAGTGGTGCAGTCCAAGCCATGACTGTACCTATGTTGTATAAGCAGTATAAAAATATTACAGACTTCAAGGAAACCTTTCACATTGTGCATGTTCGCACAAAGAGGGACATGGAAAGCGTCTGGTAAGAGATTCCATATATGGTTACGAAGGATGAACTTGCGCGCACTATGAAAAAGTGACACCCCTTATGGTTAGAAGAAATTACAACTGGTGGTGTGTCTTCATTAGCAGTGCATAAGACTCCTACAAAACCACGCATGCCAGCAAACCAACCAAAGGATGTAGAGAACGACCAAGAGCCAACCACTATGGTGGAGAGCGTTGACCTGTGTAGCGACGATGACATGGAAGACAAGGAAGGAGACAGTGCTGATGCACCTTTGACGCTGGAAGACACGTGGTGAGGGACCAAGAGAGGGCCTCAAGACTGACCCATTGACGCTCAAAAAGGAATATTTTGACAAGACTGGCAACATAGTCTAGGTGGTGACCAAATATGTATGGATCAAAGTAGAGCCATAATAAAAATTTGTCCTTGATGATGTGCAACAAGGACTCTAGGAGCTAAGAGTGCAAGCGAGTACGATACAAGTGAGCGTGCAGTAAGAAAGTGCAGGGAAAGTGAGCGTGATACCACTCAACACTGTCTTGGCATCTCCCCCAGACATCATAATGTTCTAAATCCTAGGACCTATACTCCATCTTGATTATCCAACCTTGCGCACATCTGTCCAGGCTCAAAAAGAGGTCGGATTTGACTTGGCTATCTTTCCTAGCGAAAAGTTACGTCATGCATATAATGATCACAGATGAGCTGTAGTACAGGGAGTACAAGGCATTGCAAGACATAAAGGAGGATCAATAGCAAGCGAAAACAATGCATAATTGACAATAGATAGCAGAGGATGCACGTCATTTTGCTAAAGGCCAGCGCACCAATATGGAATCCATGATCGATCATATGTGCTCTGGCCTCCCCGAAATCACCGTGCCAACTACTACCATGCCCATCATCAAACTGGAACATTTGGTAGATTCACTGAAAGCATCGTGGTTAGAAGTCACAGTAGTGTGTGCAGAGCTCGATCAGAAGATAATAGACTTGCAGATGAAGTTGTAGCCGAAACGCCTCTAGAAGTTCGCGCACAGCGCTCCACAGTAGTTTAGGAATCAACTGCTAGCATCACTACTGCTATGGATGCTTAAAAAATTTTTTGGAGGAAGCCATGGGAATTTTGACCTTTGTCCAAGATGAACCTATCGTACAACAAATAGAGACAGATCTATGGGCCAATAAGAAACAGTTCAATGAGATTCATTTCATTGCGTCGACCTTGGTGTCGGCCCAAAGATTAGCCTGACTACAGGAAATCCAAAAAATTCAGGAATAAATCGATACACTACGCCGACGAGAGAAGTTAATCAAAAACAGAATGAATCCTTGGGTTGATGAGGCCTTGGAGCTTTCCCAAAGCATTTATGGTGATCTGAAAGGCCTACACCGTACTTAGAGAAGCATCAACCTAGCAGCTGAGGGGAAAACAATAAAGAAATTGGTTGAAGAAGCCCAAAGCACCGTAATGTAGAGTACGAACATCATTCAGGCACTCAAAGCTTCCATTGAAGCATAAAAGGAAAAGAGGTAGGAACATGGACCAAAGTGACTTGGGACGAGTCATTATATTGCATTAGGGGCCTGTTGGGATAGGATCCCCTAGGTTCAAGTTTTTGGTTACAATTTTGGGTAAATTTTGGCAATACATGCTGCATGCAAAATTCAAAGGGCTTTGGGGCATGTCAAAGCTCCTTAATTATTGAAATGGGTGAAAGGGAAACCATGAGTCTCAAACCATGGTTTGGGAACATGTTATGTGCGTGTCCAGGTCATATAAATATGTAATAGTTGAGTCAAGTAAGGATGTATGTTTATGTTGATGAATGTTTTGATCTATGTTTTGGGCAAGTCTATTTTTGGTCTAGGTAGAAAGGCTCTTGCTGGCTGTGTGCATAGAGAGCTCAATCCTAAGCTGTGTGCAAGGACCCTTTTGTTGTGTGTGCAGGTGGAAGATGGTACTACATTGAAGATCTATTAATAAAGGATAAGATTTGGAAAACTTTGTTCCATTGTGATTTCTATAATTATGCATGAATATGTTGGTTTAATTACTTGTTGATTACTGCAAGTTATAGATCTGTTTATCTTCCTAGTTGAATGCACATTTATCTGAGTTAAGTATATATATATCTGTATTCATGCAAGGGTGGCATTTGTGTTAAATATTTTACAGAATACCTATCCATGTGATTTTTCAAGTGTTATTTCCTATCTGATAAGCTTTATCTCACTAAAATATATTCATATGTTTTACACATATTTGTTAAGGGTTTTATCTATAATTAGATATGGGTTTCTGTGAAGTCTTGTGCAGGATGATAAGAATTACATTTGAAAAGTAGGGTTAAGGTCCACATCATATGCTCCCTGAGGCTGCGGAAACCTAGTTCCATCACCCCCCCATATTGCTTCAGGTGAGACTGTGGTCTACGCAAGCAGATCACTGCCAAGAGGGCCAGTAGTTGGAGGGTTTTGTTGGTTGCACCAAACACTCTAAGCCTTGTTCAATACCCCTCAAGCCAAGAATAGTCTTATTTTTTTAAGGCAACATAGGAAATTTGAGGCCTCAAAACATATAATTATAGGAATTATAGTATGAAAAAAAACAAACATGCACACATAATTTGATGGATAGGGAATACATTCAAATCCATACTGGAGTTGTCATAAAATATTCTTTTTCACGGAAAAATATTTCCTTCAAAATACCTAAGTAGATACCCACATGGTTTAAATAAATATGAGCCATTTTTTAATGTTCTCACATGGTCTTTAGTGTTGGAAAAGATAACAATGAAAAAAACTTTAGCTCCTAGTTCTAGCTTGATATGGCCTTTTGGCTTCCATTTTTGTTGGATCCACTCAAAAAATGATTCTTCTAATGGCCATATTCTTAGAAATTTTCCTATGAGGGCATAACAATACATGTATTGAATGTAGTCCCCTAGACTTATCGATTGAACTTAAAACTTTTGATATTTTGTTTTTATAGTAGGTAGATCGTTGGGGTTCTTGAGCCAATTTTGTTTGGTTTGCATTGATTTTTTGGATGGAATAAAATTCCTTTGTGGATGCCTCATGGTTTGAGGTTCCCTCATTCACAAGATTGGGTCACTATCCCTTGCTGTAAATTTACTGTAGGAGGGAGCTCTTCTCCCGCTATAGTGTTGACCATGGTTGAATATTGACACAATGCTAGGAATGATGGGAGAAACTGATTAGGGTTTTCACATAGATAAATTTTCAATATAGTATCAAAGGAGGTTGTTTCACTACTACATACTTTTTACACAACAAGGTATAAGCATAGTTAATTTTCATTTGAGCTTATAACATTATTTTTAGTCAAAAGGTAAAGAATAATAGGACCGAATTATTATTTTTTTAGTCCCATTCTATTACGAATTTTTGAAAATTTCTTCTTTTGTTCATTAGAAATCCATGTTCCAAAACATATAATTCAACAAAATTATAAATTCATATCCCAATATCTCGAGTTAAATGGTTGTTCATTTTTTAAAATAAAATTACATTTTTTTTTAAATTTTTTCATGCGAAAATGAAATTGTACTTTCATTCATGATTGGATAGAAAAACATTTTGCATATACACCCATAAACATGCGTATTATTCAATAGTTTTCCTAGATAATTGTGTGTCAAAAGATAAAATTACATATTCTTAAAATTATTCAAAAAGGGAAGCCAAAATTACCTTGAAGTAGAGAAAAAAACTAAAAACAATAACTAAAAATATTATAGTAAAATAGTATGATAACGTAATTAGAAGTGACTTGTCTTACCCTTATTTCCTTTATTTTACTAGACCTATTTCCATTCCCCTACTAAGGGGTGCACTAGGACTAGATCCATGTAACTCATATATTTCTCTGTAGGATGCTCCTTGTCCGAATATCAAGTTTTTGGTACATGGACACATTTTATGCCCACTATGACACCCTTTATGTGTATCATATTTAGTTGATTATATGAATCACGAAAAGTTGTTGAATCTCTCTATCTCCAATGGTGAGTAGAAAATTCATACTAATCCTAAGTTTCTCCTTCATATTCATCTAAATTCTTCAAGTTTTTTTCTTCTTTTACTTCATAGATATGAGGATCTATAAACTACCATCTTTTTGTCTTGTAATAATTTTTCTTTTTCTTTTATTTTTTCCAGAGGGAAATTCTTAAGTAAATGTCATGTTTGAAAAAAAACAATGACATCACAATGAAATTTTCTCATAAGATAATTCTTTTGGCCACTAAAAATTATTATGTTTCTCTATAATGTGATATGTTAATCCTTTGCTAAGGTCTACCTCCACACAAATTCTAACAAACTTAAGAATATATTTCTTTATTATTTCAAGGTCCCTCTTTATGAATTTCCGAAGAGTGTTTCCAATGTCCTTTAGGACCTAATGGCACCAAAAAGGAAGAGAAATGTTTAGTATCCACACCCAAACTAGTAAGGTTGTGACTACCATATTTATTGCATCGATTTATATAAAGCGTGGAGTAATAAAGAGCTAGGATTTTCCCCAAAACCATGGTATATTAAGACAGAAATCCAAAACTTCCTGTGTATCAAATTGAAATATGAAGAATCATTTGGAGCATCAATAAATTTCACATTTTTGGGTATTATAGGAGAAAACCCACTAGCGTAAATCTTCTTATTTTGGCTAGAAACCATTAAACCTACAAATAAATTCCTTGGAGAGAAGAGATAAGAAAAAATAATTTACCTCTCTAATGCTAACTTCCATGGCTTTTGTTTGATACATTTCGTCTAAAATATATGGGTCTAGGTTGCTTTGATTATTTTTTGTTAGGGAGTGGGACTTCCCTTTCACTGCATCTTTGAAAGAGCGAAGATGTCTCGTTTGGATTCCTAGGACCTATAGCATTAGTTCCTAGAGCTCCTCCTCTTAACCTTGGGTTCAGGATTAATGTTGAGTTTCTTTTAATTTTATAATATTAGATTTGTAATGTTTCGTAGAGAACCTTCCATTCATACTATAAACATTGAAAAATGGCAAGAAATCCCCATTTATCCACAATACTCTAATTTAAAGAAATGATGTAGACAAAGCTTCTCGTTTATAGAAGGTAGGATTTTCCACCCAAAGCTATTATTAGAATATGAGATTTATTATTCTATAAAGCACCTTCAGACCCACACTATGTGGACCCCAAAGTGTGTATCGAGTCTTTTTGTGGGTAAAATAAAAGTTTTCACATCAGAAAAGGAACCACTAAATGCTCCATCACCCATGAAAAAAATAACATATTATTAATTATGGGAAATGCAAGAAGGGTCTTGAGAAAAAACCTTTTGGTATGCACCCATCACATTTCATTCCAACAGAAACAACTCTAGAGCAAGTTGTCAATGGCTGCATTTTTGGAGAGACTTCAAAAAAATCCAGAATAGAGGAAGGGTAAATCCCCCATAACCAATTCATGAGGTCCCCTTTTGACAACTACAGAGACGAAGAGAGATAGCAACTCTCCACTCCACAACCCATCCATGAAGAAGAAACAAACCTTCAATGAGAAAAACCTTAGAACCCTAGCGCAGTCCATATTTTTTTCCATCTCTATACTGATATTCAAATAATAAATATCTTATTACATTTTGTTTATTTTTATAAAAATATAAGAGTTTTACATTTTTAAATAGTAAAATTATATTTTATATTTAATAATTTTTTTTTTTTAATATAAAGTTGTTAATTATTAATTAAAAAAATGTTATTTTTTTGTGTACTAATTAAATTAATATTATAATATTACCTAAATATGTTGAAGCATTTTAGCTTGAGTAGTTTAGGGAACAATTTGTTTCCCCAACTACATGGTTCAAGTCTGTGAAGAAATGTTGTAATTGACCTCTTCTTTTAACCAAGTGTAATTGAATTTTAAAAGTGTTATTGGTTTTTGAGAATTCATTTCAATTTAAATATTTATTAGGAGATGATCCAAGAACCCACCATTTCCTACGTAATACTTAAAATTCCTTGGCATTTATTTTTCTACTAAAAATCTATATAACCTCTTAGAGACGCCCTCCTATGACTCCTATAATTCATCTAAGAAAGGGCCTACTAGAGAGGATTTACGCAACTCATCTTCATTTCCCTTAAAAATTTTACAAAATAATATTCGAAAGGTTTCTTTTGGTATTTTTACATAAAGTCCCCAAACTTTAGTGCCAAGTTGATCTCTACTCCTACGATAAGATTATTTCCCCTTAACATCCTTGTATTTTTATGTTATCATAAAAGGAATTATTTTCTCCATACACACCTTATAAATTGACGGTATAGTAAACTTTCCCAAATTCTTTAAATTTAAATACT
The DNA here is from genome assembly GCA_034641835.2 of Pinus albicaulis. NCBI lineage: Eukaryota > Viridiplantae > Streptophyta > Pinopsida > Pinales > Pinaceae > Pinus > Pinus albicaulis. Next base: position 296,777,910 of record CM076578.1, read on the forward strand.
AATTTTATACCAAAATTAATAATGGGAGTATAGAGGGATCCTAATGTGTGCTTTCAAAATCTTACTAAACCTCCGAGGTGAGCTTTTTCATATTTTATTAGAAATCCCAATCTTTCAAACAAGAAGATAGGAAATCCATTAATTTTTCCCCTTTCACTCATAGTTTATAGGTTCAATAGTTTATCAATATTTTATTTGCACAATAGTTACTTTAGGGCTACTATTTTGATTGCACCACCTACTACTTTGACATCTAGGGTAAGGATAATATTTATGCCACATTGTTTTGATGCGAGCTATCTCTAAATGCCATTTTATAGTCACACACTTAGATTATATCATCTCCTTAATATTTTTTTTGTTTTTCTATTGACCTGTATGATCACTAACCCACAGTTAATACTTAACCAATATATTCTATTTCCCTCCTCTATGATCACTAACCCACGGTTAATACTTAACCAATATATTCTATTTCCCTCCTCTCATCCAAATAAATTGGGGTCTCAAACAATATCTCAAGTTATTTTTTCCTATATTTGATTCCATGCCATAATTGACTTGAGGATTCAAGGGTTTCATTTTACACATGTCTTAACAAAATGTTAATTTATAATTGAGTGACCATATATATATGTGTAATGCTTAAAATATCCAAACAAATTTCCCATTTTGTATAATCTATGGGTTTATACATCAAATTCTCAACATATTCCAAAATGGACAACGAATGGATCTACAAGACTAATAACTCATATCCTGTTTCGTTGATTTTTTGTATCTAGATTCCTTTCGAGATGCTTATGGGCTCTTCAAATTCATATTCTATTGAATAAACAGATATTTTACATTTTTCACCATTTATGACAATGAAATTTCCACTCTCCTTCTCTACTCTTATTTCAGTAACTTATTTTTGAATCTTGAACATTGCTTTTGTCCCAACTTCTTTTTTCTCATTATTTTGTCAATAAAACACTTAAAAGCTAGTGCCATGGAATATCAAGAGTCTAAAAGGAACTTTCCAATAGTCCAAACATTGATTGAATATTAATTTTCCCCGTTACCTGGCTATTTCTTTTGGCAGAGTCCCAAATCAACTAATATTTGAATTAATATCCTATCTACCATGTTTCAATACTTGTATTCAAAGTTGATGGATGTATTACAATGCAGTCCATTTTTGTTGGGAAAAATACTGAAAGGGGGGGGGGGCATGAATCAATATTTATAACTTACTATAAACTTTTAATTTTCTTTGAAAATTTCTATACACGACTTTAATGAACCGAACTAGCATATACACATGATTGTCTTTAATGAAACATGCATATGTTCAGAGATCTTATTATGTAGATAAATATTTTCTTAGATCAGTGCATCATTCATTCATAAGATGTTTAGTAAGCAATAAGCATGTGCAGTAAGAAAAAAATAAATCATCACACATAAACAACACACATGAACACCCAAATTTAAGGTGGAAACCCAAGTCGGGAGAAAACCACTGTTGTTGTCGTCTTTGTCTTCAATATTTATTATATGGAAAAATTCTTACAATATTGTACTGATGCAGACTCATATCAGTACACAGGCATCTACCTATAGAAGGTTGCAACCTTCTTTCGTTCTCCAGCTATTACTGGAGGGGAGCTCCTACCCCTTGATCTTGTTTACCAGCCACTACTCGAAGGGAGCTTCAACCCCCTCATCAGAACAACGACTTCTACTAGCAGGAATCTTTTACTTCTGCACTAAAGGCTTCAACCCTTAGAACCACTCCAGGCCGTGTTTCATCAATTTTCACACTGGATCCCATAGTTTCAACATAACTCATCATAAATATCATTAATAATAAACTTAACCCAAAATTTAATCAGAATATTCAGATCATTGTAACCATAACATAGTAATAAACCCATATTTCAGAATCAGTATGTAGAAACAATCTCAACCCTCATCATTCATTATCTTAAAATTCATACGCTACTTCACTTTATTGAGCCCACGTGTATATGCGCATTCCTTCACACCTACCTACGTATAGATCTCAGAATGCTAAATTTCTAGAATATGATCAGTCTCAGAACCAGATCTGAAGCTTTTAGTCATATATCTTTTCAGATTTACAAAACCCTTATTCAGTGAGCATCGTTATTCATATTTAATCACTCATTGATCATATTTGTACATATTCAACTTAACATCATATACATTATTCAAACAACCCAGATATACATGAAGACTTCATTGAAAGACAACAAAAATATAGTAGTAATAAACATATAACCTCTTTAGCAAGCTTCAAAAAACCCTGGCTTCGATATGTGCTTTATCTGAGACAAAGATGCGTATATACGCGCTTTCATTGAGACAAACTACCATATAGATATGTAAATATTATTACCGCAGAAAGATTTAGATCTATAGAATTATCCAGATTTCTTCACTTCAAACATACGCCAAGTCACAAATAAAACATCTCGTCAATAGGTCATGCAAGTACATAGTCATTTCAGGTCTAAAGATACTGATCCATAATTGTATCCAAGGGTACATCATAGATTCAGATTCATCAATAACAAAAAGTCCACCCAATGTAGATATACTTTAGAGAGACGTATTCAGTAACAACCCTTTCACCTACACCCCTTTGCACTAATACCTTCCTCTACTTATATAGGTTTAGCCTTTACCAATACCATGAGCCAAAACCACACAAGTGCTGATGGTATTCTTAGATGGAATCAAATAGATGATGTTAGTGTCCCATGATTTGGCAGATTGGTAAACCAAATGACAGGGTAACATCAGTCTAGTCTTTGGAGTCCTAGGACCTAGCGTTCTTGGACTCAAAGAGGGCTTTCTCTATTATGCGAAGGATGTGAACTTGTTCACTTTGGATGATTGATTTTAGGCTAGTTGTTAAGTGTATGTTTGTTTGTTTGTTTTGGGTTTGGGTAAAATGATCAAGTAGGGTTGGTGGAGTGAGAGGTTATCAAATCAATGGGGCAATGGAGTCTATGAAGTTATTGATATCTTGGTAGAGAATTAGGGTACATCACAGGGCAAATCTAGTGTAGTTAATGGATATTTTAAGTTTATGTGTGAGGTGAAATGGACAATAAGTTTGGGAACCAAGGTAGGGCAAAGGGTAGTTAAGAATCCTTTGTCAAATACCTATGAATAGGGAGGTATTTAATATTGATAAGAAAAATATACTAATCATGAGATAGGGCACACCATTTACTCATTGACAATACTTTTAAACAAATAAATATTGAAGATAAACAATCCAGTAGAACACGGAAGCAAGACAACTTATCTAACTTCAATGATTCAACTTTCAAGATTTGAAAACATATAAGAAACAAATAGCATCAATAAATGAAGAGGTAATGCCTAAACATCATTCATTGAACTATAGAGAACTTCGGGGAAAACTGATAAGCATATTCAAAGGGAAAGATCTAAACAAGACTTCTTTGACTTAACCTGACAATCAATACATCAAAGAGAGATTTCAAGACAGAGTTTAGATAGCATTAAACAAGCAGGGCTTACCATGAATCATGTTTATAAACTAGCGTATTAATCCAATAATGAAATAGACAAGGTTAGGTGGGCCTAAGGAGCAATGAAGAATTCTTTAAGCTAACCCAACAGAAGAAAACATGAAAACAATAGCTAACAGGAGGACTAAGGTGCCTCAAAAAACATTTCTCATCCTATAATTTGCTGAGCTATTGAAATATAGAAATATGGACATATGAAAAAAATAAAAATATGAACATATGAGAGATACATCACCATTAACTAAACTCAGGGATCCTGCAAGCAAGCCTTCATCACCATCAATCAAGGCAATCCATCCACAAGCTCCACAACACTAAATTGTTCTTCAACTTCCAAAAACCATGTATTTCTCTTAAACAGATCAAGTTCCCAACTGTTTACAATGAATACTCATGCAATATATAATAAAAATGGAGGAGGAAAACCAAAGAGAGTATCTAGAAGCCTATTGGCCAACAAGAAATATCTTAAGTTGTCCTTGAGGCCTTGCAAGGTCCAAGGCACAAAAATATCTAACAAATATATTTTCCAGCCAAGAATAGCAATTAAATTGACTTTTAGGCTCTGAAAGCATGTGAAAAATTTCCAAACGCACATTCTTCCCAGTCATCTACAGGAGCATAGCACACTGTGTCAAAAATTAAAATTATGCCAGGAGCGCAACGCAGAAATAAGCCTATTTGCAGCAGTATTTTGGAGGACTTCCCAATGTTGGAAAAGGCTTCGTGATGGCTCGTTTGAAATCCATTGAAGTCTAATTTCCAGATATGCCTTCATTTTTTCAGTTTTACCTCTACAAGTTGCCCAAAAAGTGAAAATTCCAAGACTACAAGGAGTGCAGCACATGCTAAGAAAAGTGGGCAGAAAGGTGAAAAAATGAGTGTTTTTGACCTTTGTGAGGGGTAAAAAAAACTCCAATTGAGCTGAAAATTAGTGAGAATACTCCTCTAATGATGGGGAATTCAAAATTTTCAGCCTTTCCTCCCGAAGATGCCCTGGGAAAAAGCACAACACAGGGTGTGCTGTGCTCCTAGCCTCAAAATTTGCAAAAAACAAAAACTTGTTCAATTGCTCTCAAAATTGGTAGGTAGGTGCCTCATGGGTCCCTAGAGACCTGTAGATAAGCTTGAGCCAAAATACCAAGCCTATCTTGGTCCTATTCATCATTTTTTTCCAGGCCCTCACTTTGGGCAGTTTTGAGCTTTTTCCTTGCAAAGTGGTTTCTTTGTTTATAGTGCTCAGTAATTCTTCGTTTCAAGCTCAAGTCTTTGTTGGCCTACTCCAGTTTGGCATCTAGATGTAGGTTGACCCTTTCAAACCATGATTCCCTATCATGCTCAACTTCCATGGCAAGGAGTTCAGTGAGTGGCATTTGTTGTGCTTGGGCTGATTATTCCTCTCTCTATTTTGCCAATGCTTTCCTAAGACCCATAGTCCTAGGTTTCTTTCTATTTTGACCCTCTTCATCACTTTTTTCATCATAAGTGCCCATATACTCCTCCAATTTCACTTGTCACCTTTGAGCCTCTTTCCAGTATTTGAGCACCATTGTTTCATAGATGGCCAGCTGGCCACTCATTTGTTTGTTCTGCATCTACAAAAAGTGAATGAGATCCTTATCTCTCCCTAATTCAACTTCCAAATCCTTGATCTGTGCATTCCTGTCTTGTAGAAGGGAGCTTGCAATTCTTGTTTCATTTTCATCATCACTGTTTATGTTGATGATTTCAAATTCTCTTTCCTCCTCATGGTTGTCCTCTTCCTCCTTCATTTTTGGTTTACCTTTGTCTTTCATTTGAAATGAGGAGGATGGCATGGGCCCTTTCCCTTTGGAGGCAACAAACACATGCCTCTCTCCTCTTTGATAGGTAATGGTGAAAGGTGTAACCATTTTTACTTGCAAATCTTGATCACTAGTGACCTTAGGACTGTTTTGATCCTCATGGATGATCTCTATGTGTGCATCTTCCTTACCTTGTTCTTGGCTGCCCTTTTGATAGACATCCTCACTATCTTTTATGCCATCATCACTATCAAGACCCTTAGGAATGTCATCCTCTGTTTTTGCAATTCTCGAGGCACCTTGATCATTGTTTGGCACATCTTCATTTCCATGACTGTCCTCTTCTTCTTCTTTTGAACCACTATATTCATTCTAAATTTCATCATATGTATCACTATTTGCACTCTTTGTAGGGTTATTTTCTTGGGCACCCTCATTAGTCTTCCCATCACTGTGAGGGTAATTTCTTTCTTCACCATGTGAGTTCCTTTCGGTGATCTCTCCTTCACTGCCCTGCTCATTATCTTCATTACTTAGCACTTTATCATCATTTTCTTGCCTACTGAAAACAACTTCAAACTTTATTTCTTGGCTTCCTTTGCCATTCTTGTCACTATAATTTTTTTTTTCTTCATTTCTTTCATATGCCTCCTCCCCACTATCTTCATATGTATTCTTAGTGTCATTTTATTCATCATAAGACCCACTGTTTTGGCTCTTTTGCTCATTATGGGACTCACTAATTTCAACTTTGTTTTCTTCTTTATCAACACACTTATCTTTGTCATTGTCTTTATTAATTTCTTCTTGGCTATCTCCCTCTCTGCCACCTTCCTCTTCTTCACTTTTTTCTTCATTTTCATCATCCTCTCCCTCACTATTTTCTTCTTGGTCATTACTGCTTTCTTCATTTTTATTTTCCTCTTTTCCATCTTCCTCTTCTTCACTATTTTCTTCGTTTTCATCATCCTCTCCCTCACTAATTTCTTGTTGGCCATCATTGCTTTCTTCATTTTCTAATTTCAACTTTGTTTTCTTATTTATCAACACACTTATCTTTGTCATTGTCTTTATTAATTTCTTCTTGGCTATCTCCCTCTCTGCCACCTTCCTCTTCTTCACTTTTTTCTTCATTTTCATCATCCTCTCCCTCACTATTTTCTTCTTGGTCATTACTGCTTTCTTCATTTTTATTTTCCTCTTTTCCATCTTCCTCTTCTTCACTATTTTCTTCGTTTTCATCATCCTCTCCCTCACTAATTTCTTGTTGGCCATCATTGCTTTCTTCATTTTCTAATTTCTTAGGGGAAGGTGAATGAGGAAGGTCTATTTGAGGAAATGATTCATGTGAAGAATATGAACCAAGGTTAGTGGAGGGTGATGGAGGTGTGTGAGGAGGATTTCGAGATGATGATAGCACACTTTGCAGAAGGATGGGCTGTGAAGTTGTGAAATCATCATGGGTGATGAAAACCTCCCAAGTAATGCCTTGTTGTTCTAGCTAGTGTGAGACAATCACTTTGATGAGGGAATGATGAAAAATGCTTGACATTTGTTGGGATGGAGGCCTTTCTTGCATGATGGAAGACATTTTCTCAATACTTTTTCAAAGGTAGTAGGGCATGTGTAGTAGCTTGGTTCTAGTGAAATGCATGAGGAGTCTTATGTGGTAGGAATAGACTCTGGAGAACCTACCATCACAAGTGAATTATTTCATGATGATCTTCATTAGGAGAGAATATATGTCCAATAGATGAGAGAAGGGGAACATAGTTTTACAATCAGCTTGACAACTTGGTTTCAAGAATGGGTGATAGTGGCTTAAGTCAAGATGAATTTGTTTGAACCACCTTTCTCCTATGCAAGGAATTCCAGCAACTCTAGAGATGGCATAGGCAGTCAACTCAAATTTTACCCTGGCTAGGTGTACTTGATGTTTATGAATGTTTAGGGCAAAGAGCTTGGTCAACTGAGGGTGACTCTGGATATTTTGTACCTTTTTACAAAATTCATAGCATCTCAAATCTTGAAAAAAGGCTAAAATAGTAGGGGAGGTTATCATCTCTTCAATGATTATAGGTTCAAACCTATTTGGCATCCCTCCCTTCCTTTGCTGCTTTTTAGGTCTTTGAGTTGTCTCATCAATGTCAACATTCTCTTCTTTAGACATTTTGTTTCTTTACCTCTGCCTCAAAATATTTGAAGAGAATGGGCACTGCTTGTGTAATGATGTGACAATGGTGAATGAGATGGTGAAGTTTTCTAATTAAGTCATGGCCCAGTAGTGTGTAGGTCAAGTGTTATCTTTTAGGATTTCACTGCCTTTTCTAAACCAACTTTCAATTTTCTTTGAGACCTTATCTTTAGAAAAACATGGATATGTAAGAAGAGTTCAAAATAACTCTTCAAAATGCCTCGACAGCAAGAAAAATAGCTCAAAAATCTTGTGGGCAGAGTTGGGTCACCCCTGAACGTGAAATCATGTGGAGGCTGCAAAACTGTGGTAGGAGCGCAACACATCTCCGTCGGGCGGCCCTGAACGTGCCTTCGTGCAAAGTTCAAAACTGTGGCAGGAGCGCAACAATGATGGTCGGGCATCTCGGGTCACCGTTCAGCATTAAATACCATTTCAGGAGCACAAAAAAACTCCGTCGGGCAGCTCGGGTCACCCTCTAAATGGAAAAATGTGCAAGGGCTGCATAGGCCTTCATGCCCTCTTCTGCACGATGGGCACCTATGCCAGGCCTTCGTAACTTTGCTCTGCACAGTGGGCAGCCTCAGAAGCATAGCAGAAGGTGTTGGGTGCTTGAACGTGGCTGGGTAGATGGTTTGCACGCTGTGGTAGGAGCGCAACACTCCCTCCAGGCGGTCTTGAACGGGGTGTCGTGCCCCTCTGAACGCTGGGCAGCTCATGCACGGGCTTTAGTGCCCTATTTCTTGAACGTCGGGAAAAAATGTAGGAGCACAACACCACTCTTCAGGCACATAGCATGTAGTGGAAATTCACACAAGGAGATGCTACAGGTGCATAGTGCGACTCTATAGGAGCACAACACTCGGAAAAATTTTCCCGAGGACTCTGGCGGAAAATTTGAAAACCCTCACTGTGTGTGTAAATGACCAAAGGAGCGGGGATATGTTGTTTTGTAGTGGTTTAATACCTTTTTGAAAAATTAGAAATACAATCCACTTCTCTAAGGTTATTTTGAACTCCTTTCCTTTTGCCAATACTTTTTTTTTCGAGCTGGCACCCTTTTTCACAAACTTTGGCAGACTTGGTGATTCTGCTTGTTTTTTCCATTTTTCAGATTTTGAACCTAGACATCTACTTTTGTCTATTGATGGATGTTTTCTTTATTCATGAGTCCTATGTCCTCCACATCCTTTTCATCTTTTTTTAATCCTAGGAGCTGTTTTTAAATGTCTTATGAAAACCTTTTGATCACTGTCTCTTTTGAACTTGGACAGTTTACTTGATCAATGATGACCCATGCTTTTCATAGTTGCTTTCTTCTTTCTATGAATGGTCCTCTTATGATGATCCTCCTCATTTACCTTACCTCACGGCTAATCTTATGGCTTTTTGGTCTTCTTATAGGAATGTGAGCAAAGGGCAACTGTCCCTCTACAAGATTCATGCTTGAGGCCAAACAACCTTTTAATGATCTTTTTTATTGATGTACAATGTTGCTTATGTGCCACTGTCTTTTAGGACCTGCATGGACCTTTTTATGGGCAACACTTCATAAAAATTTATAATGAGATCATGATCTTCCTTGTAAAATTAAGCCTGTTGTATCTTACTACCAACTGTGGATGCCTTTATGAGATTTTTAGGTCTCTTTCTCTTCCTCTGTTCTATTGTTGACCATTTACAAAGAATTTCTGCAGAAATGCTTGGACATGGTAAATTGTTCCTTTGCAGGATTACTGCTTGATCAAGAGGATACCTTTGGAGGTCTTTGATATTATTTGGACAATGATAAGCCTCATCCTTATGTTCTCTTGACTTCACCTTTGAATACCTATGGAAATGGTGAATTTAGAAACATGATAGTGCATAACCTAGGTGACCCTATTTGACTCATTGTCATGTCCTTGGAATAGGTTTTTGACTGAAAATATTGAATTAGGGTTTGGATGAGGAGACAATATTTTGACCCTCCATTATGCACTACCATCCTAGACAACTAGAAAATCTTGTTTTACTCCAAAGGGCTTTTAGAAAGGGAGTTTTGAAACCACCATTGCTTGAGGCACTTGGTGAGTAGGGGAAAAAGTTTGGTTTACTTGGTGAAAGAAGGTGTGAAAATAGAGGGCTTAGGAAAACAGAGATAGAGTGTTATAGGCAGAGGTGGCAAAAACAGTGAGAGTGAGGGACATCAGTCTAGGATTTGGTCTTATCTGGGTGATAGATTGGCCATGCTTGACAGAGAAACGAGATAGTGAAAATTTTCTTTTTGAGGAGATTTCTAGAACTCACATGATTCTTGAATTTTTTTTTTAGGAATCCAAGACAAAGCATTTAGTCATATAAACAGGTAAAAATTACTGATGACTAACAGTGACTCCACTTGGGGATGGCAACTCCTTTTCAGGAGGTGTCTAGAATTTCAGATCTCTAGCTTTATGGAGACTAGTGCCTCATCCTTTGGGAAGATTTTTACCTTTCTTTAATTTCTGATGCTTGCTTGAAGCTATGATCTCAAAAATTTGAAAGATATGATCAGCTTAATTTCATTTCTACCTACCCAACCTACTTGCCTATTATCTTTTCTTCTTTAGGTGCATTCAGACTAGCAACCTTGACATTCTTTTATTTTTGAAAGCAAACAACTATCTACTTCTACACTTATTTCTTCCGGGAGTTTAGATTAGGCTAATGAACTCCTTTGATTCTCTACCTATACTATTCAATTGCCAAGGTTAAACTGTTTGACAGGATTCATTCACTAAGCTATAAACATGAAATTGAAAACATGACTAAATCAGGATTAGACAATCTGTTTTATCATGGGTTTGTGGCATAGAAACAAGCTTCACACAAATGTTATTTTTGTACAAAATAAGACTAGAAAAATCAGGGCTAGGATACATAGCTTGCTATTCATCCTTATTTTTCTCCTTGGTTTTGTTTTGAGCATGTGGAACCAATATCTTTCTTTCCTAATCTATTTTCTTCGACAAGTCAGGCTTCAATGATTTGACCAACTATCTTTCACTAACTTATCAACAATAAATTGAAAACATGTTTTAGCCATGATTAGCCTAGATGACATGAAACAAGACCTTATTTTTGAACCAGCAATGACATTTAAGGTTGCTCACTTTCAGTAGTACTATTTTTTGGGTATGGAGTTTTACCTCTTTTCAAATCTGCCCTCTTTTTCATTCTTTCTATGTTTTGAGTATTTTCTCTCTTTTTTCAAAAAAATCTAAATTTAAAAGATGCTCAAAATTTGAGCTTATTTTCATTCCTATCTATCCTAATATAAACTATACATGATATACATTCAACTGGTGAACTCTCTTTTCCAATACAACCAGTCAAGCAGATGATTCCATAAGGAATCTTAGTTTAACTCTTTGATGGTTTTGAGAAAATCAAGAGGCCACTCCCACCTCATTTTTGTTCGAACAGTAGTGCCTAAATTTTTTTTAAAATTATGCATCAAACTACCCTTGACATGTTTTACTCCCTCTTCAAATGTCTCTAACAAATTAGTGAAGGGATCTTGAAACAATACCTGAATGTGAAGATTTGGAAAATAGGCTTGATCTAGGACTGGTTCTTCCTCCACTTGGTTAAACTTGAGACTCTTTTGGGAAAGAAACTCCACCTCTTCCTCATGATCATCGGAACTAGCAACCTCATCATAAATTGCAATGTTGTCTTCCAGAAAACCTGGTATGTTCTGATTGAGTGAGCTGAAATCTATGTGAAAGTCATCATGTTGATGAGTAGGGATACTCTTTGGGAGTAAATCCTCTTGAGAAGGTAGTTGAACAAATCTCCTATGATTATCAACTTCCAAGCCTTCATCTGCAATTGGAAATTCAATGGGACTTGGTGACTACTCATCTGGAGCTGAGGAAAGTTCTATGTCATAAATTATTTCCTCAACCATTTTAGGAGAAGGATTCTTATTGAAAAATGGTTCAAGAAACTCATTAGCTTTCCCAACATCATCATCAAAACTAAAATACTGTTGATTTCCAATCACATGAAAACTATTTCTAATGGACTGAAATGAAGTAGAGCAAAGAGTCACAGACTCTTCACTTGCTTCTAAAATTTCAAGGCTTTCCTCATCAGTGTCATAGGTGACCAGTCTTAGCTGATTACTTCTTTCAATCTGATGATAGTGAACTTCATCCCACAAATCAACTGTTGATGGCTCTTCAAGGTTAGCTTTGGTTTGGAGAACATCATCATTATCAGATTTATCAAAATTTGGAGAATCATCAACATAAATAATTTCACCAAGCAAACATATTGGGTTACCAGTTTGTTTTTCTTTGAACTGATCTATAAGTTTACTTTCTGATTTATGGTAGATGGAATTAGTAGGAGGAGGAACATAAATTTTTTGTTCACATGAAGGTTTAGAGTCTGGCTATGTGTTTATCATCTGATTTATTTTATCTTCAGTTAAAGGAGGAGGCATTTTTCTCTTCCTCTAGATAATACTACAACAGTTCTCTTTCACTTGTCAAGGCTAGTTTTGAGGCTGAATGTCTTCTTCAGCCTCACTTAGAAAGGATGATAAATTATTACTTGTACTTTCAGAGAGATCTTGTGGGTTTCCTTCTATTTCTTGATTGATTTCTTCCTCAACTAACTTCTCTAGGTTGTCATGATAGTTATTTTGAGAATGAAATTCATGGATTGCTGCTAAGAGATCTTCAGGATCCAAGTTTCCTAACTCTTCATCACTATCTAAAAGGTATTTTATGATGTCTTGAGATTGATCACAACAATTTTCATCTAATTATAGAGATGGAAAATATCATATATAGTACTTATGAAATATCTTGTAGAAATCCTTTAATGAAAACAAGATGCCAGGTTCTAGCCATTCGTACCAATTTCTTGCCTTACCTTCTAATGTTACCATAAACATTTTCATGAGGCAGTCTGCATGCCATTCAACTTTTAACCTCCATATGTGTATATGAAATTTGATGAGATGTAACAAAGGGCCATAAAAATTTTCATCTTGAAAGATAGGTAGGTTTTTCATCCAATTTATTTCAGGCATTTTGTGTGGGAATCCAAGGATACGAGCTCTATTCATTGTGGCATATCTTTGTTGTATTTTAAGATCCATGTTTTTAAATCAGAAAGAGGTCACTGTATCTCTTCAAATAGTTTAGAGTTATCTACCAGTGGATTCATTAGGTCTATTGAAGGTTGTGGAGTCGCTAGGTGGAGGATTTGAAATTTGTTGTCCACCATCAACATGATTAGGATTTCTCAATGCATTCCCAGGGGAATTTATTAGGACTAATGAAGTTATAGGCCTATTGGAGGCCAATGGAGTTGCCAAGTGGATTTTTTTAGTTGTTTTGAAGATATGTGTCTATGGTCCACCACCAATGTTGACAAAAACCAATCTAGGGATGTTTTGGGGGTTTTCTAAGTTCCTTTATGTAGCCCTAAGGTTTGTATGAGTATCCTGCAGCTAAGTCATCATTTTTCTAGGATGGTGAAACAACCAAATTCTAATCTATGGCTGACAGTTTGAGTTTTCTATGATTTGGTTGATATTTGAGAGTTCCTAAGGGATAGCTAGGATGTTTTTTACTCAAAGTCCCACTGTGATTGCCATTATGTTAGTGTCTTGTGATTTGGTAGATTGGTAAACCAAATGACAGGGTAACATCAGCCCAGTCTTTGGAGTCCTAGGACCTAGCCTTCCTGGACTCAGAGAGGGCTCTCTCTATTATGCGAAGGATGTGAACTTGTTCACTTTGGATGATTGATTTTAGGCTAGTTGTTAAGTTTAGGTTTGTTTGTTTGTTTGGGTTGGGGTAAGATGATCAAGTAGGATAGGTGGAATGAGAGGTTATCAAATCAATGGGGCAATGGAGTTTATGAAGTTATTGATATCTTGGTAGTGAATCGGGGTACATCACAGTGCAAATCTAGTGTAGTTAATGGATCTTTTAAGTTTATGTGTGAGGTGAAATGGATAACAAGTTTGAGAACCAAGGTACGACAAAGGGAAGTTAAGAATCCTTTGTCAAATACCTATGAACAGGGTGGTATTTAATATTGATAAGAAAAAGATACTAATCATGAGCTAGGGCACACCATTTACTTAGTGACAATACTTTTAAACAAATAAATATTGAAGGTAAACAATCCAGTAGAACACGGAAGCAAGTCAACTTATCTAACTTCAATTATTCAACTTTCAAGATTTGAAAACATATAAGAAACAAATAGCATCAATAAATGAAGAGGGAACCCCTAAACATCATTCATTAAACTATAAAGAGCTTCGAGGAAAACTGATAAGCATATTCAAAGGGAAATATCGAAACAAGACCTCTTTGACTTAACCTAACAATCAATACATCAAAGAGAGATTTCAAGACAAAGTTTAGATAGCATTAAACAAGCAGGGCTTATCATGAATCATGTTTATAAAATAGCGTATTCATCCAATAATAAAATAGACAAGCTTAGGTGGGCCTAAGGAGCAATGATGAATTCTTTAAGCTAACCCAACAGAAAAAAAACATTAAAACAATAGCTAACAGGAGGAATAAGGTGCCCCAAACAACATTGCTCATCCTATAATTTTTTGAGCTATTGCAATATAGAAATATGGACATATGAAAACAAGAAAAGCATGAAAATATGAGAGATATATCACCATTAACTAAACTTAGGGATCTTTCAAGGAAGCCTTCATCACCATCAATCAAGGCAATCCATCCACAAGCTCCACAACACTAAATTGTTCTTTAACTTCCAAAAACCATGTATTGCTCTTAAACACATCAAGTTCCCAATTGTTTACAATGAATCCTCATGTAATATATAATAAACATGGAAGAGGAAAACCAAAGATAGTATATAGAAGCCTATTGGCTAACAAGAAATATCCTAAGTTGTCGTTGAGGCCTTGCAAGGCCCAAGGAACAAAAATATCTAAAAAATATCTTTTCCAGCCAAGAATAGTGATTAAATTGAATTTTAGGCTCTGAAAATAATTTGAAAAATTTCCAAACACACATTCTGCCCAGTCATCTATAGGATCACAACACACTATGTCAAAAATTAAAATTATGCCAGGAGCGCAGCGCAGAAATAGGCCTTTTTGCAATAGTCTTTTGGAGGACTTCCCGATGTCGGAAAATGCTTCGTGATGGCTCCTTGGAAATACATTGAAGTATAATTTCCAGATGTGTCTTTATTTATTCAATCTGACCTCTATAATTTTCCCAAAAAGTTAAAATTCCAAGAGTGCTAGGAGCGCAACACATGCTCAGAAAAGTGGGCAGAAAGGTGAAAAAATGAGTGTTTTTGACCTTTTTGAGGGGCCAAAACAACTCCAATTGAGTTGAAAATTGGTGAGCATACTCCTATAATGATGGGGAATCAAAACATTTCAGCCTTTCCTCCTGAATATGCCATTTGAAAAAGCGCAGCACAGGGTGTGTTGCGCTCCTAGCCTCAAAATTTGCAAAAAACAAAAACTTGTTCAAATTCTCTCAAAATTGGTAGGTAGGTGCCTCATGTGTCCTTGGAGACCTGTAGAGAATTTTGGGCCAAAATACCAAGCCTATCTTGGTCCTTTTCATCATTTGGTGTCGTGCCCTCACTTTGGGCAGTTTTGAGCTTTTTCCTTGCAAAGTGGTTTCTTTGTTTATAGTGCTCAGTCATTCTCCATTGCAAGCTCAAGTCTTTGTTGGCCTTCTCCAGTTTAGCCTCTAGATGTAGGTTGGCCCTTTCAAGCCATGATTCCCTATCATGCTCAAATTCCATGGCAAGGAGTTCAGTGAGTGGCATTTTTTGTGCTTGGGTTGATTCTTCCTCTCTCTGCTTTTCCAATGCCTTCCTAAAACCCATAGTCCTAGGTCTCTTTCTATTTTGACCCTCTTCATCACTTTTTCCCTCATAAGCGCCTATGTACTCCTCCAATTTCACTTGTGAAATTTGAGCCTCTTTCTGGTATTTGAGTGCCCTTGCTTCATAGATGGCCAACTATCCACTCATTCGTTCATTCTACATCTACAAACAGTGAATGAGATCCTTAGCTCTCCCTAATTCAGCTTCCAAATCCCTGATCTATGCATTCCTTTCTTTTAGAAGGGAGTTTGCAATTCTTGTTTCCTTTTCATCATCACTGTTTATGTTGATGATTTCAAATTCTCTTTCCTCCTCATGGTTGTCCTCTTCCTCCTTCATTTGTGGTTTACCTTTATCTTTCATTTGAAATGAGGAGGATGGCATGGCCCCTTTCCCTTTGGAGGTAGCAAACACATGCCTCTCTCCTCTTTGATAGGTAATGGTGAAAGGTGCAACAAGTTTTACTTTCAAAGCTTGATCACTAGTGACCTTGGGACTGTTTTTCTCCTCATGGATGATTTGTGTGTGTCCATCTTCCTTACCTTGTTCTTGGCTACCCTTTTGATAAGCATCCGTAATATATTTTATGCCATCATCACTGTCAATACCCTTAGGACTATCATCCTCTGTTTTTGCAATGCTAGAGGCACCTTGATCATTGTTTGGCACATCTTCATTTCCATGTCTGTCCTCTTCTTCATCTTTTGAACCACTGTAATCACTGTCAATTTCATCCTTTGTATCACTGTTTACACTCTTTATAGGGTTAATATCTTGGGCACCCTCATTAGTCTTCCCATCACTGTGAGGGTCATTTCTTTCTTCACTAGATGAGTTCCTTTCACTGATCTCTCCTTCACTGCCCCGCTCATTATCTTCATTACTTGGCCCTTTCTCATCATTTTCTTGCCTACTGAAAAAAACTTCAAACTTTGTTTCTTGGCTGCCTTTGCCATTCTTGTCACAGTCATTTTTGTTTTCTTCATTTCTTTCATATGCCTCCTCCCCATTGTCTTCATATGTATTCTCAGTGTCATTTTCTTCATCATAACAACCACTATTTTGGCTCTTTTGCTCATTATGGGGCTTACTGATTTCAACTCTATTTTCTTCTTTATCAACACACTTATCTTTGTCACTTCCTTTATTAATTTCTTCTTGGCTATCTCCCTCTCTGTCACCTTCCTCTTATTCACTTTTTTCTTCATTTTCATCATCATCTCCCTCACTGTTTTCTTCTTGGTCATTACTTTTTTCTTCTTGGTCATTGTCCTCTTTGCCATCTTTCTCTTCTTCACTATTTTCTTCATTTTCATCATCATCTCCCTCACTACTTTCTTCTTGTCCATCACTACTTTCTTCTTGGCCATCACTTATTTCTTCATTTTCTGATTTCTTAGGGGAAGGTGAATGAGGAAGGTCTATTTGAGGAAATGATTCATGTGAAGAATATGAACCAAGGTCAATGGAGTGTGATGGAGGTGTGTGAGGAGGATTTCGAGATGATGATGGCAAACCTTTCAGAGGGATGGGCTGTGGAGTTGTGAAATCATCATGGGTGATAAAAACCTCCCAGGGAATGCCTTGTTGTTCTAGTTGGTGTGAGACAAACACTTTCATGAGGAAATGATGATAAATGCTTGACAATTGTTGGGAAGGAGGCCTTTTTTGCATGATGGAAGACATTTTCTCAATAATTTTTCAAAGGTAGTAGGGCATGTGTAGTAGCTTGGTTCTAGTGAAATGCATGAGGAGTCTTGTGTGGTAGGAATAGAATCTAGAGAACCTACCCTCATAGGTGAAGTATTTCATGATAATCTTCATTAGGAGAGCATATATGTCCCATATATGAGAGAAGGGGAACATAGTTTTACAGTCAGCTTGACAACTTGGTTTCAAGAATGGGTGATAGTGGCTTAAGTCAAGATGTGTTTTTTTGAACCACCTTTCTCCTATGCAAGGCATTCGAGTGGCCCTAGAGATGGCATAGGAGGTCAACTCAAATTTTACACCGACTAGGTGTAATTGATGTTTATGAAGGTTTAGGGCAAATAGCTTGGTAAACTAAGGGTGACTCTAGATCTTTTGTACATTTTTATAGAATTCATAGCATCCCGACCCTTGAAAATAGGCCAAAATGGTAGGGGAGGTTATCATCTCTTCAGTTCTTATAGGTTCAAACCTATTTGGCATCCCTTGCTTCCTTTGTTTCTTTTTAGGTCTTTGAGTTGCCTCATCAATGTCAACATTCTCTTCTTCAGACATTTTTTTTTTACCTTTGCCTCAAAATCTTTAAAGAGAATGGGCATTACTTGTGTAATGATGTGACAATGGTGAATGAGATGGTGAAGTTTTATAATTAGGTCAAGGCCCAGCAGTGTGTAGGTCAAGTGTTATATTTTAGGATTTCACTGCCTTTTCTAAACCAAATTTCAATTTTCTTTGAGACCTTATCTTTAGAAAAACATGCATATGCAGGAAGATTTCAAAATACCTCTTCAAAATGCCTCCACATCATGAAAACTAGCTCAAAAAGCTTGTGGGTAGAGTCAGGTCACCCCTGAACGTGAAATCATGTAGAGGCTACAAAACTGTGGGAGGAGCACAACACAACTCTGTCGGGCGGCCCTGAACGTGCCTTCGTCCAGAGTTCAAAACTGTGGCGGGAGGGCAGCACTGATGGTCGGGCAGTTCGGGTCACCGTTCAACATTAAATACCATGTCAGGAGCATAGCATAACTCCACTGGGTGGTTCGGGTCACCCTCTAAATGGAAAAACGTGCAGGGACTCCACGGGCCTTCGTGCCCTCTTCTGCATGATAGGCACCTCTGTCAAGCCTTTATGCCTTTCCTCAGCACGGTGGGCATCCTCAGGAGTGCAACAGAAGGTGTTGGGTGCCTGAACATGACTGGGCAGATGTTTTTCATGTTGTGGTAGGAGTGCAGCGCTACCTCCGGGCAATCTTGAACCGGGTGTCATGCCCCTTCAAACACTGGGCAGCTCGTGCACGGGCTTTAGCGCCCTCTTTCCTGAACGTTGGGCAAAGCTGTAGGAGTGCAACACCACTCTTCAGGCACACAACGTGTAGTGGAAATTCACACAGGGAGACGCTATAGGCATGCAGCGTGACTCTACATTTTGAACCTAGACATCTACTTTTTTCTATTGATGGATGTTGTCTTTATTCATGAGTCCTATGTACTCCATGTCCTTTTCATCTTTTTTCAATCTTAGGAGCTATTTTTAAATATCTTCTGAAAACCTTTCGATCACTGTCTCTTTTGAACTTTGACAGTTTACTTGATAAATGATGACCTATGCTTGTCATAGTTGATTTCTTCTTGCTATGAATGGTCCTCTTATGGTGATGCTCCTCTTTTACCTTACCTCATGGCTAATCTGATGGATTTTTGGTCTTCTTTGCAGGAATGTGAGCAAAGGGCAACTGTCCCTCTACAAGATTCATGCTTGAGGCCAAACAACTTTTTGATGATCTTTTTTATTGATGTATAGTGTTGCTTATGTGCCACTATCTTTTAGGACTTGCATGGACCTTTTGATGGGCAGCACTTCATAAAAATATATCATGAGATCATGATCTTCCTTGTAAACTTAAGAATGTTGTATCTTACTACAAGCTGTGGATGCCTTTATGAGCTTTTTAGGTCTCCTTCTTTTCCTCTGTTCTACTGTTGACCATTCACAAATAATTTCTGTAGAAATTCTTGGACATGGTAAATCGTTCCTTTGCAGGCTTATTGCTTGATCAAGAGGATACCTTTGGAAGTATTTGATGTTCTTTGGAAAATGATAAGCCCCATCCTTGTGTTCTCTTGACTTCACCTTTGAATACCTATGGAAATGGTGAATTTAGAAACATGATAGTGCATAACCTAGGTGACCCTATTTGACTCATTGTAATGTCCTTTGAATAGGTTTTCGACTGAAAAGCTTGAATTATGGTTTGGATGAGGAGACATGATTTTGACCCTCTATTATGCACTACCATCCTAGACAACTAGAAAACCTTGTTTTACTTCAAAGGGATTTTAGAAAGGGAGTTTTGAAACCACCATTACTTGAGGCACTTGGTGAGCAGGGGAAAAAGTTTGGTTTACTTGGTGAAACAAGGTGTGAAAATAGAGGGCTTAGGCAAACATGGATAGAGTGTTATAGGTAGAGGTGGAAAAAATAGTGAGAGCGAGGGACATCAGTGCAGGATTTGGTATTATCTGGGTGATAGATTGGCCATGCTTAACAGAGAAACGGGATAGTGAAAATTTTCTTTTTGATGATATTTCTAGAACTCACATGATTCTTGAATTTATTTTCTAGAATTCCAGGACAAAGCATTTAGTCATCTAAACAAGTAAAAATTACTAATGACTAACAGATGACACAACGCTAAATATTCTGGTCTAAAACCATGGTAATAATCCCTGGTATTATATTTTTAAAGTGAAAAATGGATACGTGACTTGGATCATTCTTATCTGCATGTATACACGACTTATCCTATACTAACTTGTGTATAGAACCTTCAATTATGAATATTAAAGAACTTCTGCTGGACTTTACACATTTCTTCTGTTAGACCTTCTACAAACTACTGAGCTTATCTGAGAAGATATATACTCCATTATTTTCCAGAGAGTTTCCATCGAGGACAACATATTAAGACATAATAATCATATTTCCAACAATCTACCCCTTTGGACTTGATGGAAACCATGATGGATTTTTATCACCACATCCTATTTGATCACCACATCATGTAGATACAAAAGCATTATTCAAACAGAAAACACTCTCCCCCTTTGACATCAAGAGCAAAGGGTGGAAAATTTCTCCCCCTAAACATATGCAAACATAATTTTAATGAAGTACATGACTTTATAACTCAACTAAGTATGACCATTCCTATCACCAAGGTCTCATACTTACAACAATGATCCAACCAAGTGGAATTATATATTTGACTCAACTACCCAGCTAAGTGGGTTTACAAATTTGAACAAGTATTTACATGACTGAATATAACAGATTTACATCATAAGTCTCAACATGACCTTTTCATCATGTTATCACCAAATTGAGTCCTGTTGGGCTTCTTCAATGGTCAACTTGGAGTAATTGTTTCAAACCAGCTTTTGACTGAAGCTTAGCCTCTTCAGTCTATGAGGGCTCTCTCAAAGGGGTTTATGATATTGAATAATGATATATATATATATATATATATATATATATATATATATAGCTAACTCTATGAATTGTGTCTTGGTTTTGTATGTTTGCAAGTTGAAAAAATGAATGCTTACTACCATTGGGCTATGGAGTCAGTGACATAAATCTCAATGAAAAAGGCTCTCATTGTGGAAGCTGAGGCATGTAGATATTCAAATGAAAGTGGAATACACACATACATAGTTTAATCAATATATAAATGTTCAAAGGAAGTCAAAACATGAGACATGAATTCTGAGTCATGAGCATTAAAATACTGAAAGCAGGACATGAGAAAGATATCTAATAATTTAGTGCTTCAAAGGAAGTTAGAGCATGCTAAACACGAATTATGATTAATAAAAAATTAACATATTTAAAAAGAGTAATAATATACATAGGACAGCATTCATTAAAATATCAAATGAATCTCAGGTGAAGGATGAAGCCCAAAGCCATTCTCCATTACTGATCAAAAACCTGTTTACAATAGCAGTAGTCAGCCATAACATATCCCAACCCTTTCTAAATCTAAAACTAACTTCTTTATAGAATGAGGACTCATAAAAATGATATGCCACCTTTCTAGTTTAGAATTACCACTTTAGAGACCTATTTCAAACATGATTCTATCACTTGAGACTTCCTAGGGATATTTCTGTTTTGCAGAGTTTAAATACAAAAAGGACTCTTCTTTCATTAATAGCTCAACAAACTAATTCAATAACCCTTATCAACTACAAAAAAATAATTTTTTGAGTGTAATAGAGTGCTGATGTGTCATTATGCCATGTGGATGCTGAGATGTACCTCCTCAAAGTCTAATTTTTACAAATTTTTCACAAATCTGTTTAGTGAAAATTCTGAAAAAGTAGGCTTTAGCGATGAGTGTATAATTTCCAAAAATTGATAGCTTTGAAAAAACAGAGAGAGGTTTTTGCATATGGACCTATTCTAAAGAAAATCCTCTTTCAGACTTCCAAAATACTTTTTCATTTGCTTAGAAACCTTAAAAAACATCTCACTACGAAAACAAGGCAGTTTCGTAGCGTACTTTTGTAGAGTACAAAAATGACCTTTGCCATCAGAATTTCTACTTATTTTCTCTTGAATGGTATTCATCATGTCCTGAAACATCCTCCATATCATTTCCTCTCCTTGGAAGTTACCAAAAGTGGTTTTAAAATCGAAATGAAATTTGCAGGTGGTTTTGTAGCATTTTCCTGGCTTCAAGCCTAGGAAACGCTACGAAACTACTGAAAATAGTGAAAATTCCAGATTTTTGTCTTGTTTCAAAAATTTACCTTCCAGAAATATAAATTTGGTTTTTAACATTTCATTGACCTTTCAAAACATAAACCAACTCAAACAAAGAGTCTTGAGGTGTTTCGTCCTCAAGAAACATCTTTTTCAGCTTTAACAAGTTTTTTCATCACTAAAATGACTGTTTTTTCTGAGAACGTAGGGTTTAGAGATGAGATCTTATCTCCCTATCCTTGATAGATATTGAAAACTTGAAGGATTTTTTGGTAGGTCTGTATGTCTTGAAGAAAAACCACTCTTGGTTTTTTGAAACACATCTCCATTTGTCCAGAATCTGCATTCTAAAAACATGTATAAAACAGGAAAATTCTACATTCTGAAAATAGGGCTGAAAGACATCCATGAATCTCCCAATTTGTATCACCTTTGAGAAAAGTGAAAGAGGTTATTGTTATCTGATAATTTCGTGAAAATAAACTCTCTAATTTTCTTTAAGTACTTTTCTGTTTGCCCAGAAACCACCCTTGAAGTTGACTGCTCAAAGTTAGAAAACAGAGAAATGCTTCATATTCGCTACAAAACTTTCAGGAGTTTTGTAGCGTTTTCTGCCTATTTTACACTGAATTCGCTATGAAATTAGGGATTCCTGGCTAAAATTACCTTTTTGGAGTTGTAAGCTTGGGAAAACAAATATGTTAGAAAATGATCACTGATGGAACATGATGTGAGCTATATGGAGGTGGTTTTGAGATGAAATGAGGGTGGTTTTGAAACTTAGGATAGGTTAATATGAAAAAATGAAATTTCCTATGCCAACTTGAAAAAGGTTTAAGGAGACCTTACCCTTTTGAAGGAGTGAAATGTATGACCATTTCAAGTAATGACTCACAAAATTAGGAGTGTTAACAGTGGCTCCACTTGGGATGGTGTGCCTTTGTGGTACACCAAAGAACCTATAGTTCCAGTGCCATCCATCTTCTTGGAAATAAAAACTCTGAAACTTATGAAAAAATTTCCAAGCTCTTATGGCCTTCTCCTCGGGCTCAAGCTTGATGATTACTACTGAAAAACCAACTTTGTACCTACTGAAAAGATTCTCATTCAACTTTGAGGTAATTCACACACTCCTAACTACCCTAACAACTGCAATCTCCATTTTTAATTCAAGAAACATGAAACTTCCAATGAAGCCAGTCATTGATCTGACATGACATTTGAACCTCTTGACTGCAATTGAACCAAAAGTAAGCATGATACCAAAATGACCAAGGGAACATAAAATGTATCTGATCCTCATAATGAAAATATAACTGGAAATATAAACTGTAGAAATCTTCCATGTAGTCATCTATAGGATCATAGAATACATAATATATTTGATGATTCTCAAGACATTCTATAGATTTTGAAAACTCATCCATGATTTGCTCAGCCACACAAGATTTCAGTTATGTGCTATCAAACTGATTTTCAAAAATAGGGTATTTTTCCTCAATCTCAAAAGAGAAAGGTAGAAGCACCCTCTCTTTGTGTTCTGGAATTAAAAACTTTTGAAAAGACTGATCTCAATCATGTAGACTATAAGATATAATTTTATCTTCTAAAACTTCAATATATTTTTCAATTTTCTTAGCAACTTCATCCGCAAATTGAATCTTATTTTCTGACTTGTTGTTTCGGGGAAAAACACCCTAGAGGTTTGTTGGGTCAAAACCTCCACAGATCAGGGCATGCTATTCAAGAAGGACTCACACAACCACACTTGTATGCTAAAAACTAGATAACATCGATAGTAGAACTCACCTATAATCCTACGTTTGATGTAGATCTCGCGGGGTCCAAACCCCCAGCAACCCTTCTTCCTCCTTAACCTGAAAACCAAGAAGAAACGTGCACGAAAATCTAGTTGTACAACATATATTTACCCTAAATGTCAGTGAAAACCATGTGAAACATCATGTAAACAATAATAAATGCTTAAATAATAATCTTTTCACATATACAAGTAGATGTTAACACGTGACTTCAGGAACAAGATGGTTCTTCTTCATTATGAACAGCATGTACAGTAATAAAAAGTGGAGAGATCACCTGAATCCTTCCACGATCTTCGAACAGACCGTCGTCCAGATCCGTCCCTCCCTTGCCTTGCTAAGATACTTTCAAGACTTGTGCACTCGAGATGGCATATGAACTGATGAACATCTCCAGGAAACAAGGGTTTCTTGTAAAAATATGGGAAAGTGCAGGAGGCACAGGAAATCAGACTTGAATCAGGGCTCCAACAGAGTATAATATCTATAAAATTTCTCTCTCCCTTAGGCCATACACATGAGGGGATTTTATACTCCCTCAAAGTAGTTTCAATCAGTTGGAAACAGTTGGCCACGTGCTGGGGTGGTTGAACTACTGGAGTAACCATCAACCCAGCCCGAAAATAGGGAATTTTTATATATGTTTTAATGATTTTAATGGCATACGTGGAAAAGTACATGTGGAATCACGTATACACGCAGAAAAGTCTAGGCATACCCGCGTATGGGATTTTTAACATTGTTTTTTATGAATTTTGTTCAAGTCTGTGGGAATGGGTGCCCAAGGCCATAGAGACAATCATGAATCACATGAAGGTGAAAAATGATGCTACAACAGATTCCCCCTAATATATGAGGTCAGAAGGGGTACATGATGGCCGAAATGTATTATGCACATAGAAAGAACTTCGCAAGGACAAGGGAGGACTTCACCAGATTTCAGCCTGCCAAAAACCAATGAAAGAAAACAGAGAGTCAACTCATGTTGAGGCATGCATACCCATGCTCAGTTAAAAATACATCATATCGAAAGTACAGAATAGATCCAAAATGTATACAAGTATAGCTGAACTGAAAGTACACAATGAATCATCTAAGCATGGCCCAGAAGTACAAGCCAGAATCAATGTCTAAGTATCACATATAGAAAGCTGATCAATGATGCTGAAACTAGATGTCTGATCATATAAGTAACTGAATCTCCAAGTACCAAATCATAAGAGGTGGAATAAATGGTACAATCATGCAACTCGGGAGCCAAAATATAGGATGCTGCTATACTGACACTACAACATATAAGGGTGAACGACATCACTGGCAGAAACTGAATGGACTGTCAAAAGTAAACCGAGAAATGCTGATGCAACCCGAGGTCTTCACCGATCACTATGGCACAATTCTACACAATGGGAATAAATGAGCTGAAGTCGACCATGTGAGAAATCGTTGGATTACCAGTCAATAATGTATACCGTTAACCAACGTGAGACAACCCACCAATAATGAAAATGAGTGTCAAGGTGCCCCAGTACAATCTAACAAGTGCGAATGAATGAGTTGAATTCGAACACTTGAAAGAATCTACCAATCAGGAGGCAATGATGAGTCCCCACTGTCGATAGCGAAGAGTCTGCCACTGATGATTGCAAACCCTAAGGTACTGACAAGAAGACTCTAGACCTTATTCCCAGAGCAATGAGTCAGAGTCGATGGGAAAATATCTACTGGAAGGAAGGCATTAAGGCATCCCACATCAGTCCAGTGCGAGTGTAACCTGCAAGCCAAGATTTGGAAGGAATCAGACGAAGTAGAGTGATGGAACCAAACCGAAGTACGTTTTCGACATGCACAAGATGAAGCTAGCGCATGGAAGAAACGCTCTGAACCAACCAATAATGAAAGCTGACAGAGAGGCGAGATATCCACCAATAGGGTCAGATGCAAATCAAGGTACTGCACGAATCCCAAGTGTGATAATGTATGCTGACGTCGAACACAAGGGAAACCACTCAGTCAAAGACCCATAATGATTATCAAATGCTGAGCACAAGGTCACCTATCAATGATGGAAATATGGCCAGGGTGCAGCTCTAGGTTTGCTCTCAAAGCAATGTGTCGTAGTTGATAAGAGACAAACCTGCCAGCAAGAAGTCAATGGAGACCTTCTTAAACCAGCACGAGCAGAAGACCAAAACATCTGATGTGATAGAACAAGATACTGACAAAACTGGGAAGGCCGACTAAATAATGAGTCAAGAGACACCGCAGAATGGCCGACTCTAGTTAGACTTCCCTTGAACAAAATCATGACTCGTGATGACCATGGCAGTAAAAAATGACACAGTATAAGTCTGTTATGCAGGAGGCAAAACATACTCTCCATATGATTGGAAGAGATAACCAACCGGGGGAGGACTGACGAGTGAAACAAGGCAAAGGCTGAACCTAGGTCAAGAACTAAAACCATCCCAAATGGAGGAAATATATAAGTGTATGTGCTTTGTTCAAGGGTGACAAACTGACACTGTACTGCCATCAAATTACGAAGTTATATCCAGTTTCTGCTCTTTTTGTTATATTTGATTTTTTTTTCTTTTTCATATAATAAGCCTGAAAAGGAATAAAAGAATGCTATGGTACAATGGATAGAACGAGTATCAAGAAACAGATGCACTAGTTCCTGGGATTGGAACGATCCTATGCTCAATGCAAGGTGGCAGAAATTGGTAAGTGATACTCAGAGGAATGTTCCATCCATAGGTAAAAAGGGTGTCAAGTTGCGATAGCTAAGTGCATGCAATGGTTAACTTGTACAGATAGTCAAGGTCAAAAGTTGGCTTAAACATTGAGTCCAAAATGAAGTCGGCTAAAGGCCAGGATAAACAAGAAGATGATATGCAATGCAGTAATACAACTCAACAACACTAGGGAGCCTCTAGGGTAATAGCCAGAAAAATGATGAAGAATGAAGCTTCAACACATAAGTCATGGCGGGACTAAAGAGGACTTCTGAGCCTACATAAAACACAGCATGGGCAACAAATGCTAGCGAGGAACTAACTAGGAAGCCCATGTAAAGGAAGGCTCTACCACCAAGTCATGATTAAATAATCGGCGAGTGAAATGGGTGTAATACTCATGACCTGATGGGATCGACCCTATGGCAAGTGATCAAAATGGAGGCTAGTATGCAACATGCAACGGAGAGTGGATTCCCTAACCTATATGCCAGTGAATATCATATACCTGCCATGCTGGGTCAGCAGTCATGGATCAAAAACCGGGAAAAATCTCAAATTCGTCAAAATGTACTTGAAAATATACCAATCTGGGCACTTCCAAGCATCCAGGTTATGTAGCTTAAGATAGATTGAAAAAATAAGCATAAAATTGTTTTTCATAAAATTTTCAATTTTGGGCATAAATACACAAGTTACCTCATATTTGGTTCATTGTTACATTGCTGATTTGGGAAAAAGTGCTCTGGAGAAAAAGCCTCTTTCGTCAAAATAGGAGCAACCGACCGTCAAACTTCACCGAATTTGTTAGGTAAGCTCTTAATTCATCCTTGTTATTCATTTTTTCCGTTCATAAGTTAAAAATTAGGAATTTTCACCGTAGAACCATTTGTTTAAAATCATGGGTTTGCACATACGCGGGTTTATAATGACCAAGTCGCATATATACGCGATTGTGCACAAAGAAAGTCGTGTATGTGCAACCCAAAATGAAAAAAAACGCATATCTAATGAACAAATTATTGAATTTTTGCAGGATGACTATATCTTGGAGAGAGCGTGAGCACAGTGCCATTGACAATGAAGTCATGCAGGACCAAGTATCACTAAATATTCTCCGAAATTGTGGATTCCTCAAGTTTTTCAAAATGCCAAATATGAAGAGTAATGTCTGGTTGCTCGAAATGCTTGTGAATTATTGGGAACCGGAAGAAGACTGCTTCATAATAGATCAAATTCCCATACGCATCGAGGTGGAAGATATTTATTTTATTACCGGACTTTCCCAGAGGGGGGAGCCAGTAGACTTGCATGGTAAGCCTTTGGGAGGGCTAACCATGGAAGATTACATCCACGTCTACTGCGTAGAGGGTTTCAAGAAAGTTGGAACTCAAATTGCTATCAAAGATTTAAGAGACTTGCACATGAAAATCCTCCTTTTTACCATTGGCAGGGTAGCAGGATCTACTTCCCTACACCAGGAATCCAGGACTCAAATGAATATAGCAGTGGAATGCTTAACTCATTTATATGATTGGTGCACAACTCTTCTGATGAACATGAAGCAACAATTGACTTCTATCCGAAAATTAAAAAAAAAAAATTGGATATGGTACAATCTTGATGACATTCTTCTTTGAGAAGATTCCTGGGCTTAGACCCAAAGTGATCTCTTCTATCAGTAGCCTGAGAGACCCAAGAATTGCCCGTTGGGTTGACTTGATGAAGAGATTGGGGGGAAGTGAAGTTCCTCGAACCACTTGGGATGACGAATTCTTCCAATGGTGGGGAGAACAAATCATCGCTGTGGAGGACTATCCCTATGCCAGGATGGATTTTCGTGGTGATCCAGACCTTGTCCTTCCACCAGGCGCGGCATGGGGCACAGTCGATAAGTTTGCAATTTTTTGACTTATATAATTTTTTTTGGATTTTTTCAATATATGTGAAAAAATGGAAAACAATCATGTTTTTAATTGGATTCAAAATGACTTACAATTTTATAATGATCATGATACAGATATTGGACCAGTTCGACCTAAGGGTTACCCACGACATAAGCGTCGCAGAGGCGAGGCAGATACAGTAGATCCAGACAGGACCCTCCAGGTTGTACAGAGGAACTTGGAGGGATTAACCCGCCAAGTACCTATGGCTGTAGTGGAAGATCTGCCTGAAGCCATCCAGAGACGGGTGGTAGGAATACCCCGTGACTGGGTACGGTTATTCCGCCGAGTTGCCACTGCGATCGTGTTCTATAGCAACACAACTTCTAGGCAGGAACCACAAGAGTAGATAGATATGATATATCAGATGACTGCATATTTTTTAGACTGAACATGATCGGGCATAAGCCCAATTTTTTGTATGACTTATGAATCCAAATTTTGTATAGTTTTTTGAACATTCTGATGATATATATACAACGACTATTTGATGTGATGTAACAAATGTATGAAAATGTATGATGTTTTTGATGATTAAATTTTATTGTATGGAATGACTAATATGCCAATCAATTGCTTGATTAGCTAATGAGTCTGCCATCCAATTGTCAGCTCGAGGAATATGAATGAAAGTTAAAAATTGAAATGATCTTTGTAACAAACGTACCCTGAAGAAAAACCGGAGTAAAAATGGATCTCGAACCCAATAAGTATTGTTTAACTGTGACACCACCAGTTGGGAGTCCAAGAAAATTACCAACGAATCAACACCCAAAGATATTGCCTCCGAGAGTAGATAAATAACTGTAGTGTATTCTGTTATATTATTGGAAGCAGGACCAATGCAGACCCGTCTTGATACTAACAGCTGACTGGATGGATGATGAAGTTCCGGGTGTGTCTACTAGCACCATCGGCGAAACCAAAATGACTCATAACATTCGACACAACCTCCCAAAGCAGATCAGAAAACATCACCATCCCATCAAAGATCGAAAAACCAAATATGTACAAAGTAAAACTACTATATACAAAAGAAAAATGTCAGGCCGAAGCCTAGGCATAATACTTTTTTAAATAGAGCCCATTTCTGGGCTCCGGCAACTCGTTTCCTTCAAAATCAACCAAGGTATATGCTCCTTTTTTAAGGAATTTTTTAACGATGAAGGGGCCATACCACATAGACTTAAATTTTTTTGCCCCCAAGGCATATTTTTCTTGGGCATAGACCAAAACAAGGTCACCTTCCGAAAAAACCCTAGGTTTGACCGCTTTATCATACTGAACTTTAACTCAGTTTTTATGCGCTTCATTCATCGTGGAGGCATCTCGACGATGCTCATCAAGATGTTCCAGATGAAGGAGACGTTCCTCAAGACTAGAAATGTCAGGAAGAAGTTCAACAACTAACTTAAGAGAAGGAATCTCACATTCAATGGGAAATACGGATTCCAACCCGTAAACTAGCTGAAACGGAGTAAAGCCAGTTGTAGTTTTCACTGACGTCCTGTATGCCCAAAGTGTAGGATATAGCATAATATGCCAATTGGATCGAGCTTTACTGATTGTCCTTTGAAGAATTGTCTTCAAGGATTTATTCACAACTTCCACTTGCCCATTGGCTTGAGGATAATACGGAGATGAATGCTCCTGCCGGAAACCTAATTTTAGAACCAACTCAGCCATCATGCTATTCTGAAAATGACTGCCATGATCAGTGACAATCTCTTTAGGAATACCAAAATGAGCAATAACCTGGTTGAAAAGAAAAAGAGCTGCAGTCTCACCATCATTCCCAAAAGTAGGCATAGCTTTGACCCACTTCGTAAAGTAGTCTACTGCTACAATAATATACTTGTGACCTTTAGCCGAAGGCGGGTTACAAGTAGTATAATCAATACCCCACTTTGTAAAGGGACCGACAGTAATGATTGGAAAAAGCAGAGCTGGATGAGCGCACATTTTTCGAGTATAAACTTGACACGGATGACACTTTTTGACCAAATCCATACAATCTTTGAAAATCGAAGGCCAAATGTACCTAGCATGCAAGATCTTTTGGGCTGTAGCAATCCCAGATAATGACCACCACAAGCTCCACTATGGCAATCATTCAAAACAGCCTCAACTTCTTCGAGAGTTAAGCAACGTCTCAGGATTCAATCAACCCCTCGATGGTATAAAGCATCACCAATGATCAAGTAATTCTTAGCCAAGTGACGCAACTTATGACGCTCATCTTTCGAAAAAGTAGAGGGAAACTTCGCAGTCTGGAGATACACAATTATATCTCCATACCAAGGATCCTGTGGAGAGATAAGAAACAAATGTTCATCTGGGAAGGATTCATCATAAACTATCTCATCCCCACAGGGCAACTCGAAGATCAATTCCGCGAAAACCAATGATTTCTTGGACTTGGCAGACATAAACTCAAGATCAAATTCCTGCAAAATCACAATCCATCTATTGTCTTTGCCCCCAATCAATC
The DNA here is from genome assembly GCA_034641835.2 of Pinus albicaulis. Taxonomy (NCBI): domain Eukaryota; kingdom Viridiplantae; phylum Streptophyta; class Pinopsida; order Pinales; family Pinaceae; genus Pinus; species Pinus albicaulis. The sequence continues at coordinate 296,808,829 of CM076578.1, forward strand.
GCCTACTGAGGACAAATTGAAATGGATTGGCTGCTGCCAAAACATAAGTTTTTCATAGAAGAATGTAATGTCGGAGTCGCTGCACAGCATGAATAGCTGCTAAAGCTAACTTTTCTATCGGAGTATACAGAGGCTCAGGACCTACCAATCCTCGACTAAGATAGTATATAACATGCTCTGCAAGAGTATCATCCTCCTGAACCATAACCATACCAATGGTAGATTCTGCTGCTGCAAGATACAAAAGGAAATCTCTACTATAATCAGGTGGACTCAATAAAGGAGCAGAGGTCAATGCTTTTTTCAAAGCATCGAATGAGTGTTGAGTGAAGTCATCCCAAAAAAATGGAACTCCCTTCTCCAACAATCTCATAAATCCCTTGGTAACTTCAGCATAATTTACGATAAATCTCCAAAGAAAATTAGCCTTTCCTTATAGACTTTGAAGTTGATGAATAGAGGACGGGGGAGGCAACCGAAGTATTGCCTCAACCTTGAAGGGATCTACCCTAATCCCTTCCCTAGACATAATGAATCCCAATAACCGACCAGATGAAACCGCGAAAACGCACTTGTTCGGATTCAACCTAATCTTATAGAAACGACATCATTCAAATACTTGATAGAGGTGAGCAAGATGATCCATCCTCTTTCGAGAATGAGAAGCTAAATCATCCAAATATGCCTCGATAATATGTTTGATGTCATGGAAGGCATATGACATGGCCCACTGAAATGTAGCCCTGGCATTTTTAAGACCAAAAGGCATCTTCTTGTAAGCAAAAGTACCCCAGGGACAAATAAAGGCTGTCTTATATTGATCTTTAGGACGGATAGTAATCTGATTATATCTGGAGAAACCGTCCATGAAGGAGAAAATTTCGTTACCGACACACTCATCGATGATCTGATCTATAAATGGTGTGGGGTAATTATCTTTCGGACATGCTTTATTAAGGTCTCTGAAATCAATGCAAACTCGAATTGTTCCTTGCTTTTTATCCACGGGAATAGGATTTGAAACCCATTCAGTCAAAGGAACAGGATAAATAAATCCAGCCTTAAGCAGCTTCTCCACCTCAGCTTTGATAGCTGCAGCCTTCCTAGGATTAACCGGACGAATTTTTTGCCTCACTGGCTTAGCGTTTTCATAAGTCTTGATCTCATGCTAGAAAATAGATGGATCTATACGAGGCATTTCCTCATAATACTAAGCGAATACATCCCTGAACTCTTAAAATAGATCGATGTAAATCTGAATCTCTTCAGGGGAACATTCAGCTCTGATGAAGACATTCTCAATAATATTGGGATCCCTGGAAATGTTCACTGGGATAGTAGGAGAAATCATAGCCATGTTCCCTTCAGCATATACCTGTGTTGGTGCTAAAGGGTTCAGGACTGGGCGAACAGGACCAGGAGACAGAGGACTTGGAAAAATTGTTTCAACTTTTCTCAAATCAGGTAAAAAGTAAGACCGATGATGCAAATCATCCCACGGTCTATCTATACCATTCGTAGCTTCCAGGATGGCCTCTTCAGATGGAAGAGTAGTATCAAGGCAATCCTGGGCAGAAGAAGAACTAAGTGTCCAAGCTGGAGCCACATCTCCATCCAACTCATCGGGAGAAAGAGGAGCTGGAATGGACTCTGCAGAGTCAAAAATAGATTGATAAGAAATCTCAGCTGCAGACATGGGAAACACCATTCCACCCACTTGACCTTCCGCTAATGTGGCAGTAGGGGAAGGCAAGGTCCAAGGGTCCAAAAAATAATGAGTTATGAAGAACTTTCTTCAAAGAGGAGCCCTGGAGGATGAAATTGCATTAATATGAACCGTAGGAGGTGGAATATCAAAATTACCCATCAAGGAAGAATACATTCCAACCCCTAAATTCTCAACAGGCGACTTGGTATTATCCAACTACTTTGGAATAGTTGAGTCAGTAGATGCATTCGGGTCTATAGGAGGACAGTGCAGTTGGTCCACTATAACAATCCTCCCTTCGTGAGGGAAACAAATAATCTGAAACAATGAGGATGCAATAGCATCCATCTCATAAATCCAGTTTCGCCCCAACAGAAGGTTGTAGTCCAAGCTTGCATCAACTATCTCAACCTCTATATTTACAGTTTTTCCCCCATAATAGATAGGCAAAGATGGGACAATACCATGTGATCTGTGAGAATTACCCTCAAATGAAGTTAGAAGAGTAGCAGATGGAACAGCTGCGAGAGATCCAATTCCCTTCCAGCATGTGAGAGACATCACACATGTGGAAGCACCCTCATGAACGACCGTTCGAAAAATATTGCATTTTCGATACGACGATTTGATATGAAAAGCCATATGATGGGGGAGTCTCTTTTTAAAATTAGACATATCAAATGTAATCATAAGAGAGTTCTTTGGATCAACAGCCCCAATGGCAGTGAGCAGAGCGCTGCGCTGAGAAGGAAAAGACTGGAGCACCTCAAGAGCCGACATGGCACAAGGACTCTGCGCCAGATCTTCCACAATAGAGTATTTCTGGGCAGCCCTAGCGTTTGCATTAATCGTCATACACTTAGTAGATGCTTTTGGCATCCGAGGTATAGGCTCAATAGTAGGCTTTGTAATATGAAGCGGCTCAGTAGCATTGGGAGCACCCTTAGCTTTTGAAGACTCTTCTTTGCCATAGTCACGGGATCTCGTAGCAATATCCGCGTGAGCACTCATCATGTATATGTTTGACAGAATTTCCCCTTCCTGGGTGCCCCCAGAGGAAGCCCCGGTACTTTGATTCGCGCCAAAAACTAGTTGTTGCCCTTGGGGAAAAGGGTTTGTCAACATAGCCTGGGGACTGGAAGAACCCTGCTGAGCTAACAAGCACTACGCATCCTGAATTTTAGGGCAAAGGTGTGTAAGATGGTCTCCAACACACAACTTGCATGGAAACTTTACTTTCTTCTTATCCTTTGGACCCTCACCAACATGCTCGTTGGTTTTATTCGCATTACCCTTCCCATTCTTTCCCTTTTTCTTATTATTCCATCCCTTCTTCTTCCCTTCGGATTGTTGATTTCCTTTGGGATCGGAAGTTTGGATGGCATTTACCGACAAAGATTGGGAAGGTGATGATTCAGCAGGCACAACCTGACCAAAAGGAGCAGATTGTATAGACAACTGCTGCAATTGAGTAAGCAGGTTAGCTGCACCACTATTGATCGACCCAATAAGTCCATCACCATGAGGACCAGGCTTAGTCTTGGATAAATCTAATTTGGAGCGAGGAGCATTGGGAAAATATTTATGAAGGACTCCAGACTAAGAATATATCAGTTCCAGCTGTTGGGCCCTAAAAATAGCCTGTTCCTCAGAAAATACCCCAGACAGGGATACATCTTTAGAAATATCTGACTGCAGAGATTTCAAAAACCATTCCAAAAGGAATTCTCCTGGAATATGAGCTTTAATAAGCCTCTTCCTTCTCTGCCATTCCTGAATATGGCAAGAAATGTGGGTTGCGTCATCCTATTTAAAATTAGCTAGTAGTTCAGTCCCAGCATCATAGCGGATAGGCAACTAGAAATGATTCAGAAATGTAGTAGCCAGATCTCCAAATGTAGAAAAACTGCCCCTAGTTAACTCAATATACCACTTGGCAGCGTTTCCAGTTAAGGTGCGTTGAAACAATCTCAACCTAATCGAATCATCGATCAGGGAGTTAGATGAACACCATAAATGGAAAGTGGTGATGTGATCAGCCGGATCCTCTCCATTCTTGCCTTCAAACTTTGGAATGTCTGAAGGTAGTTTGGTCGGGACCGAAGGCCACCCCGGACTATATCGGATCGGATCATTCGTCAATTTCGACAAATTTGGCAAGTTCAAAGTTTCCAGAAAAGGTAAGCAAGGAGGAGCCTGAGGATTCCATCCTTGATGGGATGGATTCCCAATATTCTGAAAAGAATACCCTGGATTTTATAAGGCACCAGGTTGCCAGAAAGAACTCGTAGAAAAAGGAGAAGAACCTCCTCCCAATGCAGAGTTACCAAAGACCAGACCAGTTCCCCCTCCTGAAGTATTAAATGAAGAGGAAAGCCCCTAATAGGGGTTCCAGGCATTAGAAAGAGGGGAAAAAGTCTGATAAGCCCTCGACGAAGGGAAAGAAGTAATCCCTTGGTGACCAGCGTAAAACTAATTCCCTGCCCCCACTGTTGTGAATACAGGGTTCCAACTTGTAAAAGTAGTCGAATTCTGACCTCCAGACCAAGGGTTGAAACTCTAAGTCTGAGAAGTAAAAGGAAAGGACCCTAAAGAAGGATTCAAACTAGGAATATGCCCAGTTTCGAAGGGGAACCCTTGAAAAGAAGCTGATCCACTAGCCATGGAAGACATGGGTGTAGATGCAGCTGCAGCAGCAGAAAAGGAAAATGAAGGAATCCTACTAGTGGGCATTCCAAAACAAAAGGGACTAGATTGAGAAGCTTGTGCTTGGGTGAAACCAGAGCCAAACACAACAGTACTAGAAGTAATTGAAGATATAGCAATTGTGCCTCCTCCTTCTACAGAAGCAGGAGTCTGAATGCCTGCAGCACTCACAACTGAAGCCGCGTTCCCGGTCGTGGCCATCGAAAGGTATGAATAATATGGAGGATCTTCTGGTCTTGCATACTCAGGTCTGATGTACTAAACAATGAATGGATAATCAGGAGGAAGAGGAGATGGAAGTGACTCAGAGGGTTGAGGTACTTCCTCTATTTGTACTTCTTCTTCCTGTGGAAATAAGACTCTCGAGGAGAGCGGAACGCTCCTCTCGGAACCAACACCGGAGCCAATTACAAAACCTTCAATCCCTTGTGGAGGATCTCTCTCCACTGCGTCAGATGCCACAGGGTGATATTCACCTGCTAAATTACTCCTATGCCTTCTTGAAGAAGGCTCTAGACTCTCGAGAGATAACCCTCAGATTCTTCTCGATCGACGAGGCGCTTGATCAGCCACTTTAACAAATTTTAATTAGACTAAAAAAAGTGTAAAGCTAGGCAAACTAGGAGAAAAGAGCACTCACTACAAAAAATCCCTGAGATATAATCAAGCAAACAACCTTCAGGTATTTCCGCTCCGGGTGATTAGGACCGGACACCAAAATACAAGAAAGCAAAGAATAGGACCTCCCGAAAGTAGTCTGGGATAATTACGGCCCAGGCCTACTAGCGAAGGTAACAGAAACAGTTACGCCGACCTCCTAACAATAGCCTTTGTCGGCACAAGTACCCAAGCTTCGCAAGGGCACCCCCCAGAAGTACTGCTGGAAGTGATACGACGTTTGCCTCAGGTACCATGGGTATTCCCCCCCACAGTCACCTATGTGGAACCTAGGAATGGCAACTATGGGCACCAATCTGTGTCAGAAGCCAGGCGGAACGGTCTTGAGGTTAGATCCAGTAAATCAGAGAGGGGGTATCTCTCTTCTCGGCCTTCACTTCCCCTCGCGCTTGACTCTCTGGAGGAGAGCTTTCCCAGTCCACCTAACGGAGTTGGATTTCGCTCAATTAATAAACTTCTATGTTTTTGTTTGAGCAGCCTTGGAGAGTTAACTCTTCACTCACCTAATCCAAGGCCCTACAACCTAGCTAGTTGGTGTATGACAATAAAAAACTTGCTAGTTTTTTTTAAATTATAGTGCTTATTTTAATCAGCTGTTATATTAAGTCAAAGGGATATGGAAATGAAACTTGTGGTGTTTTGTGACACAGAAAATAAATTAATGAAAACCAAACTACATGCAAATGCAGTAATTTCCTTTCGATGAAAAGAAATTTCTACACAGGTTCTACGAGATTATATATTTTTCTTTTCAAATATCAAACTCACACTCGCAAAATCTATGAAAATGACTATACATGCTTAAGTGAACCTAATGCAAATAAATAAGAGCATGCAAATTCTAAGATGCAAATCCTAACAAAGCAAAGAGAAATTTCTCAACAATCCTTCAGTTTTATCACTTTTTGATTGTCCACAAAACTAGTTCCCAAAAGTAGAAACTCTCAATATGAAGACACCAAAATATGCTTGAAAACAAGAGAAAGAAACCAATGACAATTCCTTTCCAAAATCAAGTCAAAAACCAAAGGCAAGAAATTTCAACCAAGCTTCAAAAAGATGTAACAAAACGAAAAAAAAAATGCAAAACAAAAGCAAATGACAAAACAAAATGTTTTTTGAGCTTTTGAATTTTATGAAAAGAAGAGCTCGAAGAGACCAAGAACACCATCTAATTACCAAGCCAAACAACTCTGAATTTCAAGAAAAAATCCAAAAATGCTCCAAATCTTATAGTGCCAGTTTAGTAGCAAGATTTATATGAGCAAAAGAAGACAAAAAACTCAGTAACTCAGCCCAGAAGAATAGTACAACCTTGCAGCAAACAAAAACTTCAAAGAACCAAGAAAGACTCTTCAAAAATTGCAACAAGACCTAGTCAAATGAACTCAAGAAAACAAACCAAAAAATGGGCAAAAATCGAAGTGCAAAGCAAGACACAAGGCTAGGAAAGAGTATATGAGCATAAGCTCTCTGTCCTGATTAAGCAGAACAGCCAAGAATCCCTAGGAAGAGATCTTGGTACTCGAACCAGAAATGCAAGCACTAAAAACAAGTTTTGCCAGATAAGCCAGTCTTCAACCAAACAAGAGAGAGAAAATACCAATGACCACTTTCAACACAATCCAAAGGATATAAAGACACTGCAGGAATAGGTCTCTAGAGGCAGACAAGACTAAAAAGTCAAGAAATAAAAAATTTCAAAATTTACCCAGGCATACGCTACTTGATAGTTTTGAAACAAGCGTGCATACGAGACTGTGTCAAAGGAAACACGCGTATATGCGACTTCCTTTTAAGAAAAATGTGTGTATACGCGTATGTGTATAGACAAACTCGCATATGAAAAGGTAAATAATGAAAAATAAAAAAGATCAAGCCTGGATAAAGAACCAGGTCTTCAGTCTGACTGAGAAAAATTTAACTGGACTGGTACTAATGATTCAAACTATTGGAAACCTTTAAAATAGCTGAAACTACCCAACAGGGGAATCACAAAAATGTGATCCCCAGCGAAGTCGCCAGTTCTATTTCGGGGAAAAACACCCTAGAGGTTTGTTGGGTCAAAACCTCCACAGATTAGGTGTTATTCAAGAAGGACTCACACAACCACACTTGTATGCTAAAAACTAGATAACATCGATAGTAGAACTCACCCATAATCCTACGTTTGATGTAGATCTCGCGGGGTCCAAACCCCAGCAACCCTTCTTCCTCCTTAACCTGAAAACCAAGAAGAAGCGTGCACAGAAATCTAGTTTTACAACATATGTTTACCCTAAATGTCAGTGAAAACCATGTGAAACATCATGTAAACAATAATAAATGCTTAAATAATAATCTTTTCACATATACAAGTAGATGTTCACACGTGACTTCAGGAACAATATGGTTCTTCTTCATTATGAACAGCATGTACAGTAATAAAAAGTGGAGAGATCACCTGAATGCTTCCACGATCTTCGAACAGACCGTCGTCCAGATCCGTCCCTCCCTTGCCTCGCTAAGACACTTTCAAGACTTGTGCACTCGAGATGGCATATGAACTGATGAGCATCTCCAGGACAAGGGTTTCCTGTAAAAATCTGGGAAAGTGCAGGAGGCACGGGAAATCAGACTTGAATCGGGGCTCCAACAGAGTATAATATCTATAAAATTTCTCTCTCCCCTAGGCCATACACATGAGGGGCTTTTATACTCCCTCAAAGTAGTTTCAATCAGTTGGAAACAGTTGGCCACGTGCTGGGGTGGTTGAACTACTGGAGTAACCATCAACCCAGCCCAAAAATAGGGAAATTTTATATATATATTTAATGATTTTAATGGCATAAGCGGAAAAGTACATGTGGACTTGCGTATACACGCGGAAAATTCTGGGCATACCCGCGTATGGGATTTTTAACACTGTTTTTTATGAATTTTGTTCAAGTCTGTGGGAATGGGTGCCCAAGGCCATAGAGACAATCATGAATCACATGAGGGTGAAAAATGATGCTATAACACTTGTACTCAAATGAATTCGGATTGGAAGAAAAGGATAAAGAAAAATTTTCATCCACTTCCTCATTAGTGTGATCATTAATTGATGTAGGCTAATGCAAGGAATGACATGAAGAATACAATTCTTCTTTTACCTGATGAATATAGAAATTATCTTCCAATATTTCCTCTTGTCATTTGAAATGATTCTTATATTCCTGATGATCAAAAGGCTGACAATTCTACTGCAATGTTTCATCAAACTCAAAGGATGTAACATTATTTTCATAAATAAAATCCTTTTGGGTTTCATTTTTATCCAAGAGAGGCTCTATCCTTTTTCTTGGTCATGAAATGGATTGTCATGAAGGGCTTATAAAATTTCATCATCCATAAACTCATCATCTTCATAACAATTCTCCAAATATTCAATAAAACTCACACAATGTTTGCAGCGACCAGAAATAAGTAGGGATGACACTCTTCATACATCTCATAAAATCCAACATGGAAATCAATAAGAGAAAATAATGAACCATTTGGAAAGCTTTCATACCAAGACCATGATTTTCCTTCTAAAGTGGCCATAAACATCATCATGAGACAATCCTCAAGGAACTGAACCTTAAGTCTGTGTACATGCATATGGAATCTAACCAAATGAAGAGCGGCATTGTCTTTCATTTCATCTTAAAATATAGGAACATCAGTTAACCATTCAACCTTTGGCATAGGATTTGGAAAACCAGGGATGTGAGATTGATTCATAGGGGCATACCTTGCATTTATTCTTGCAATGGAACTCATCTTGGAACTTCATCAAGCTACTAATCTTCAAGCAGTGGAGTCACCTTACAATTGATTATTTGATGTGTCTAGCCGCCAGAGCAGAAATATAGCCAATATGTGTCTAAGTGTCTACTGCTCTCATACCTTAGAACTAATACTTTGACGTTCTTCTGAGGGAAAATTTACACCTTCGGTCCTCGGTAACGGTGCCAAAATGTTATCAACAAATTGAGTCTTGTTGGGCTGCTTCAATGGTCAACTTGGAGTAACTGTTTGAAACAACCTTTTGACTAAAGCTTAACCTCTTCCATCTGAGAGGGCTCTCTCAAATGGGTTTCTGATATTTATTAGTGATAAATATATATGGCTAACTCTATGAATTGTGTCTTGGTTTTGTATGTTTGCAGGTTGAAAAGATGAACGCTTACTACCATTGGGCTATGGAGTCAGTGATAGAAATATAAATGACAAAGGCTCTCCTTGTGGAAGCTGAGGCATGTAGATATTTAAATGAAAGTGGAATACACACATACATAGTTTACTCAATATATAAATGTTCAAAGTAATTTAGAGCATGAGACATGAATTCTGAGTAATGAACATTAAAATACTGAAAGCAAGACATGAGAAAGATATCCAATAGTTTAGTGCTTGAAAGGAAGTCAGAGCATGATAAACACAAATTATGAGTAATAAAATATTTACATATTGACAAATAGTAATAAGATACATAGGTCAATATTCATGAAAATATCAAATGAATCTTAGGTGAAGGATGAAGCCCAAAGCCATTCTCCATTACTAATCAAAAACCTGTTTACAATAACAGTAGTCATCCATAACATGTCCCAACCCTTTCTAACTCTAAAACTATGTCCTTTATAGAATGAGCAATCATAAAAATAATATGCCACCTTGCTAGCTTTGAATTCCCACCTCAGAGACCTATTTCAAACATGATTCTATCACTTGGAGACTTCCTAGGGATATTTCTGTTTTGCAGAGTTTAAATACAGAAAGGACTCTTATTTGATTAATAGTTCAAAAAACCAATTCAAAAAACCTTATCAATTGTAAAAAAATAATTTTTTGAATGTAATAGAGTGTGGATGTGTCATTATTCCAGATGGATGTTGAGCTGGACCTCCTCCAAGTCGAACTTTTACAATTTTTTCACAAATCTAGTTAGTGAAAATTCTAAAAAAGTAGGCTTCAAAGATGAGTGTATAATTTCTAAACCTTGATAGATTTGCAAAAACTGAGAGAAATTTCTCTAGATGGAACTATGATGAAGAAAAACCTCTTTCATATTTCCAAAATATTTTTTCATTTTCTCAGAAACCTTAAAAAACATCTCACTATGAAAATAGGGCAGTTTCGTAGTGTACTTTTTTAGCATATAAAAATGATCTTTGCCATCAGAATTTCTGCTTCTTTTCTCTTGCATGGTATTCATCATGTCCTGACACTTCCTCCATATCATTTACTCTCCTTGGAAGTTACCAAAAGTGGTTTTTAAATCAAAAGGAAAGTTACAGGTGGTTTCGTAGCGTTTTCCTGGCTTCAAGCCTAGGAAATGCTACGAAACTGCTCAAAACAGTGAAAATTCCAGACTTTTAGCTTGTTTCAAAAATGTACCTTCTAGTTGTATAAACTTGGTTTTTAACATTTCATTGACCTTTCAAAACATAAACGAACTCAAAAAAAGAGCCTTGAGGTGTTTCCTCTTCAAAAAACATCTTTTTCACCTTTAGCAAGTTTTTTCATCACTAAAATGACTTTGTTTTTTTTTAAAACATAGGGTTTAGAGATGAGATCTATCTCCCTATACTTGCTATATATTAAAAAAATTAAGGAGGTTTTTTTAGGTCAGTACATCTGGAAGAAAAACCTCTCTTGGTTTTTTGAAACACATCTCTAGCTATCTAGAATCTGCATTCTAAAACCATGTATAAAACAAGAAAATTCTAGATTCTGAAAATAGGGCTGCAAGACATCCCTGTATCTCCCAAGTTGTAGCACCTTTGAGAAAAATGAAAGAGATTATTGTTATTTGATATGTTCTTGAAACTAGCCTCTCTTAGGTTCTTAAAATACGTTTATGTTTGCCCAGAAACCTCCCTTGACGTTGACTTCTCAAAGTTATAAAATAGAGAAATGCTTCATATTTGCTACAAAACTTTTAGTAGATTCGTAGCGTTTTCTGCCTATTTTACACTAAATTCGCTACGAAAGTAGGGATTCTTGGCTAAAATGACCTTTTAAGAGTTGTAAGCTTGGAAAAACAAATATGTTATCAAATGATGACCGATGGAACATGATGTGACCAATATGGAGGTGGTTTTGAGATGAAATGAGGGTGGTTTTGAAACTTAGGATAGGTTAAATATGAAAAAATGAAATTTCCTATGCCAACTTGAAAAGGGCTTAAGGAGACCTTACCCTTTTGAATGAGTGAACTGCATGACCATGTCAAGTAATGACTCACAAAATTATGATTGATAACACATCAGATAGCAAATATGACTTGGTATAACCAAGACCAAATAATCTCAAACAGGAGATCATAACACAACAACCAATCAGAATGCCAACAATGCATCCTTTTCAACAAGGCAAGTGCTCCCCCTGAACTTGTGCATCATAAACACCTTCAACAACCAATTCATCAAAGCATATTCATCAAGGAGATAAATATCAAATAAAGGTACAGTAAGATGAATACGAGAAAATAGAGTTTACCCAATAGCACCCAAAACTTTTTTGAAATTTGATCCATAGAAATTCTGTCAGCAAAAACCATACATATTTTTATGCATAGAAACTCATTTATATACACGATTCACCTTTATGAAACCAGGATACCAAATTTAATCTTCTCAAATTAAGAAGATTTGATAAGAGAAGGAGAGACAACTCCCAGCTTATGTTTGAGATATTCAAATGCTTCCCTGGGAAGAGGTTTGGTAAATATATCCACAACTTGTTCTTTGGAGGGAACATACTCCCATTTAACCTTTTGTTCAATAACTTGTTCATGTAGGAAGTGATACTTGATAGGAATGTGCTTGGTCTTGGAATGCTAACAGGATTTTTCGAGATATTAATGGCACTTGTATTATCACATAGACTCGAGATGGGAGGTGAACATTTGATTTGAATACCTTGTATTGTCTACATCATCCAAAGAGTTTGTGTGCAACATAATGTGGGAGCCACATATTCTGGTCTTGTTGTAGATAAGAAAATATAACTTTGTTTCTTTCTAAACCAAGATACTAATCAGGGCCCCATATAGAATGCACCACCACTAGTGATTTTTCAATCATCAACATTTCCAGCATAAATCCGCATATGTGTAAGCATGAAGAGTGAGATTAGAATTCTATGTATACCATAGAACTAAGTCTTGAGTCCCTTGTAGATATTTTAGTATTATTTTTACAGCCTGAAAGTGAGACTCTTTTGGATTAGCTTGGAATCATCCAACAATCCCAACTGCATGCATAATGTCTGGTCTTGTCCTAGTTAGATATAGCAGACTTCCAATCATGGATCTATACTCTGGTTGATTCACCATGGGAGAATCATTGTGAGAATTGAGGTTACATCTAGTTACCATTGGAGTACTCATAGGTTTGCAGTCTTCCATCCCATACTTCTTCAGAATTTTCTTGAGATATTTTTCTTGTGATAGAAATATGCCATATGTTTCTTGTTTCACTTGTAAGCCAAGAAAATATATTAGTTCCCGAAGTAATGACATTTAAAATTCTTGCTGCATAAGAGAAGTAAATTTCTGACTCACGGATTCTTCATTACTTCCAAAAATGATGTCATCAACATACACTACAATAATCAATAGTTTATCATTATCATTTTTTGTGTGTAAGTTACTGTCAGTAGATCCCTTTGTGAAACCTTGTTGTTGAAGATATTTGTCAAGATGATAGCAGCATGCCCGAGGAGCCTGTTTGAGACCATATAAAGCCTTTTTAAGTTTGTAAACAAGTTTTTCATCATTTCCCAGAATGAATCCTCTATATAAAATTCTTCTTCTAGATCACCAGTGAAGAAAGCAGATTTTACATCCATTCCATAAACTTTGAATTGTTTAAAACTTGAAAAAGCAAGAAACATTCTTATGGCTTCTAGTCTAGCTATAGGAGCAAATGTTTCTTCAAATTCTATACCTTATTTTTGAGCATACCCTTTACAAACAAGTCTAGCTTTGTTTATAATAACATATCCATTTTCATTTAGCTTGTTTTTGAATATCCATTTTGTTCCAATAACATTTTTTTCATGAGGTCTTGGAACCAATTCCCATGTTTGATTCTTTTCAATCTGATCAAGTTCTCCATTCATGGCTTGAATACAACATTCATCTTTACTAGCTTGATTTACATTCTGAGGTTCAATAGAAGATAAGAATGCCAGATAACTAGGGTATCATACAAGAGTTCTTCTTGTTTGGACACCTGATCCCTTTTCTCACATAATTTGAGATTTTGGATGATTCTTTTGAACACACTTGGATGGAGCCTTTTCAGATATACCTTCTTTTGGTGCCTCATTGGGTTCTTCTTCTATATTGTTGCTATTTCATGAGGGGAAATATACATCATCATCATCTTCATTAGTTGTTGTTATTTCCCTTTTAGGAGCTGTGAGAGACTCATCAATTACAACATCAATACATTCAACAATCTTCCGAAGTCTTTTATTGTAACGTTTATATGCTTTACTTCTAGAAGTGTAACCAAGAAATATTCCTTCATCTTCTCTAGGCTCAAACTTACCAAGTTTTTCATCATTTTTCTTGATAAAACATTTGCTTCCAAAAACTCTAAAATGCTTTACAGTGGGAAGATTACCATACCAGAGCTCATAAGGAGTTTTATCACTGTTCACAGGAACATGAGCCTTGTTGAGAATATTTACTGCAGTATGTGCTACTTCTCCCCAAAAGGTATCATTAGTTCCATATTCATCAAGCATAGCACGAGAAATCCGTTTAACTATTCGATTCATTCTTTCTTCCACAACATTTTTTTCTGCAGTTCCAGCTACAGAAAACTATCTTTTTATGCCATGTCGTTCACATAAATCAAATAATTCATCTGATATATATTCTCGTCCTCGGTCAGATCTAGGACATTTGATTTTTATATCTAATTAATTTTCAACCAAAGATTTGAAGATCTTAAATTTTTCAAATGCTACATATTTATGTTTTAGTAAACCGATCCAACACATTTTAGAGAAGTCATCAATGAATAGAATATAGTATTCCACGAGGTGAATATTTCCTTACAAGACCACATAGATCAGTATGTATAAGTTCAAGAGGCTTACTTGCTGATCCTTATTTGGCATTGAATTTCACCTTGGTTTGCTTACCAAATTGGCATGATTTTCATATGGTACTTTTAGGCAAAGTGATGTTTGGAAGATCATGAACAGCTTTGAGTCTACTAGATTTGCTTATTTAAGAGAAGCTCAAATGTCCCAATATTATGTGCCATAACCAATTTTTTTTATATTTACCTAAGTAGCATTTTTCTTGGCCACCTTTCAATATATACATATTTCTTGTTGTTCTAGTTCCCTTTATTACCATTTTTCTTGTGTCAAATTCACGTACTACACATTCTTTTGAACTTAAGACAAATTCATTTCCTTGATCACACATTTGACTCACACTCAGTAATTTATTATTTAATCCATCAACATACATAACATTGTTAGCTTTCACATTTTATTTTGGAAAAAAAAAACATTTTCCTTTAATGACAGTAGGAGAGTCATTTCCAAAAGAAACATTATTTTCCTTCTCTAATGCATTGTATGAAAGGAGTTTATTTTTATCACTTGTCATGTGTTTTGAGCATCTGCTATCAATGTATGATCGATTTTATTCCCCTTATGAAAATAAATATGCCATAGCTTTCAACTTATAAGTCCTTTTTCCATATCTTGGAGTTTGAGGGTATATTTTCTTTTGGCTGAAGCTTGCTCCTACATTCAGATTCTTCATGTCCAAAGTTATAGCAATAATAAAATTCAACTTCATTTTGAAGAGGAGAAAATTTGTTCTAATTATATTTCTTTATTCCAGTCTCATTTCTTTGCTTTCTTGCTTCTCTAGTCATGATGGTTTTGTATGCAACACATTGAGCAGCTTTATGACCAAAGTTATGACATGAGAAATATTTTCCATTAAAGAAGAAATTTTTGCGATAATCAAACCTTCTTTTGATGTTTACTTGCTGATTGATACTTCTGTTATTTTTCATACTTGAATTGAAGTGGTAATGTTTTACCTGGGTAGTCTCTTTATTCTTGTGCTGAGTGACAAAATGTAGTTGGCTAGTTTTAGTTGCATTTAGATAGCTTGGAGCTGAAGATTGAGAAGATTCTCTGATATATCCAAGACTTGTCTTTATAAGAGGAGAGTGTTGAACCTTGATAATTTCATCTAATGTTTCATATCCTTTAGAAAATCTAAGATTTAAGTTTTTCAATTTCTCAATCTCCTTTCTTAGAATTACTATTTCACATTCTAATTTCTCATTGTCCATATCCTTTTCCATAAGCTGATTCTTTAGAGTATCTATGGCTATTTTATTTTCTTCCAGATATATTTTCAGATGATTATTTTCTTCAAGAAAATCATTTTATCCTAAAGCATCCATAAATGTATCATTAGTCTCACTAGAGTTCTTTTCAAATACCATGAGTAATCTAATATCTTGATTAGATTCCCCTTCTTCACTATTTGATAGACCATCACTATCTTCATGAGTATAATAACTTTTTCTATTGATGAAATATTTCTTATTTCTTTTTTCCAATTCCTTTCCCTTTTCATGATTATCTTTATGGCAGGTATTTTGTTCAAAAAGGTCATATAGGCTAGCGAATATGTCACCCATGCTGCAAATTGTGTAGGCTGGTGAGTCCTCTTTAGTCCCACCATGACTTATGTGATGAAGCTTCATTCTTCTTTTTCTTCTCTATATTTTCTGGCTGTATGTACTGTTTCAAACCATCTTTTGACTGAAACTTAGCCTCTTCAATTTCAGAGGGTTCTCTCAAAGCGGTTTATGATATTTATTAATGATAAAGATATATGGCTAAATCTATGAATTTTGTCTTGGTTTTGTATGTTTTTAGGTTGAAAAGATGAAGGCTTACTACCATTGGGCTATGGAGTGGGTGACATAAATCTCAATGACAAAGGCTCTCCTTGTGGAAGTTAAGGCATGTAGATATTTAAATGAAACTGGAATACATGCATACAAAGTTTACTCAATATAAAAATTTTCAAAGGAAGTCAGAGCACGAGACATGAATTCTGAGTAATGAACATTAAAATACTGAAAGAAGTACATGAGGAAGATATCCAATAGTTTAGTGCTTGAAAGGAAGTCAGAGAATGCTAAGCACGAATTCTAAGTAATCAAACATTAAAATATTGACAGAGAGTAATAAGATACATAGGTTGGTATTCATGAAAATATCAAATGAATCTTAGGTGAATGATGAAGCCTAAATCCATTCTCCGTTACTGATAAAAAACCTATTTACAATAACAGCAGTTAGCCATAACATATAACAATCCTTTCTAAATCTAAAACTAAGTCCTTTATAGAATGAGGACTCATACAAATGATATTCCACCTTTATAGCTTCGAATTACCACCTCATATTCCTATTTCAAACATGATTCTATCACTTGGAGACTTCCTAGGGATGTTTCTATTTTCCAGAGTGTAAATACAAAAAGGACTCTTCTTTCATTAATAGTTCAACAAACTAATTCAATAACCCTTATAAACTGAAAAAAACTAATTTTATGAGTGTAATAGAGTGATGATGTGTCATTATGCCATGTAGATGCTGAGCTCGACCTCCTCCAAGTTTAATTTTTACAATTTTTTCACAAATCTGGTTAGTGAAATTTATGAAAAAGTAGGCTTCAAAGATGAGTGTATAATTTCCAACACTTTATATCTTTGTAGAAACTAAGATATTTTTTTGTAGATGGACCTATTTTGAAGAAAAACCTCTTTCATATTTCCAAAATATTTTTTCATTTGCTCAGAAACCTTAAAAAACATCTCACTACGAAAACAGGGTAGTTTCGTTGTATACTTTTGTAGCGTACAAAAATGACCTTTTCCATCATAATTTCTGCTTCTTTTCTCTTGCATGGTATTCATCATGTCCTGAAACATCCTCCCTATAATTTCCTCTCCTTGGAAGTTACCAAAAGTAGGTTTAAAATAAAAATTAAAGTTTCAGGTGGTTTTGTAGTGTTTTCCTAGCTTCAAGCCTAGGAAACACTACGAAACTACTGAAAACAGTGAAAATTCCAAATTTTTGTCTTGTTTCAAAACTGTACCTTCAAGCTATATAAATTTGGTTTTTAACATTTAATTGACCTTTGAAAACATCAACCAACTCAAAAAAATAGTCTTGAGATGTTTCTTCTTCAAAAAACATCTTTTTCACCTTTAGCAAGTTTTTTCATCACTAAAATGACTCTGTTTTTTGGGAAAACATAGGGTTTAGAGATGAGATCTTATCTACCTATCCTTTATAGATATTGAAAAAATTAAGGAGTTTTTTGTAGGTCCATATGTCATGAAGAAAAACCTCTCTTGGTTTTTTGAAGCACATCTCTAGCTCTCTGGAATCTGCATTATAAAAACATGTATAAAATAGGAAAATTCTGCATTATGAAAATAGGGCTAAAACACATCCCTGTATCTCTCAATTTGTAGCACATTTGAGAAAAGTGAAAGAGGTTATTTTTATATGATATGTTCCTAAAAATAACCTTTCTAGGTTTCTTAAAATAAATTTATATTTTCCCAGAAACAACCCTTGAAGTTGACTTCTCAAAGTCAGATAACAGAGAAATGCTTCATATACACTACATAAATTTCAGCAGTTTTGTAGTGTTTTCTGCCTATTTTACATTGAATTCGCTACGAAAGTAGGGATTCTTGGCTAAAATTACCTTTTTGGAGTTGTACGCTTGGGAAAACAAATATGTTAGCAAATGATCATTAATGTAACATGATGTGACCTATATCAAGGTGGTTTTGAGATGAAATGAGGGTGGTTTTGAAACTTAGGATAGGTTAAATATGATAAAATGAAATTTCCTATGCCAACTTGAAAAAGGTTTAAGGAGACCTTACCCTTTTGAAGGAGTGAACTGCATGACCATTTCAAGTAATGACACAAAATTATGAGTGATAACAGTGGCTCCACTTGGGGTGGTGTGCCCCTATGGTACACCAAAGAACCTATAGTTCCACTGAAATCCATCTTCTTGGAAATAAAAACTTTGAAATTTATGAAAAAATTTCCAAGCTCTTATGGCCTTCTCCTCGAGCTCAGTCTTGATGATTATTGCTGAAAAAAAACTTTGTACCTACTGAAAAGATGCTCATTCAACTTTGAGCTTATTCACACACTCCTAGCTACCCTAACAGCTGCAATCTCCATTTTTAATTCAAGCAACATGAAACTTCAAATGAAGCCAGTCATTGATCTAATGTGACATTTGAACCTCTTGACTACACTTGAACCAAAAGTAAGCATGATACTGAAATGACCAAGGCAACACAAAATGTTTTTGATCCTCATAATGAAAATATAACTGGAAATCTAAACTGTAGAACTCTTCCATGTCGTTAGCTATAGGATCATAGAAGACATAATTTGCTTGATGATTCTAAAGACTTTCTGTAGCTTTGGAAAACTCATATATGTTTTCTCAACCACACAAGATTTCAGTTGTGTGCTATCAAAATGATTTTCAAAAACAAGGTATTCTTCCTCAATCTCAAAAGAGAAAGGTAGCAGCACCCTCTCTTTGTGTTCTGGCATTAAAAACTTTTTAAAAGACTGATGTTGATCATGTAGACTATAATATTGAATTTTATCTTCTAAAACTTCAATGTCTTTTTCAATTTTCTTAGCAACTTCATCCACAAATTGAATCTTATCTTCTAACTTGTACTCAAATGACGTCGGATTAGAAGACAAGGATAAAGAAAAATTTTCATCCACTTCCTCATTAGTGTGATCATTATTTGATGTAGGATGATGCAAGGAATGACATGAAGAATAAACATATTCTTTTACCTGATGGTTATAGCAATTATCTTCTAATATTTCCTCTTGTCATTTGAAATTATTCTCATACTCCTGATGATCAGAAGGCTGACAAGTCTGTTGCAATTTTTCATCAAACTTAGAGGATGTAACATGATTTTCATAAATAAACTCCTTTTGGGTTTCATTTTCATCTAAGAGAGAGGCTATCCTTTCTTCTTGGTGATGAAAGGGATTGTCATGAAGGGCCTCTAAAATTTCCTCATCCATAAACTCACTCATCATCTTCATAACAATTCTCCAAATATTCAATAAAACTCACACAATGTTTGCAGCAATCTTTGACCAGCAATAAGGAGGGATGACACTCTTCATACATCTCATAAAATGCAACATTGAAATCAGCAAGAGAAAATAATGAACCATTTGGCAGGCTTTCATACCAAGACCATGATTTTCCTTCTAAAGTGGCCATAAACATCTTCATGAGACAATCCTTAAGGAACTAAACCTTAATTCTGTGTACATGCATATGGAATCTAACCAAATGAAGAGCAGCATTGTCTTTCTTTTCATCTTTAAATATAGGAAGATCAATTAACCATTGGACCTTCAGAATAGGATTTGGAAAACCAGGGATGTGAGACCAATTCATAGGGGCATACCTGGAATTTATTCTTGCAATGGAACTCATCTTAGAACTTCATCAAGCTATTAATCTTCAAGAAGTGGAGTCACCTTCCAACTGATTATTTGATGTGTGGAGCCACCAGAGCTATTAATCTTAGAACTAAAAAATTTTCATTGTTCCCAGGGAAAATTTACACCTTCAGTCCCTGGCAACGCCGCCAAAATGTTATCACAAAATCTAGTCATGTTGTGTTTCTTCAATGGTCAACTTGGAGTAACTGTTTCAAACCAGCTTTTGACTGAAGCTTAGCCTCTTCAGTCTGAGAGGGCTTTCTGAAAGGGGTTTATGATATTGATTAATGATAAAGATATATGGCTAACTGTATGAATTGTGTCTTGGTTTTGTATGTTTGCAGGTTGAAAAGATGAAGGCTTACTACCATTGGGCTATGGAGTCAGTGAAAAAAATCCCAATGAAAAAGGTTGTCCTTGTGGAAGCTAAGGCATGTAGATATTTGAATGAAATTGGAATACGCACATACAGAGTTTACCCAATATAAAAATGTTCAAAGGAATTTAGAGCATGAGGCATGAATTCTGAGTAATGAACATTAAAATATTGAAAGCAAGACATGAGAAAGATATCCAATAGTTTAGTTCTTGAAAGGAAGTCAGAGCATGCTAAGAAATAATTCTCAGTAATCAAACATTAAAATACTGAAAAATAGTAATAATATACATAGGTCATTATTCATGAAAATATCAAATGAATCTTAGGTGAAGGATGAAGCCCAAAGCCATTCTCCATTACTGATAAAAAAGATGTTTACAATAGCAGCAGTCAGCCATAACATATCCCGACCCTTTCTATCTCTAAAACTAAGTCCTTTATAGAATGAGGACTTATAAAAATGATATGTCACCTTCCTAGCTTTGAATTCGCACCTCAGAGACCTATTTCAAACATGATTCTATCAATTAGAGACTTCCTAGGTATATTTCTGTTTTGCAGAGTTTAAATACAAAAAGGACTCCTCTTTCATTAATAGTTCAACAAACCAATTCAATAACCCTTATCAAATGCAATAAACTAATTTTCTGAGTGTAATAGAGTGTTGATCTGTCATTATGCTACCTGGATGCAGAGCTAGACCTCCTCCATGTCGAAATTTTACAATTTTTTCACAAATCTAGTTAGTGAAAATTCTGAAAAAGTAGGCTTCAAAGATGAGTGTATAATTTCCAAACCTTGATAGCTTTGTAGAAACTGAGAGACATTTTTTTAGATGGACCTATGATGAAGAAGACCTCTTTCATATTTCAAAAATACTTTTTCATTTTCTTAGAAACCTTAAAAACATCTCACTACAAGAACAGGGCAGTTTGGTAGCTTACTTTTGTTGTGTACAGAAATGACCTTTGCCATCAGAATTTCTGCTTCTTTTCTCTTGCAAGGTCTTTATCATGTACTAAAAAATCCTCCCTATAATTTCCTCTCCTTTTAAGTTACCAAAAGTGGTTTTAAATTAAAATGAAAGTTACAGATGGTTTCGTAGCATTTTCCTGGCTTCAAGTCTAGGAAACGCTACGAAACTGCTGAAAAAAGTGAAAATTCCATATTTTTGTCTTGTTTCAAAAATGTACATTCTAGTTGTATAAATTTTGTTTTAAAAATTTGATTGAAATTTCAAAACATAAACCAAATCAAACAAAGATTCTTGAGGTGTTTCCTCTTTAAAAACATCTTTTTCACATTTAGCAAGTTTTTTCATCACTAAAATGACTCTGTTTTTTTAGAAAACATAGGGTTCAGAGATGAGCTATTATCTCCCTATCCTTGATATATATTGAAAAAATGAAGGAGGTTTTTGTATTTCAGTGTGTCTTGAAGATGAACCTATCTTGGTTTTTTGAAACACATCTCCAGCTGTCCCTAATCGTCATTCTAAAACATGTATAAAATAGGAAAATTCTGCATTCTGAAAATAGGGCTAAAATACATCCCTGTATCTCCCAATTTGTAGCACCTTTGAGAAAAGTGAAAGAGGTTATTTTTATTTGATATTTTCTTGTAAATAACCTCTCTTATTTTCTTAAAATACGTTTTTTTGTGCCCAGAAATCTCCCTTGAAGTTGACTGCTCAAAGTCATAAAACAAAGAAATGCTTCATATTCGCTACGAAACTTTCAGCAGATTCGTAGCATTTTCTGCCTATTTTACACTGAATTCACTACGAAAGTAGGGATTCTTGGCTAAAATGACCCTTTTAGAGTTGTAAGCTTAAAAAAACAAATATGTTATAAAATGATGACTGATGGAACATGATGTGACCTATATCGAGGTGGTTTTGAGATGAAATGAGGGTGGTTTTGAAACATAGGATAGGTTAAATATGGCAAAATGAAATTTACTATGCCAAATTGAAAAAGGTTTAAGGATACCTTATCCTTTTGAAGGAGTGAACTGCATGACGATTTAAAGTAATGAATCACAAAATTATGATTGATAACACATCAGATAATAGATATGACTTTTTCTAACCAAGACCAAATAATCTCAAAGAGGAGATCATAACTCAACAACCAATCAGAATGGCAATGATGCATCCTTTTAAACAAGGAAAGTGCTCCCCCTAAACTTGTGCATCCTGAACACCTTCAACAACCAATTTATCAAATAATATTCATCAAGGAGATAAATATCAAAGAAAGGTACAGTAAGATGAATACCAAAAAAACAGAGTTTACCCAATAGCACCACAGACTGTTTTGAAATTTGATCTATAGAAATTCTGTCAGCAAATCCCATATGTGGTTTTATGCATAAAAACTCGTGTATATACACGATTCACCTTTATGAAACCAACATACCAAATTTAATTTTCTCAAATTAAGAATATTTGATAAGAGAGGCAGAGACAACTCGCAGATTCTGTCTCAAATATTCGAATGCTTCCCTGGGAAGAGGTTTAGTAAATATATATGCAACTTGTTCTCAGGAGGGAACATACTCCAATTTATCCTTTTGTTCAACCACTTGTTCACATAGGAAGTGATACTTGATAGGAATGTGATTGGTCTTGGAATGCATAAGAGGATTTTTTGAGATACTAATGGCACTTGTATTATCACATAGACTTGAGATGGGAGGTGAACATTTGATTTGAATATCTTGTATTGTCTGCATCATCCAAAAAGTTTGTGTGCAACATGATGTGGCAGCCACATATTCTACTTTTGTTGTAGATAATGAAATAGAACTTTTTTTCTTTTTGAAGCAAGATACTAATCAGGGCCACATATAGAATGCACCACCACTAGTGATTTTTCGATCATCAATATTTCCAGCTCAATCTGCATCTGCATAAGCATGAAGAGTGAGATCAGAATTCTATGGATAC
Source organism: Pinus albicaulis (assembly GCA_034641835.2). Lineage (NCBI taxonomy): Eukaryota > Viridiplantae > Streptophyta > Pinopsida > Pinales > Pinaceae > Pinus > Pinus albicaulis. Next base: position 296,831,857 of record CM076578.1, read on the forward strand.
CATAGACTTAAGTCTTGAGTCCCTTGTAGATATTTTAATATTATTTTTACAACCTGAAGGTGAGACTCTTTTGGATTAGCTTGGAATCATCCAACAATCCCAACTGCATGCATAATGTCTGGTCTTGTCCCGGTTAGATATAGCATACTTCCAATCATAGATCTATACTCTGGTTGATTCACCATGGGATAATCATCATGAGAACTGAGGTGACATCTAGTTACCATTGGAGTACTCATAGGTTTGCAGTCTTCCATCCCATACTTATTTAGAATTTGCTTGAGATATTTTGCTTGTGATAGAAATATGCCATCTGTTGCTTGTTGCACTTGTAAGCCAAGAAAATATATTAGTTCCCCAAGTAATGACATTTCAAATTCTTGCTGCATAAGAGAAGTCAATTTCTGACTCATGGACTCTTTATTACTTCCAAAAATTATGCCATCAACATACACAACAATAATCAATAGTTTATCATTCTCAATTTTTGTGTATAAGTTACTGTCAGTAGATCCCTTTGAGAAACCTTGTTTTTGAAGATATTTGTCAAGACGATAGTACCTTGCCCAAGGAGCCTTCTTGAGATGATATAAAGCCTTTTTAAGTTTGCAAACAAGTTTTTCATCATTTCCCAGAATGAATCCTTCTAATTTTTCTATGTAAACTTCTTCTTTTAGATCACCATTGAGGAAAGCATATTTTACATCCATTCGATAAACTTTGAATTGTTGAAAAATTGAAAAAGCAAGAAACATTCTTATGGCTTCAAGTCTAGCTACAGGAGCAAATGTTTCTTCAAATTCTATACCTTATTTTTTAGCATGCCCTTTACAAACAAGTCTAGCTTTTTTTCTAGTAGCATATCCATTTTCATTTATCTTGTTTTTGAATATCCATTTTGTTCCAATAACATTTTTTTCATGAGGTCTTGGAACCAATTCCCATGTTTGATTCTTTTCAATATGATCAATTTCTCCATTCATGGCTTGAATCCAACATTCATCTTTACTAGCTTGATTTACATTTTGAGGTTCAATAGAAGATAAGAATGTTAGATAACTAGGGTATCATACAAGAGTTCTTCTTATTTGGACACCTGATCCCTTTTCTCACAGAATTTGAGATTTTGTATGATTCTTTTGAACACACCTGGATGGAGCCTTTTCAGATATATCTTCTTTTGGTACTTCATTGGGTTCTCCTTCTATATTGGTGCTATTTCATGAGGGAAAATATACATCATCATCATCTTAATTAGTTGTTGTTATTTCCCTTTTAGGAGCTGTGACAGACTCATCAATTACAACATCAATACATTCAACAATCTTTTGAAGCCTTTTATTGTAACAGTTTTATGCTTTACTTCTAGCAGAGTAACCAAGAAATATTCCTTCATCTTCTCTCGGCTCAAACTTACCAAGTTTTTCATCATTTTTGTTGACGAAACATCTGTTTCCAAAAACTTTATAATGATTTACAGTGGGAAGATTACCATACCAGAGCTCATAAGGAGTTTAATCACTGTTCACACAAACATGATCCTTGTTGAGAATATTTACTGCAGTATGTGATGCTTCTCCCCAAAAGGTATCGAAAGTTCCATATTCATCAAGCATAGCACGAGTCATCTGTTGAACTTTTCAATTCATTCTTTCCTCCACGAAATTTTGTTCTGGAGTTCGAGCTACAAAAAACTATCTTTTTATGCCATGATGTTCACAGAAATCAAAGAATTCATCTGATTTATATTCTCCTCCTTGGTCGGATCTAAGGAATTTTATTTTTAGATCTAATTCATTTTCAACCAAATATTTAAAGATCTTAAATTTTTCAAATTCTTCATCTTTATGTTTTAGTAAATCGATCCAACACATTCTAGAGAAGTCATCAATTAATAGAATATAGTATTGTTCTCCACGAGGTGAATTTTTCCTCGGTCAAATCTAAGACATTTTATTTTTAGATATAATTCATTTTCAACCAAAGATTTGAAGATCTTAAATTTTTCAAATGCTTCATAATTATGTTTTAGTAAACTGATCCAACACATTCTAGAGAAGTCATCAATGAATAGAATATAATATTGTTCTCCACGAGGTGAATGTTTCCTTACAGGACCACGTAGATCATTATGCATAAGTTCAAGAGGCTTACTTGCTAATCCTTATTTGGCAATGAATTGCACCTTGGTTTTCTTACCAAATTGGCATGATTTGCATATGGCACTTTCAGGTAGAGTGATGTTGGGAAGATCATGAATAGCTTTGAGTCTACTATATTTTCTTATTTGAGAGAAGCTCAAATGTCCCAATCTTCTATGCCATAACCAATTTTCTGTAGATTTACCTAAGTAGGATTTTTCTTGGCCACCTTTCAATATATACATATTGCTTGTTGTTCTAGTTCCCTTTATTACCATTTTTCTTGTGTCAAATTCACGTACTACACATTCTTTTGAACTTAAGACAACTTCATTTCCTTGATCACACATTTGAATCACACTCAATAAGTTATGCTTTAATCTATCCACATACATAACGTTGTTAGCTTTCACTTTTTATTTTAGAAAAAAAAGAAAACATTTTCCTTTAATGACAGTAGGAGATTCATTTCCAAAAGAAACATTCTTTTCCTTCTCTAATGCATTGTATGAAAGGAGTTTATTTTTATCACCTGTCATGTGTTTTGAGCATCTGCTATCAATGTACCATTTATTTTATTCCCCTTATGAAAATAAAGGCATGTCATAGCTTTCAACCTGTAAGTCCTTCTTTTTCCATACCTTGGAGTTTGAGGGTATATGCTCTTTTGGTTGAAGTTTGCTCCTGCATTCATATTCTTCATGTCCAAATGTATAGCAATAAGAACATTCAACTTCATTTTGAGGAGGAGAAAGTTTGTTATAAGTATTTTTCTTTATTCCAGTCTCATTTCTTTTCTTTCTTGTTGAATCTCTGGTCATGATGGTTTTGTATGTAACACATTGAGCATCTTTATGACCAAAGTTATGACATGAGAAACATTGTCCATTAAAGAAGAAATTTCTGCGATAATCAAACCTTCTTTTGATGTTTACCTACTGATTGATACTTCTGTTATTGTTCATACTTGAATTGAAGTGGTCATGTTTTACCTGGGCAGTCTCTTTATTCTTGTGCTGAGTGACAAAATGTTGCTGGCTGGTTTTAGCTGCATTTAGATAGCTTGGAGCTGAATATTGAGAAGATTCTCTGATATATCCTAGACCTATCTTTATAAGAGGAGAGTGTTGAACTTTGATAATTTCATCTAATGTTTCAGATCCTTTAGCCAATCTAAGATTTAAGTTTTTCACTTTCTCAATTTCCTTTCTTAGACTTACTATTTCACATTCGAATTTCTCATTTTCCATCTCCTTGTCCATAAGCTGATCCTTTAGAGTATCTATGGCTATTTTATTTTCTTCTAGACATATTTTGAGATGATTGATTTCTTTAAGAAAATCATTTTCTCCTAAAGCATCCATAAATGTATCTTTAGTCTCACTAGAGTTCTTTTTAAATGCCATGAGTAATCCAAAATCTTGATCAGATTCTTCTTCTTCAATAATTGATATACCATCACTATCTTCATGAGTATAATAAATTTTTCTATTGATGAAACATTTCTTATTTCTTTTTCCCAATTCGTTTCCCTTTTCATGATTATCTTTATGAGGAAATTTAGCAGCATAATGACCAACTCTTCCACAAGGTAAACATTTGAAAGGAAGCTTACCACTGAACCTCCCAATGCCAAGTTGTAGTTTCTTTACAAAATTGATCTCATCTTCTTTTGAAACATACCTTGATTCTTCTTGTTCTTCTATATCCTTGCCTTTTGTAGTAGCTCTAAACAAAACTTATTTGACTTCAAATGGACCTCCTTTTCTCATTTCACATGCAGTTAGGACATCATGAAGTTGAAAAATAGTAAGAGTTTGTAGATCCTTCTTCTCTTCAATAGAAAATATTTTTGACTCAAATTTATGAGTTAAAGATCTTAAAACCTTTTCTACAATAGTAGTATCAGATATAGTTTCACCAAGATTTCTCATACGATTTACAATATCATCTAGACGTAAAAAGAAGCTAGCAATGCATTCATAATTATGCATTCTGTGTTTTTCATATTGAATTCTGAGAGTTTGGAGTTTAGCACTTTTTACCTTGGCATCACCTTCATAGCTCAAAATGATTTTGTCCCATATCTCCTTTGTTGTATTCAACTGCATGAATTTGAAAAATTATGATTCAGTCAAACTCCCCAATAGTGCATTGACCACATTTGTATTAGTTTCATATTTCTTTCTTGTTGCTGGACCTGTTGGAACTAAATATGGATATATATATATAACCTCTTTCAACTATAGCCCATACATCTGCTCCAAGAGACTGCAAATAGGATCTTTTCCTTGTCTTCCAAAAGATTAACTTGTTTCTGTTGTAGAAAGGAGGCCTGATAGATGTCGTCCCATATTTTTTTCTCATCTGAGATGATCTTCCTTCTAGCGATTAAGCTTCTTCAGAAGGACCTGCTCTGATACCAATTGTTGGGTAAAATACTGAGAGGGGGGGGGGGGGTTGGGGGGGTGGGGGGTTGGGGGGGGGGGGGGGGGGTGGTGAATCAATATTTATAACTTACTATAAAATTTTACTTTTCTTTGTTGATTTCTATACGTGACTTTAATGAACACAACTAGTGTATACACATGACTGTATTTAATGAAACATGTGTATGTTCAAAGATCTTATTATGCAGATAAATATTTACTTAGATCAATGGATCATTCATTCATCACATGTTTAGTAAGCAGTAAGCATGTGCAGTAAGAGCATAATAAATCATCACACATAAGAAACACACATGAACATGAGGATTTAAGGTGGAAACCGAAGTCGGGAGAAAGCCACTGCTGTTGTCTTCTATGTCTTCACTATTTATTATATGGAAAATTTCTTACAATATTGTACCATGGAAAATTTTAGGGGCTAATATTTGCAGGTGGGCTAATTTTCCATGGTTTTTCCAAAAAAACGATTTATCAATTTCCATTCTTTTATAAAAATGATTCGCCCAAATTTTACAATATAAAATTATTTTAGGTTAAAAATCGCCAACATTATATAGACAATATATATAATATCATTATAAATATTAGTAATTTTACAAATACATAAATAAACATTTTATAGTTTCCATATTAGGGACTAGTGAGATTCACCAATTTTTTAAACTTCAAGATAATTTTCCATCCTTAAAATTTTCTCTGTATTGTATTGATGTAGACTCATATCAGTACGCAGGCATCTACCTATAGAAGGTAGCAACCTTCTCTCATTCTCCATCTACTACTGGAAGGGAGCTCCTACCCCCTGATCTTTTTTACCAGCCACTATTGGAAGGTAGCCTCAACCCCCTGATCATAACACTAACTTCTACTAGCAAGAAGCTTTTACTTCCACACTGAAGGCTTAAACCCTCAAAACCACTGCAGACTGCGTTTCATCAATTTTCACACTGGATCCCACATTTTCAACACAACTCATCATAAAGATCATGATAAACTTAAAACCCAAACTTCAATCAGAACAGTGAGATCATTGTAACGAGAACATATTAATAAACCTAGATTTCAGAATCAGTATGAAAAAATAATCCCAAACCTGATCATTCATTTTCTTAAAATGCATACGCTACTTCACTTTACTTAGGCCGTGTGTATACACGCTTTCCTACACACCAACCTGCGTATAGATCTGAGAATACTGAATTTCCAGAATATGATCAGTCTCATAACCAGATCTGAATATTTCAGTTAGATATCTTTTTATATTTATAGAACCCTTATTCAATCGGTATCATTATTCATATTTAATCACTCATTGATCATATTTGTAAATATTCAACATATCAGCATATACAGTATTCAAACAACCCAAATCTACATGAAGACTTCATTGACAAAAAAAAGAAATAGAACATTAATAAATAGATAACCTCTTCAGCAAGCTTGAGAAAGCCGTGACTTCCATACGTGCTTTATCTGAGACAAAGATGCGTATATATGTGCTTTCACCAAGATGAACTAGCATATAGATCTATAAATATTATTACTGCAGAAATATTCAAATCTATAGAGTTACCCAAATTTTTTCACTTCACTTCAGCAAACATGCAGCGGCCACAGATCCAAACATCTCATAAATAGGTCATGCAAGTACATAGTCATTTCAATTCTATAGATACTGATCCATCATTGTATTCAAGGGTGCATCATAGATTTAGATCTACCAATAAAACATAGTCCATCCCATGCAGATATACTTTAGAGAGAAGTATTTAGGAACAACCCTTTCACCTGCACCCCTTTGCACTAAGATCTTCCTCTCCTTATATAGGTTTATCCTTTACCAATACCATTTGCCCAAACCACACAAGTGCCGATGGTATTCTTAGATGGAATTAAATAGATGACACAACGCTCAATATTGTGGGCTAAAACCATGGTAATGCCCCCTGGTATTATATTTTTAGAGCGAAAATGGCATACATGACTTGGATCATTCTTATCTGTGTGTAGACGTGACTTTCCCTATACTAACCCACATATAGAACCTTCTGTTACACAGAAATTTGTCACCGTCCCTGCCATTCCCCATCCTGCACATTGGAGGGCTCATTCTGTGACCTGTGAGCAGAGACAAGACCTAGAAATAATTTCATTGCATCCCTATGAAGATGAGCTTTCATTGCCCTGAAGACATCTCCCTGCAAAAAACCCTAAAAATAGCTTTTTTTCCATTGGCGCGGTTCCACAGTTTAGCCCTCGCGCCAAGGGGGAAAATCCTCCAAAGAGGGCGCGCCAATTGGCACTTTGTCATAGAGCCACATCTGCGCCAACCATATTAAGAGGTGTTTTTTAAAAATAAATGGCGGAAGTTTCGTCTTAACAAATTCCTGGACTGGTATCTATCTTGAGTTGGGAGGTTTGGCTATGGATTTCCATAGAGAGGAAGTGGTTTTCCACCTCTCATGGAAGCTTCCTTGATGATAGGGCCATTCCCATAATTATAGGGATCCTAACTCCCCTTCCTCCATCTATAAAAGCTTGCTCATATCCTTTGCAAGCTAGTTCCCAAGAGCTTTCACATCCTTATGCTGCAAGAGCCTTCTTGATTCCCTTAAGGCCAAATCCAAGCAAGGAGTCTATTGCCAAGTATCTGGAGAGAGAGGCTTGTCCCATCCTTGACAAGCTTTATCGAGACATGTTTTGTTGATGACCCACCAAAGGAGAGTGCTGCGTCGAAGCTATGGTTGTATTCTTCTTTTGACTCATTAATGATAAGCGACTATTGGTTATGGTTCCACTCTTGTTCTTGATTATGTTCATGAGTTATGTCCTCCTTGACTGACATATAGTTGTATATACTGGATTTTATGCTTGCGATTTTGTTGTTCCTTTCATGTGCAGGTGTCCGATCACGGAGATCGTGAGGATTGTGATCTGCCAGGGCAAAGGAACGGGAGCACCACCTCTTCTACAAACGACAGCGTTTGATTCCAGGTAAACCTTCATCGCAAGTCGGTTTATTTGCAATTAGGAACCTGCACTGTAGCGTGTTTGATTGTTTTTAGACCCGATTTGGGCTAGTAGGGATCACCTCTGTCCGCAGAGGGGATTTACCTCTTCAAAAATTTGGTGACTCCACGGGGACTCAGCTTGTTGTTTGATTTGTAAGCTATAGACGGAGCCTGAAGTGCAGCCAGATAGCCTTTGAAACGCTTTTGCTCTACATTAGCGGAGTAGATCAACGCTGCTTCAGTCAATCTCTAGTTTAGTTTACGGACTGAACAACTTGGAGTATTGTCTTCTCTTTTCGGTCAATTTCTTGGCCTTGCTTGCTTGGTCAGCTCTTTGGACTAGTTTTTCTGTTTGTTTGGCTTTGTTTTAGCCTTGTCATCACTTGTCTATGTCTGAGATTGTTTGTTTTTCATTTTCCCATAGTAAACTCGGCTGGCGCGCTTTTCAGTGTGACAGTCGCGCCCATTGGCGCAGGTTGCTTGTGTATCACGCGTGCCATTTCCTTTTTGGCGCTAACTTCAAGCTCACAGTCGTGCCAATCCTGTGAGCTATTAGGGTTTGCTGTGTTTTATGCTTTCTGGGACTCACTTGTGATTTTGATCTTATTTTTTTGGCTGTTTGAGTGCACTAGAGCCTAGTTTGACCAATTGTAACCTCCATCCTTTGGTTGTTTGCCTATTTCTTTTGATTTTGCATTCGAGCCCTAGGGCATCTAGGTGCTTTTGTGAGTCGAGCCTCCCTTGGGTGTTTTTTGCTTTTCGTTCGTTCAGTCGACTTTGGGATTGCTTCCTTGCATTCGTTTGACAGTTTTATATAATTTTATTGCTCTTTTTGAGTGACTGATTTCGTTTTCATTCAAATTTCGCTTTGCTTCATTTTGGGCCTAGATCACACGGCTCATTAGTGTCTTTGGGACTTTTCTTGGTTTTGAGAGACTTCTGGTCGATTTGAGATCTGATTGTTTGTGCCATTGAGTGAAAGCTGCTTGTTTTTGCTCTCTTATTATCATTTCTCAAATTGCTTCTCATTTTTTTTCGGTTCAGTGCATCTAGCTCTCAAACATTGAAAATAAAAAAAAATATCTTTTTCTTTTGGTTGATTAGTGCAAATTAAAATATTTTCAATGTTATTAGTAATTAGTGACTTTGAAAGAAAATTTTTTAGTTTCATTAGCTGCATTAGAGATATCACTGATTGTCTTCCGATCATTTTGTTTGTGTAAAAAGCTCTTAACTTTTCTGTAGCTAGCTTTCATCAAACGAAATGATATACTGTGGCATGTAAGTTTGCATTTAGGAGATTTCCGAGACATCACATTCGTTAGGGCCTGAAAACTGAAACGTAATTGAAGATAAACTTTAAAATTTACTCAATTTACACTAAGGAAGCATTTAAATCTAACGAAACACATTTAGAGGTCTAGGCTAGAGACGTGTTCCGGCGTCTTAAAACCTAGTAGTTGTCGTTCGCCTCTTGGCTTTAGACAGCACTAGTACGAACTTGTGCTCCCCGTACCATCGCGTATATAAAGGGAGGCCCCACTAGGTTTCAATCCTTTATCCATAGGAAGCGAGTCTACCGCCCTATACCCGTGATACACCAGACACAGCATTCAGGGAGATTGCCTGCACGTACGGAAAGTCCTTGGTTGATTTCTCTTTCATTATTGAAACCAAGGTGTATATTGCAGTTCACGGTTATTTGGTACACCCTTTTGCCTAGTATTCCTAAGTAGTCATTTGATCTTTTCTGACTCCCTAAATTTGAAAGGATCACCAAGCGCTTGTCCTTTCACGCTTGTGTCAAATTTGAAAGAGATAGAGTCACCTTTTCAACCGTTTCTCGACTCTTAAAACATGAAACGGTGAAGTTTCTTATTTTTCAATGTGGTAAAAAATTAATCACCCACGATCGTACGCCCTGTTATATTTTTCTTGTTGGCCGTTTGATTGTGTGTCTTGACTCTTTTTCAGCCTGTGTGTGTGTTTGATCTTTTTCTCTTGTCATTTTTGCCACAGTGGCGGAACCCTCGGTTTCGTCTGCTGGTAGTCCATATACGAACGATTCATCAGAGGTTTCCCAATCCTCTGCTGAACCTCAGCAGCCCATTATTTCTGAGTTTCCTAACAGGGGACTGATTCTTGCTGAGCAACCCTTTGGGGGACCAGTTGAGTTCAATTGGCCCTTTTCTGACCCTTGGTCTGAATTGAGATTAGGATCCAATTTCCTTTCTCTCACATCGGGTTCGCCTTTTATAGCTGCTGTTTTTCCTCCTAGTCCTCGCCGTCTATTGCAAGATCTAGCGGCAGGCTCAAACATGAGTGATTCTGGTGAGGAAATCCCAACGTCCGGTGAAGACTATCAGCTCTTCCCACGAAGATTATTTCCAGGAGAAAACTCTGAACCAGCTGTTATGTCAACGTCCAGTCCCTCATTACCACCAGGATACAGGTCCTTGGGTCAGATCATTTCCGCCGCAGCCTCTATGGGAGTGTCAGCTCCTTCTCCGAGGCCGACTGCTCCTTCACTGGGGGTGTCTCCTCAGACACCCATCACTTCTGTACCCGTTCGACCCACTGTCTGTGTGGCCGCATCTGCACCCACTGTCATGACACCCTCTGCAAGGGCTATAACGCCTCTTGAAGAAGTTTATTTAGCGACTGCTATACCGGAGAACATTTCTCCAGAGGAGTATCGGTTGTCCCTACAATAGCTGAACCCCGAGGTTGGACCATCCCAAGATCCCAACCGCTCTTATTTTTCACACTATGCACAGGATGGTACACCCGTGTATGCTTTTCCAGGTCAGTATGATGAGCACGAAGACATTTTGCGCCTACCCGCTCCTGAGGCTCACCTCCATGCTCAAGGTTTACCTTATAACCAGGCTTATAACCTGCAAGGGCAACCTTTCCAAGGCCAACCTTTGGGCCAACCTGGCTATCCTTATGACCCACAAGGGAAGCCCGTGCAAGGCTATCCTGCGGGCCAGCAAGGGCCATCGTACGGTCCGCAAGGACAGTATTACAACCCTTCCTGTCAACCTGTGCAGCCTCAGCTGGGGTACCAACCGGGACCGGTCTATGGTCCTGGGGGGGAAATCCAGCCTTCTCAACCTATGAAACCATAGTATCCTGTTGTTTCCAATATTTCATATCAGCCAGGACCATCCTATGGTCCTGCTCTAGGTCAAACCGGTTACCAACAACCACCTGGCTCTATTCCTCCACCAGGCCAACTGGTCCAGCTGGTACAACCTGATGTTCCGCCTCCAGGCCAACCGGCCCATCCGGCACAACTTGGGGCTCCTCAATAGCCAGGTCAACTTGCGCAACCGACTCAACCTATTTACCTGGGGCAGCCCCCTCAACCAGGCCAGCCTGTCCATCCTATTAACCCTGCACAACAGCCGACTTATTCGATGGCGCAGCCAAATCAACCACTGCACCTTAACTATCAGGCTCCACAGGGTTCCACTTATCAGCAGCCCACTCAACCTCAGGGCGGCTACTATTCTCAGGGTCAATACTGACCGAATTATAGCCAGCCCTAAGGGTCTAACTATCATCCTCAACAACCTGGTTATACCTATACTCAGCAGCCGAATCCAAATGTTGCTTATACAGGGCCGACATATAATCAGGGTTCGTACTCTGGTTATCAAGCCCCACACATTGGTTACCAGCAGCCAAATCAGGCTGGTTATAACGCCTATACCCCCTATGGTCAGAATCCTCCTAGACAGAACCCATGGGGGCAAGGATATTCCCAACCAACGTGGAATACAGGTACCGGTCCTCATCCCAGGCCTGGCATGCCGGTCAATCCGCCATTTTCGTTTCTGGCCACCTTGGAGTTACCGAATGTTTCAAAATTAACCAATGATCCGATTTTACTTAATCCTTATTGGCCTCCGGTTCCTACCAAGATACCAGGTGATTGCCCCAAGTTTGAGGGTAAAGTTGGGGAGGACCCCCAAGCGCATGTGATGATGTATCATCTTTGGTGTTCGTCTAATTCTTGGGTCGATGATTCAATTCGTCTGCGCCTCTTCTAGCGCACTTTGACTGGAGCTACTGCTAAGTGGTACATCGAGTTGTCCCGTGGCATCTTTCAGGACTTCAATTCCTTAGCCATGGCTTTTCTGATACACTTTCAGTTACCGGTTTGCTATGAAGCTGGGACGCACCTCCTGACTTCTTTGAAGCAGGACAAAGCCACTCACATTTCTGATCACATTCATGAGTGGCGACGTCATCGTAGGCTGATCAAGTTTCATATACCTGATCAAATACTAACTCATTTGTTTACCACCTCCTTTGTTAACAAGATCACCCAAGATATTGCTATGGGAGCGTGTGTAACTGAAGAACAAGCCATAGCGCGTGCCCAATATCTGGATCTAGTATATTCACAGTCTAGCATGTTGTATGATATCTTGCCTGATGCTCCACAGTCTGGAACCTCTAAAGCTCCACCTACCCCGACGATGGATGGTGTTATTGGTTCTGTTTCTCAGAATTCGAAGAAATCTTCAAATGGGAAGTAGAAGTCCAACTCATCCAATAATTTTGCTCCTCCCGCTCCAATCGATTCTGAAAAAAATGCAGAGGTTAATGCCATTCAGGCCAATCCTACGGAGAAAACCTCCAAAGGGAAAAAGAAGGGCAAAGGTAAATCCAAATCCGATGCCCCAAAGCCAGAATCCAAACCTCACACTAAGGATGGTTCTTAGCGTAAACCAAAGTACCCCTACCTCATTTATGAAGGAGACCATTATACTAAGGATTGTCCACGACGATATGAAGTTAGTCAACTTCTAAAAGGCTCTAAAGGGACTCCAGCAGTTCTTAAAGAACCATTCCTGTCTCAGCAGACCCAGATGGTTGAACAGTCGTCACCATCTGCACCATTTGGGTCCCAAGTTTTTATGATGAATGGTGCCTCACCTATCTCTATCGCTACGCGTTCGAAGGATTACAACGAATCACGCCAGGCACTGGGGAAGGCAATTGTGGATGGACCACCTCCCCCACCTGTCTCCGGTTTGTTGGAAATCGAGAAGCCTACTCCTGAACCTGTTGTGAAGCCGCATTCTAAAGGTGTTTTACGAAGATCTTCTTACAATCCGAATGCCCATATTGATCAGCACTACAGTATTGTTGAGGATTTGGCACAGGCGCCTTCTGCTATGTCTGCCCCAGAATTTCTTCAAAGTTGTCCTTCGCAACGGAAGGCTTTATTATCTGCAATCGGTGGCATTGATCTTGCCGATTCGAGTCTTCTCACCTTCAATTTAGAGAATTTCACCCCCGGACTTCCACATCAAATCGCTCTTGTTATTCAAGTCGGGATCAATGATCTTAACATCCATAGGGCCATTGTGGATGAAGGTGCCTCTACCTGTGTCATGTCGTCCGCTTGCTGGAAGGCCATTGGCTCTCCGGCCCTTTCATCGTCTCCTAATGCCCTAGAGGCATTCGATGGTCGGGAATCCAAACCCCTGGGTGTTCTTAAGAGTTTAGCGATCACTTTACAGGGGAATATTGTCAACGTAGAAGTAGAAGTGGTTGATGCTAGGCTCAACTACAATATACGTCTCGGCCGCAGCTGGACTCATGCCATGCTATGCGTGTCGTCCACCATCTTTTGACTTCTTAAGTTCCCTCACGAGGGCAAAATCGTTACGGTGGATCAGTTTTCCTTCTTCACCTCCACCTCCAAGAACAACGTTCCATACGTGGATCAGATCCCAAATCCCCCTGATAGTGTAGGGCCTGGTCTCTTTAAAGACCCCGTCCTCATGGTTATTTTTCCCGCACCGCCACCGCACACCGCTCAAGTTAACATGATCTCTAGGACTGATGACCCCTGGCTCATCCCAACACCTGAGCAGGTGTTTGAGTTTGGAGAATCAATGCCCTTGACTCCAGTAGAGATTAGCTACTATAAAATTGTTGCTGCATATGATCCTCCTCCTCCTCAGCATGCTCCTTCGAGCATGGCTCTCGACATCTATTCTCAATCCCCCTGGCTCGGTCAAGCCAATTCGCTTGATCCTCTCAAAGAGATTTTTCCTTCTGATGAAGCCATTGTTGAAACAATGTCTCTGGAGGAGCTGCCATGGAGCGATGGACATCATTGTTCCTCTTTTATGCCCGGCCTGCGAGCAATGTCGGATTGTCTGGAGCATTTTTCATCTCAGGTTCCCACTCCCCCTCTCCAAACACCCATTTTGACGCACGAGGTTCTTTCAGAGGGAAACCTGAGTAATATCACTCAAAACATCCCGATCAACATCTCCATTAAACCGGGGATCATTGAGAATATACAAATGGGAGTGACTTGTTCTCCTGATGAGATTCAAGTCTATACTGATCTTTTTAAAGAATTCAGAGATGTGTTCACCTGGTCCTACAAGGAAATGCCGGGGATTGATCCCAGTATCGTAGTACATGAGATTCCAACCTACCCTAGTGTGAAGCCCATGCGCCAACACTTACGCCCAATGCATCCTCGTAAAGCCGCTGCAATTAAGGCAGAAGTTGAAAAACTTCTGAACGCGAGCTTTATTTATCCCATCCCCCTCACAGAATGGGTTTCTAACATTGTCCCTGTCGATAAAGAGCAGGGTACTATTAGGGTCTATGTTGATTACGGTGATATTAATTGCGCCTGTCCAAAAGATAACTATCCCACTCCATTCATAGACCAAATCATCGACGAATGTGCCGGAAGTGAGATTTATTCCCTGATGGACGGTTTCTCCGGGTATAATCAGATCAATATTGCACCTGAGGATCAACACAAGACTACATTCATCTGTACGTGGGGTACTTTCGCCTATAAAAAGCTCCCGTTCGGCTTGAAGAATGCTCAAGCTACTTTCCAGCGTGCGATGTATTACGCTTTCCATGACATACGCCATATCGTTCAACCTTATTTGGACCACTTACCATCTCACTCAGCTAGGCGAGAGGACCACCATGAACACCTCCGCCAGATTTTCCTTCGCTGTAGACGCTACAATATTAGGCTTAATCCTCGTAAATGCGTCTTTTGCGTGGATTCTGGCCGTCTTTTAGGATTCATAGTCTCCAAAGACGGAATTCTCCTTGACCCTTTAAAATTCGAGGCTATCATTAATCTCCCATCACCCTCCTCGTTATATCAGTTGTAGAGTCTGCAGGGAAAAGAGAACTTCCTTCGACGCTTTATCCCGAATTACGTCGAGGTGGCCAAAGGATTCACACGCCTATTTAAGAAGAACGTTCACTTCCATTGGGATGAAATTTCTCAACAATCCTTTGAGAAGCTGAAGACGTTACTTGTTAATGCTCCTTTGCTTCGTCCTTCGGACTATCATCGTGATTTCACTTTGTATCTCGCCGCCGCGTTTAGCACCATAGCTATGGTTTTGGTGTAGGACGATGATGATGGTAATGAACATGTCATTTATTATCTATCACGGAACCTTCTCGACACAGAAATGCGTTATGCTCACGTCGAGAAGTTGGCATTAGCCGCAGTACACGCTGTGCAACGTTTTCACCATTACATCCTGTTGCGTACGATAATAGTGGTTTCATATTGCAACCCCGTGACATATATTCTCTCTCAACAATTACTAGGGGGGCAAATACTCCAAATGGATCGTCATCCTGCAGGAGTTTGACTTAGAGTTCACCACTGCTAAGTCAACCAAATCACTTGTCTTCGCGGATCTTATATGCTCACTCCCAAAAGACTCCACTCCTTCACACTCCGAGGATCATATCCCAGACGAAACTCTTTTCCTTATCAATACTCGCGACCCTTGGTACGGCGACATAATTGTGTATCTTCAGACCTCCACATTTCGGTCTGAGTTGACTAAGGATTCCCGACGTCAGATTCGGCATCAGTCTCAACCCTACTGCATCGTAGGAGATACCTTATACCGCGTTGGAGTAGATTCGGTGCTCCGTCGGTGCCTAACCTTGGAAGAGGCTGAAAGGGTCCTAAATGACTACCACAGTGGCGCCTGTGGTGGACATATGTCCAGATATGCTACTGCCCAGAAAATTCTGCGAGCAGGTTACTTCTGGCTGTCCATATTCAAAGACTGTATCGTTGCAGTTCGTAAATGTCACGCATGCCAGGTGTTTCAGCACAAGATGCGCGCGCCACCTCTCCCTTTACATCCTATTATTATCGTCGGCCTTTTTGCGAAATGGGGCGTGGATTTTATGACGTGTAACCCTCACTCGGTCGGGGGGCATTCGTATATAATTGTCGCTGTCGACTACTTCACCAAGTGGGCCAAAGCGATGCCTACACTAGCTGTTGACGGTAAGACAACTACCCAATTCATCTTCAACCACATCATTGCACATTTCGGGGTCCCTCAGGCCATCGTTACCGACCATGGTACTCATTTCAGAGATTATATGATGGCTGAGCTGACTTCAAGATTGGGCTTACGCCACGATAGCTCAACACCATATTACCCTCAGGCAAATGGCCAGGTTGAAGCAGTGAACAAAGTTCTGGTCACTATGCTTCAGCGAACAGTTGGTATTCACAAATCCAATTGGCACCTCCAACTGTTCTCATCTCTATGGGCATACTGGACGTCTGCAAAGAGTGCAACTAGATTTACACCATTTCAATTGGTGTACAGTCTGGAAGCAACTCTTCCAGTTGAATGCGAGATTCCTTCTTTGAAATTAGCTGTGGAACTTCTACCCGACACTTCTGCTGAGGAAGAGCGTCTTTTGTATCTAGAACGGTTAGATGAAACCCATAGTTTAGCTGCTTTAGTCATTGAAGCACAAAAGAAGCGGGTCAAAGCTCACTTTGATCAATCAGTCTCTCCACGTTCCTTTATCGAAGGGGACCTCGTCCTCCTATACGATCAAGCACATGACAAGCTTGGGGCTGCTAAGTTCCAACCTATGTGGCATGGGCCCTACATAGTAAAATGTGTTTTGAAGAATGGGGCTTATGAACTTATAGATTATGAAGGAGTTCCGCTGGCGCAGCCCAGGAATGGGCTGTACCTGAAAAAATACTACGCTTAAAGTCATTTTTGGTGTGGTGTGTGTACATAGGTGTGCATTTTTTATTTGTGTGCATGTGTGGTGTGGTTTGCGATGTAAACATCTTTCTGCTGATCGGGTCTTCCTGATTGTGCAGAAGTCCATTCGTCCATTTGTTGGTTTCACGGATGGTGCCTCCTGCAGTACCAAGAATCTGTCTTCGGCAGCCTGGGTAATCTATGATCCTGTTGGTGAGTTGGTTAATCTATAAGGTGTGTGTCTGGGACATACTACAAATAACATCGCGGAATATAGTGTTGTGTTAGAATTATTAACTGAGGCTGTAAACCTTGGTATCCGTGAATTACTTGTGTATCTAGACTCGCAACTTGTAGTATTACAGCTTAATGGTCATTATTCAGTCAGAAACCCATCCATCTTACGTTTGTATCTGCATATTCGTTTACTGGAAAGAAATTTTGACTATATTACATATCAACATATACCCAGGAATATGAATACATTAACAGATGCAGTAGCTAATTTGGTGCTAGATATACATTTGCGCAATTTGTAAAACAACATCACGTGAAAAAGAAAGATCCATCCAGAAATAGATATGTATATATATAGATATCGAAATGTTTACATAGTGTGCATCACATAAAATCAAAAAATATACATGTTCGCCTTAATACATCTGGAGACGACATGTCTCTCAAAAAATATGCATGAAATAAGCCCTAATATCTAATCCACATGGTGCTCATGATAACAAGTGACTGCACGCACTAAGCGTCTCAGAAGTCGGTGGAGGCGATTAGGCACTCCCACCGTATGTCTCTGGTACGCCATCGGTACATCTGCCAGCCGGGCGTAGTCTGGGTTCCCTCGAGCAATACCCTCGAGATTCTGGATCAACTCCCCCCCCTCTGCACCCTCTGCCTGAGGATCAGGTGCGGGAAGAGTCCTCCACGCAATAGGAGACATACCAGCTGGTCTCTCTGGGCCCACATCTGCATACATATAAAATGTGTTAGAATGGACATGTATTACTAAAAAAAAAATCATAAAACATAAAAATAAAAAAGAGAAGAGATCATACCCAACTCCTCATCCCAATCATCTCCCTCCGGCAGTGGGAGATCTGGGTCTCCAGTGAAATCGGTTCCTGCATATGGCCAGTCTTCTACTACAATCAACTGACACCGCAACCACCCAAAAAACTCTGGCCTCCAGGACATCTGTTGGCCTCCTCCAGCTCTGGGCATCAGCGCTTCCCAGCGAGCCATTCTTGGCTCTCATGGAATCGGCTCAGCTACTACGGCCCCTTAGCCCTGTAAGATTGGTAATCATTCTAGAATGAACGATACCAGGATAGAACCGTAGCAAAACTATTTCAGTTTTGCCTGCTTACACTTCGTGATCTGTCTCTTGATATTGATTGTCACTGTTGTGGCCCAGTCGAATAATAGGGGACTCATGCACTCTGAGGCCAGTAAGAGTTGGGCCTTTGTTTCCTCGTGCGGTGCCTGCGATCCCGCGGGCCACGTGATGGTATGAAGCACTACCCTGAGTGCTATATCAGGAATAGTATGGATGTCCACCTTTCCACTTCCTGATCCCAGTCGTGCCCCTCGGCACACTCGTGCCATCACTTGCTCCATCTTCTCACTAGACGGTCTGCTCCCTATCAATATGGGCACCGGACCTCTGCGTGATAATCCGGTTATGAAGTATACATCAGAGACCTCCAGTTCTAATACTTGGTCCTGCAACTTGAACACTTGTTCATGTTCATCCCATATGCTGATCAGGTATTGCAGGAGCTCAGGCTGAGCTTGTAAACAAGGTGTCAGGAAGAACTTCTTAAGCCCATAGTTTTTGAGGGAATTCATGCAAGTTTCATTCTCCATGGCCTGTTCATCCTCTTCCCCGTGCTCCCTCTCTTTCCACTCAATGACCATTTTGATCGGTTTCCTGCATTTACATGGTCAAAAAACTTCAATTAGACCTCTGTTATCCTTAAAAATTCATGCAATTCATTCATTGTGTGGAAATTTCAAACGAAAAATTGGATTGCATCGCTGGCACGGGCCCTTTGGGAATAAAATGCCATTGGCGCGGGTCCGTGCCTGATACCCGCGCTAATGGGCGGAGCCCTAAAAATTCAAAAATTCCTCACAAGAAGTCTAATATGCAATAAAAATTTATGAAAAATGGATTGAAATGGAGTACAAAGAAGCGCCTCTTACCTGGAACTGATGGGAATCTGGATAGTAGCCCGGATCAGTCGCAATCTCCGTCAAAAGTTCGCACACAAAATGGACCACTGTTGCTCTTCAGTGAGGTAAATAGTGAAAAGTAATTTTATTTTTACCATTTGACATATTTATAACTTTTTTAAACTCAAAATAGGTTTTGAAAGTTATTTTTCTGAATATTTTAATATATTTTGTCAAAAATGGGTTTTACACTTGCTTTTTGTTCAGCAACAGGGGTTTTACGTGACTTAAACAGTGAAACGAGTTGTATTTTATACTTTTTCGGACTCGGTAAATACACGAAAAAGTCACTTTGGAGTCATCTTTCAGCTCTTTTCTGACTCTCTAAACATGAAAAGATTTCTAAGGCCCTTTTCGTTTCGATCTCATTAAAATGAACACGAATCGACATCTACCCAATATACGTTTACCCCTTTTTCGGGCTGGGATGGATTATTTACGAAAAGGGAATACCCTAGCCTATCGTGACTAGGAGGTTTTCTCAGATATTGTTTTCTACCTTTTCGGGTCCGAGGAACTATCAACAAAAAGGGACCGCTGGATTTTACTTTTCTGTTGTCTTTTCAAACTCTCTAAATATGAAAAGACACCGAGTTCTTCCTTTGTCAGACTCGTTAAACCCTGATGACATTGGATTCAGTCGAAATGACGTTCTCCGATTTCCTCCTTCCTAGGGCTCATTAAATGTACTAGGATGGATTCGCCCGAAAGGCAGACTTATATCACAAGCATATGCTATCCCCTTCAAGCTTGTTATCAAAAATAATTGGGGTACTCGCCAGAAATGGTGGGGAAAAAGTGGAACCAACATCATTTTCGTGTTGATAGTATGTCGCTCTTGAACATGGCACCTGTCTGCATTCGTGTCGTGTTGGGGACATCTCACCTCGTTCTTCACTTGCCTCCGTGGGTTTGGACAATCCCTTTTGACCTCTCATCTGCTCATTGCCTCGTCACCATGACCTCTAATCCGTTGATGTCAAATACTACTAAATCCACTATTGTGTCGTTATATGTTCAAGAGAAGTTGACCTCTGCAAAGTATCAACCTTCCTCTGATTCTCATATGATCTCGATTCCCAAAAGACATCATGTTCCTCTGTCTCGTGTCGATGATGTGGGAAACACTATGGCCCACCTTCGATCAAGGTCACTTCTTGTCGACTCCAGCTCATTATCCAGGAAGATGATCTAGAGACTCCCTTCTGGTGCCTTGGAGCCTGCATGCCTCAATGGCAGGTTCTTTGAATTTGACACGAGGTTTTCATAATTGGCCTCTGATCAAGTGATTCTACGGGTGTTCGACGCCAACTCATTGATTCACATGCTGTAGATTGTACCTGTAGTACCTTGAGGGCCATTGTCATTATTGGTGGTACCTCTCGCGTCTGTTAACAACTTTCATCATTGGCTGGTAATCAGACAATGTTCTTGCATGTTCGACTTCAGCTCACATATTCGCATGCTTGAACTTGTACTTTGCTCCGGTCGAGATGGAGCGCAAGACCCTGGACTTTGTCTGTTGGAATCCAGGCTGCGATTTTGTGGACTATTATTACATGAATCACTTACTGGATGGCTGCGACCATACCTGAGTCTATTTATCGATCCTCACTGGATGGCTGCGTCCATGCCTTGAATCTAGATTATTGTATACTCTGTTATGGATGGCTGCGCCAATACCACGCATATATATAATGTATCTGAGACATCAGTTGTACTTTGCTCCGCAGGTTTTCCGATGGCAGTGTTTTCAGTCGGCATGTTCTCGTAAAGCATTTCACCCCTCTCTCTCTCTCGGGCCTCATACTTTAGGGGGCATCTGTTACACAAAAATTTGTCAACGTCCCTGCCATTCCCCATCCCGCACATTGGAGGGCTCATTCCGTGACCTGTGAGCAGAGACAAGACTTGGAAATACTTTCATTGCATCCCTATGAAGATGAGCTTTTATTTCCCTGAAGACATCTCCCTGCAAAAAACACTAAAAATAGCTTTTTTTCCATTGGCGCGGTTCCACAGTTTAGCCCTCGCGCCAAGGGGGAAAATCCTCCAAAGAGGGCGTGCCAATTGGCGCTCTGTCATAGAGCTGCACCCATGCCAACCATATTAAGAGGTTTTTTTAAAAAATAAAAGGCAGAAGTTTCGTCCTAACAAATTCCTGGACTGGTATCTATCTTGAGTTGGGAGGTTTGGCTATGAATTTCCATAGAGAGGAAGTGGTTTTCCACCTCTCATGGAAGCTTCCTTGATGATATGCCCAATCCCATAATTATAGGGATCCTAACTCCCCTTCCTCCATCTATAAAAGCTTTCTCATCTCCTTTGCAAGCTAGTTACCAAGAGCTTTCACATCATTATGCTGCAAGAGCCTTCTTGATTCCCTTAAGGTCAAATCAAAGCAAGGAGTCTATTGCCAAGTATCCGGAGAGAGAGGCTTGTCCCATCCTTGACAGGCTTTATCGAGACATGTTTTGCTGACGACCCGCTAAAGGAGAGTGTTGCGTCGAAGCTATGGTTGTATTCTTCTTTTGACTCATTAATGATAAGCGACTATTGGTTATGGTTCCACTCTTGTTCTTGATTATGTTCATGAGTTATGTCCTCTTCGACTGACATATAGTTGTATATACTAGATT